>JAIWNF010000017.1:0-600000 GCA_025093555.1 Circinella umbellata | reverse complement strand
TTTTCTTTCAATGACTAAATTACAAAATCAGAAAAAAACTAAAGAAAAAAATTGTTTCGGAATGAAAATAAGATCAACCGATGATAAGTTTCTTGCATATATTAGCCTTAAACCAGCTTTACTCTTTTGATATCGAACGAATCAAACAGATGCGTTGTCGGAAAGTTTTTTTTACGTTGATATGCTAAGAAATTGCGCCATTTTCTGCGGATATGAATGGCCACAATAGAACCGATGGCGTGCTATCCAATGAGATGGAAAAAAATTCATAATTTGTTACATCTTTTAAGGAACCCGATCTTTTCCCTTCTCTTTTTATTTTGTATCTTTTTTTAAATTATACATTTGACATATTTAATATGTTTGCCTCTACTGCTCTTATCGCAGCACTTTTGAAGAGCAAGTCAGTTAAGGCTAACGACGCACATAAGCCTATCGAATTATCGAGAGAAGCCATCGAAGCCGTCACTTCACAACTTAAAGAAGCAGCACAAAATGAAGATGCAGCATCTACCGCCGGCAGTCAAACAACTGTTGTAGACGAAGAAACAGCTTTACAACTTCAATCTCGAGTAAAGAACGCCCTCGAAATTCTTTTCAGTGATAATAAGGCTCGCTTGGTCGATGTCAACCATACCGTCGATTATGTTGCTTATGGTTTGTCTGATCTTGTCTTTGTATACCCCGGTAATGCTGGCGGTTATCTCGGTCAGGAACTCAAAAACTGGCAATCCAGCATTCGCAATAGTCAAGGCAATCTTGTCAAGGTTGTTGAGATGGAAACCAGAGAAGGTGCTTTGCAAGCTGTTCAAGGTGCTCTTGATAACTCTAATAAGACTGCATCCGTTTTGACTTCATCCCAAGCTTTGTTGTCTATGATTCCCAATATTCATGCTCTGGCATTAGCTCGTCAACCCGTCGTTTTTCATGTTGGTGCTTATGGTGTCGATGAAGAATTAGTAGCTCATTCACAGATCGATGCTGTTTTGGCTGCTCGTAATTCCGGGGCTATTGTTCTTTCATCCAGCAGTGTTCAAGAAGCTCACGATATGGCCGTTATCGCACACGTTTTGGCTCGTTCCGTTGATCTTCCCGTTATTCACTACTTTGACGGCTCATCAGTCAACATTGAAAAGGTTTCACTTTTGCCTTATAACCAATTGGCCACTTTAGAAAATACCAAGTCTAGTGGTGATGCCTATACTGAAGCTGAGCGTTTGTTGGCCAAGTTTGGTTATAAACCTTTCGAATATACTGGTGCTGCTGATGCCGAAACTGTTCTTGTTGTATTGGGTACTTCATCCGTTGCTGATGCTGTCAACAAGGCCAATACTAAGGTTGGTTTGGTCACTGTCCGTCTTTACCGTCCTTGGTCAGAAGCTGGTTTCATTGCTAGCTTGCCTCAATCTACTCGCCAAATTGTCGTTTTGGAACAAACTGATGGTTTGTTTGCATTTAATGGTCCTCTCTTTTTGGATATTGCTGCTGCTGTCCGTTTCGGTTCTTTGGCCCGTCAATCACGTCCTCGCTTAGTGACCGCACAAGCCAGCTCATTTGGTCATCTCTCCGCTGGTCATATTTCTCATTTGGCCAAGGAAGCTGAACAAAAGAACTTTATCGATCTTGCCGCTGGTGTATTTTTGGAAGCCATTGAAGAACCCAAGGATGAACAAAATATTTGGAGTGCTATCTTTTGGGATGTTGAACAAGATGGTAGTGCTGATGCTGCCAAGCATGTTTCTCACTTGCTTCATGAACAAGATCAAGTTGCTGTTCAAGTCTCTCGTGATGCTTACCGTTTGGGCGGTGCTGTTGTTAACACACACATTGTCAAGAACAACAAGGCCGTTAAAGCCAAGGCCGATTTCATTGGCATTCATAACATTGCATTGACCAAGGAATATGATATTTTGGAATCTGCCAACAAGAAAGCCACTGTTGTTTTGAATGGACCCTGGAAACATGGTGATGATATTGAAGCCCATTTGACAAACGAATTCAAGCTCAAGTTGACTCAACTTGATATTAAACTTTACACTCTGGATGCTACCCGCATTGCTGAAGAATTGGGTCTTCATCGCAAATCTACACACATTATCTGGGAAGCCGCTTTCTTGGGCTTGACTCAATCTGGCGAGAATGTCGCTGATCGTTTAAAAAGTTTGTACTATGAATTGGATTCAGTTGTCGATGAAGAAGGCAACAAACGTGAATTATCTCCTCTTATCAACCAAATCGTTGAATCTGTCTCTGCAGAAACCGTTAATGTTGAATTGTTGCCACCGTGGACTATTTTGGAAATTAATGATCAAATTTTGCCTACTCGCCCTATTGCTCGCGCTGTTTTGGATGAGGAAGATGATGAAAGTGATGCATCAACCGCTGTTGAAGAAGGTGAACAAGAACTCGGTGAAGTTAGCAAGTGGCACAAGGCAGCATGGCAAGTCATGTTCAAGGAAGCTTATGGTACCGAAACTGCTGTCCGTCCTGATCTTCATGAATCCAACTATTTGATTAAACTTTCTGAAAATAAGCGTTTGACTCCTGCTACTTATGATCGCAATGTCTTCCATTTGGAATTCGATACCACTGGATCTGGTTTGAAGTACAATCTTGGCGATGCCCTTGGTGTTCACGGTCACAACGATGCTGAAGAAGTCAAGGAGTTCCTTGAATGGTATGGTTTGAACGGTAACGATATTATTTCGATCAAGAATTCTGACTCTGGCAAGCAAGAAACCCGTACCATCTTCCAAATGTTCCAACAAACACTCGATGTTTTCGGTCGTCCTTCCAAGAAATTCTATGAAGCTCTTGCTTTATATGCTACAAACCCCAAGGAAAAAGACCAATTGTTGTATTTGATTTCATCTGAAGGCAAGGAAGAATACAAGAAGCGTGTGGATGATACCATTACTTATGAAGATTTGTTACGTGAATTTACATCTGCTAAGCCTCCTGTTGAAGCTTTGGTCAGCATCATCTCTGAAATCAAACCTCGTCATTACTCTATTGCTTCATCTCAAAAGATGTTCCCCAACTCGGTTCACTTGTTGGTTGTCGCTGTCGACTGGATGAATGAAGCTGGCAAGAAGCGTTATGGTCAATGTACAAGATATTTGGCTGATATGAAGATTGGTTCCGATGTTACTGTCTCGATCAAGCCTTCCGTTATGCGATTACCTCCATTAGATACCCAACCTGTCATTATGGCTGGTTTGGGTACAGGTATGGCTCCTTTCCGTGCTTTTATTCAAGAACGTGCTATGATTAAGGCTAGTGGCAAGGAAGTTGGACCTATGGTTCTTTATTTTGGTTCTCGTAACCGTCGCATGGAATATTTGTATGGTGAAGAATTGGAAGCTTACAACACCGACGGTTTATTGACACATATGGGTCTTGCTTTCTCTCGTGATCAAAAGCAAAAGGTTTATATCCAACACAAGATGATGGAAGATGCTCAATTGTTGCACGACTACCTTGTTACTAAGAATGGTCACTTTTATCTTTGTGGTCCTACCTGGCCTGTACCTGATGTTAAGGATGCTGTCGTCTATGGTCTCAACAACTTTGGTGGTATCGATGAAAAGGAAGCCAGTAACCTCATTGAAGAATGGAAGGAAAAAGAGAAGTACATCTTGGAAGTGTACTAAAAAAATTAAAAATATATATATTTCTTTTTATACACTTTGTCATTATCATTTATCGTTCTCTCTCATGTATCATAAGCTTGTAATATAGTGTTATTAGCCACCCTCCCTTTTTATCATTATTTTGCTTTACATTTTATAAAATATATACACACATCTTATTCATATGACAATCTATATGATTGTTAAAAAAATATTAAACCGTTTTTATACAATTTTTTTTTTCAATTGTATTATGTTCTTTCTCTTCATTTGCATTATCTGAATTCATTGTGTTACGTTCCAAAATAGCATTATCATGTTTGTTGTGTAGCACCAAAAATAGAATAATAAGAATAATCATAAAAGAAAAAACCTATGCATGCGACAAACAACTTATTCAAGTTCACTTTATTTTACTTTTATATTTTTCCTATACATATTTATTAAACTAAATGTCACCTTCACCCTCATCCCCTTCGCCCGTTCCTATAGTAAAAACTGTACCATTTTCAGTACCAGCAGAAATCTTGGGTGTCATTGCCAGAGCATTACCAGCTGAAGATTGGTATGCTTGCATTCTCGTCAACAAGGAATGGTCAATTGAATTTACCAGTATATTTTATCGTTCTGTAACAATACAAACTGACCGACAATGTGCCTTATTCTACGACGCGTTGCTCGAATCATCAAGACGGCTTGGGTACTACACTCGAGAACTTTGTATCCTCGCACCCGATCCACCACTAATGATGCTCAAAGAATTATCAAAGCTGTGTCCCTTTCTCACCCAGCTGGATTTACCTCATAACATACGAGGCCATATTTATGATCTTGCTGCATTACCTTTGAGTTTCGCTTCACTGTCGTCACTGTCATACCTTTGTGTGACATCCAACCTTGCTGACTTTTCTTGGCTTGAATCACTTTCTCAGTTGACATATCTTAGCATCCAATGGGTCAGCACTGAGTGGTCCATGGAATTCGTTACTGATCTCCATGCGTGGTGCCCTCAACTCCAAAGTCTGCAATTGATTATAAAAAGCATCAGTATGAGAACAAAACCAATATCGTCATCATCTCGAATACTACATCGGGACTTGGTCCTAAATCAACATCATAAGCACCATCGTCAACAGCAATCCGACGACAGTAACAAGACCACTGCTCTTACAGTACGATCAGTCAAGATATACTTACCGGTAGAACTTGTACATCCTCTAGTAGCAGATTGGCTTGACTTTTGTGCAACGACGTATCCCAATTTAAAGAATTTGACGATTGGTTTAGAAATTGGACATGAATTAATGAACCACCAACGGATAAACCCATTTGCATTCAACAACAACGTCAAAAACATTCTTCTTTCATCCATGTCAACATTTGCTCAATCTTGCCATTATCTTAAATCCATTGAACTTGAAAACTTTGGCGAATATTATCGACTTTTACAAATCATCAACAGATACGAGCGACGGCTGGAAAGAATTGAAATAAAGGATCCGTATGAGCTTGTTGCTTGGACATTGTTTGCGGAATCTACAAAATCATCCAAAGATTCACTTAATACATTATCTATTGCGTCTTTTCGAGATTTTCTTCCTGGGATTGAGTATGGATTGCTTCAACACGTTCAAACACTTACTAATCTTTCCAGACTTACATTGACGGATTGTATGAATCGTATATCGATTGATAAATTATTGCATGCAGCACCTAAACTCAAATATTTATGCCTCGTAGCAACGTACCTTGTCACTACCACAACCACGACTCCTTTCATCGAAAAACATGATAGCCTTGAAATACTAGAGTTTAGGAGAAATTCAGTGAGCCAGCCTGTACTCAGGTATATCAACCAACATTGCCATCGATTACGGCAATTGTCTATTGAATGTACTTCAATCCCACCAATGGCCGATGATATCAATCAAGAGAGCTATATATCGCTTCCAAACTTGAATCTACAAAAAATAACATTACGTGGTGTATCAAGAAAAACAGTGATACCAGATGTGGATAGTTTTATTGGTGTCAAAAAATCTATAACAATGGGTAAAGATAATTTTTACCTTTTCTTATATATAATATATTTAAAAAAAAAATTTAAACATATGAAATATACTGCATACGTAACAACTAATAATGGAATGAAATACTCAAGATTCTTTCAAATGGTATCATACGGGGAAAGATACTTATGAAAATGAAAAATCAAGAGGTGTACTGGGATATTCAGAATTACCCCGTTATACCGAAGAACTAGTACTAAAAGTGAAAGAAGACAATGTATTTGTCTTGCTTATTAACTGTCGATCCCTTCAACAGCTTTATTTCAACGATATTCGAATGATTATTTGAAATAGTATACTCATCTCTCTTCCCTTAATTTGTAACAATATTTTTTCACTTCATACATAATACTATTATTAAACTTCCTTAAAGCGCATGATATATCATCACAACATTTATTGATTATGACATTAATTGCATCACTTACCACACAACCAAATACAATTTTTTTGATAATATTTTACATGTGATGTCTGGAATTAATTGATTGTATTCGTGTTTTTCTTTACAAGGCTATAAATGATACATTATAAAGTAATTATGTTGATAAGGAAAGATAATACACATTATTGCTGATAATTAGATTTATAATCTTCGTGTTCAAACGGGAGTTGCATTAACTTGTTAACAATATATTATAAACAAAATATGTTAAACAAATTTGTCCTCCAAAAAAATGCTTTACATATTTCTCGCTGGACCTTTAACCAAACACTCTTTAATGGGATATTAAAAAGGCAATCACCGTGTTTATTACCCTCATTGTCAAGGGACATTCTTCCAAAAGGAACAAAGAGAAAAGAGGAAAGTAACTGTTACTCGAAGAAAGATAAAACTGCCAGATGGCACTATTGACACAACAATGTATGTGGACGCGAGCTAGCCCCGCGATGACCATGAGTATAAAACCCCCGTCCATCCCAACAAGCCGCACTGTCGAAGAGAGTTTAGTTGCAAGCATCACCTTGCGCCCAGGAGGCCGTCCAACCCCAGCTCTTCTACTTATATATTATAAGTATCTTCTTCCACCAAAGAAGAAACAGGTGCCACGTACATTGTGTGTCAGACATCTATGAATAATGAATATATACTGAATGTATGGATTGAGAATTTACTATTAAAGATACAATATAAAAATTAGTTAAAAAGAAAATTACCGACCTGGAAATGCAATAAAATGACAACAGTATTGACACAACAATGTATGTGGACGCGAGCTAGCCCCACGATGACCATGAGTATAAACCCCCGTCCATCCCAACAAGCCGCACTGTCGAAGAGAGTTTAGTTGCAAGCATCACCTTGCGCCCAGGAGGCCGTCCAACCCCAGCTCTTCTACTTATATATTATAAGTATCTTCTTCCACCAAAGAAGAAACAGGTGCCACGTACATTGTGTGTCAGACATCTATGAATAATGAATATATACTGAATGTATGGATTGAGAATTTACTATTAACGATACAATATAAAAATTAGTTAAAAAGAAAAGTACCAACCTGGAAATGCACCAAAATGACAACAATATTGACACAACAATATATGTGGACGCGAGCTAGCCCCGCGATGACCATGAGTATAACCCCCCGTCCATCCCAACAAGCCGTACACCGATTATGACTACGTAACATTTTCGGATTATGTTGGTGCTACACAGTTCACCATCACCTCCCAGCTTTATAAAAAAAAAGCTTATGAAAGAATGGGGTTTTTTACGAATTATTTGGAAAGTATTTCGAGTGTGATAAATTTGGTGATTATGATGTAGTTCGGGCTTTCGAAGCTAGCCAATACATTGATCAAGAAACTGCAGAGAAATTATTTTAGGCAGATGTCGAAAAAATTACAGCGTAGTCACCAGCTGTGGGCTGTGAAAGAATTTAGAGTTTACAGTAAGTAAATGCAGTATTCTACAAAAAATGTCGTTGATGAATTAATATTCTCTTTTTAATAGTGTCCGCAAAAAAAAAACTATCAAGAATTCTGGACAAAAATAAGAGTGGAACGTGTTCTCCGTGCGGAGACTAGTGCTTATTATGAATATCGATTTAGGGAAAAAAACAGACAGAATTTTAAATGTACGTATTATATAAATGATTCATACTCCAAAGGACGCCTTGTAGATTGCTTTGAAATAATTAATGGTCCAATAGGTTCAAGATAAACAGGATGGTACTATTGTGGAATCAGAAGAAGGAAGCCAGGAGCAAGATGGAAGTGGTATTGAATTGGAAAGTAGCCAGGAGCAAGAAAATTATGAAGATAACGAGGTAATATAAAATATAACTAAAATGCTTTTGAAATGGCCATCTTTATCACAAAACTATCATTAATGATGAAGCTACGAATGGAATGAATTTATTACAAATGCAAGTATTTAGAAGGGCAAACATAGTTCTGGCAAAAAAAAAGCCGGGTATGAATAGTAAAGTTTAATAGACGGATGCGAAAAATAGCTTAATTAACATGCTTAATAGGTAGGACACGAGGATGATTCTATTGATATTGAATTTCCTTCAGATATTAGCAAAGACTACCATCCCCTAGTAGATAACGAAGTGTATGGACTTCAGTACGTTGATCAAACTGTTGATACACATAATACAAGAACTTGGATATACACACTTGAAGATGACGAAGATTTATCTTATTATAATATTATTGAGGAACTGAGGACATTTCAAGCTATATCATTGAAACTTGAGCCTAAAAGTTTATTGGATTTACGTTTACTGTGAGTTTGAAGTGTCTTTTCGTTGTATACACATAATTAATTTAACACATTCTCTTTAGTGCTCTTAATCATATTTACCTATTCACTCAAGATATTAAAGAAAGTATTACTTCATATCTACCTGAATCATTACAGTAAGTTACACATAGTCCTATACCTCTTAGACCAGCCACACCTGTGCTGTTACAGAATTGTTATGTTACATGTAATTAACAGCCCGCATAACAGTCATTTAACTTAACAGCTACTACCGCGCAGCATTGCTGTTACAAAATTGTTAACACCAAAAATTTTAATAAATTGTTCCTCTTCATGAAATTATTGATTCTGTTCATTAATACAACAGCGATGTCTAAATTCTTCAAAAACCGTAAACAAAAACGTGATCTCGATGAGCAATTGGAGAGAAATAGTATTAATGCACGACAAATTGCTGCTAGTGTCTTACAACATTCCCGAGAAAGAAGCTCATCACGAATTCTACTATCGAAAAACCGAAAAAGAAAGTTATTAAACGTAATCGTGCCCTTTTTAAAAAAAGAATCATGGAATATTAGTCCGTACCTGTTCCCAGATACGATGCCTCATATTTTCGTCGTCGTTTTCGTATGGGACGTGAATTTTTTTTGCGTATCATGCAAGAAATTGAAACAAAGTATGAGTACTTTCAAGAAAGAACTGATGCTGCGGGAAAGCCTGGGATACATCCGTATGTCAAAGGTACTACAGCTATGCGTATGATTGCGTATGATGGTTCTGCTGATGCTGTCGTCGAATATTTAAAGATCAGTGAGACAACAGCGCGAAACTCTTTGAATGAATTCTGCAAATGGTTATCGAGCGCTTTGGGGAAGAATATCTTCGAGCCCTAATGAGCAAGACCTCAAACGTCTGTTGGCCCTTGGTGAAGCACGCGGGTTTCCAGGCATGCTTGGATTCTTGGGTTGCATCCATTGGGAGTGGAAGAACTGTCCGACTGGTTGGGCCGGTATGTACACTTCTGGTAAAGAAGGTACATCCATTGTCATCCTTGAAGCTGTTGCTTCACATGACTTATGGATATCGCATTCGTTTTTTGGTGTTCCTGGCTCATGTAATGACATCAATGTCTTACATAAATCCCCTTTGTTTGACGAGGTCATTAATGGCAATGCACCATCTGTCACATATACTGTCAATAATAATCAGTATGATAAGGGATATTATTTGGCAGATGGGATCTACCCGAACTGGGCAGCATTAATCAAGATCATTAGACATCCAGTGAGCAGAATTCATAAGGTACATATTACTTTATTAAATATAAAACCCTACTATAATTACTCTACCGCTTTTCGATATTACATTGATAAAAAATTACTTCTGTTAAAGAAGAAAAAATGAAGCATTGCATACATTATGTTTTTTGTTAAATAAAACTCATCACGTTCTTAATCTACTAGGTATTTGCTAAACGCCAAGAATTAGTCCGCAAGGATATTGAGCGTGCTTTTGGTGTCCTTCAGGAGCGTTTTGCACTTATACGTGAGCCTGGACGTCCATGGCACGTATCTACACTTTCGAATATCATCAAAGCATCTGGCCAGGTGGTGACGCCAAGATATGCTTCAACAAGCCCGCTGTCTTCAGCTTTGGTAAAGTCTTTACCTTTCTTCTTGCGTTGGATGTTGGTACCAAAAACAATGGTAGGAGTAGTAGTTGGAGTAGTTGGCATGTTTTTTTTTTCTGATGAAGGTGTAGAGGGAAAATTTTTACAATTCTGCAGTAATTTTTTATTTTGAATTCAAACAGCACCGCTGCGGCTGGTCTTAAAGGGTACACTTCTTTGACTAATCGATAATATGTGTTTATTATTTAGTCGACCTATCATGAAAGACATTTTAAGTGATCCTATTGTACCAATAAGTGATCGAGCCGTTTTGTCGTGCACAAAGCTTTCACAGGTAAATATTTTTAAACATTGACACTTTTCTGCAATATGTACTCACGAGTCCGTCCAAACTATTCCAGATGAGATTACCTTCGTGGTATGAAGTACAAAAATAACCATCCCATTCTTACATGAAGAAATGGAGACCATGGAAGAAAACCCTGTCGATTTGACGGTTGCAAACACTTTACATGGGGCGTAAGTACAAACTTTTATTTAATAGTTCTATAATTAAAACAGAAAACAAATTTACTCATAATCATTTAGAGGTCTGTTATTTTCTAATGGTACTCCGGATTCTGATTTGTAGAATTCTTTCATGCACAACTTTATTTCCTTTCTATTTGAAGATATATTTATGTCAAATACTATCTCAAAAAGCAAGTGGTATGTAACAAATATTAATCTTTCAATATACTTTAAATCAGGTACTGATATAGCAATTTGTTTTTCTTGTACATACATTTTCAGGGCCAATGGCCCACTTGGAAAAAGGGAAAACGACGATTACGTATGCTCCATTCAAACCTGATTACGTAATATTTATCACAAAAAGATCCAATCGCCTGGATTTGACATGTGCCGAAGCGAAGTCACGCATCAACAACCATGTTTTCCCAAAATCAGACCTTGTCAAACCCGGGCAGGAAATGCGCTGGATGGTGAATAAGGCTTGTTATGCAAGGGGTTGGAAAACCTGTTGTTGGCGGGATCCTCATTTCTGGATTCCAAATAGAAACATATAAAATGGAGCTTATTGAGGGTCCAACTTCGACCAACCTCAGACCAACCTAGATCCAACTTAGGGTCCAACTTAGATATCGGTGTGTATCGAATGGTAGAACTTAGCAAGACGTTGTTTTTTTAGAAATATACACAAATCAACTTTAATTCCAACGATTGTATCCAATCTTTTACAACTTAAGGTATGAACAAATACAGACCTCATCGTACATTGCAAAATGTCACTAATTCGAAAGCGATAGGGTATCATTCTGAAAACAGCGAAAAAGGCAAATGATCGTCTCTGTAACAAATCAAAAGGTGTTTCTCCTAGTTATAATCCGCCTGTTTCCTGGTTACGGGATACCAACATTGATCTCGTCAAGAAACAAAAAACAAAGAAATGATTTTATGTCACTTCTGTTCTTTTTCTTTTATTATATTCAAGTTCATCATATTCATCAACACTTGATGTGGAGTACAGAGGATCCTCGTTAATTTCATAGGACCATTTTACATTTTTTTTGTGAAAATAAAGGGGTGTGAGAATTAACGGATACTGTGAAATTTTTCTCCAAGAATGTGCACATATTAAATACTTCATCTCACTACTGTATATCTTTTATTCTATCAAAATACGTATTAATTAATAAATTATTTCTATACGATTGTTCTTGATGCATCTTTGTAACTATTTCTTTTTTTTATTTGAGCACGTCTATAACACTTTTTTTTCTTTTGAAAAAAAGTTATATATAGTGCAGAGATAATTTATTTTTTATACTATTACATTTTTTCATCTTTTTCTTTTTACCTTTCTATAATTTTGCTTCATATATCAAAACAAAAAACAGTAACCGAATCTAACATTGGCTTGACAGCTGAACAGTATAGTATTCTGACTGAGAAAAAAAAACTCAACCCACGAACCATGACAAACCGATCGCTAGCATGATGGGCTAAAAATGAATTTAAGCTGTTTAAGGCACCTGATATTAGTACTATATGCAAAGACTTGAAACGAGAAAAACAAGAAGAAAATAAACATTGAATAAACTCTTCAGAAAAAACATGCAAATGGCGTAATAAAAAAAAGTAACCCATCCTGTATACTAATTTAATTACAATCCTTATATTTATTACATAATTTTTTTTAATTACATACGACCCGTTAAGGATTCAATGCCGCTAAGTGCTGTGAAAGTGAAATTAAGGGGGACGTGAAAATTCTCTTATGTTAGTTTTACCTTTCCTTCATTTTTTGTGAAGTTATTGAGGTGTGAAAATTAACGGATGTGAAGTTAACGAGGACCCTCTGTAAAGAGACAAAAAACAAATAAGTTAACTTTTCAATTCTACCTCAAGTGAGAATAATAAATCTGGATTATCCACTGTTGTTAGGAATATTTATACGTAATTTTAATGTACGTAGGCTAGGGAAACATTCACTAAGGTGCATCCTGACTTAAACCGTCAAAATATGGGGTGGAATAAGAATTGACAAAAAATTGTCATAAATGCAGCTATGAACTTTTTGAGCCGTAATATATGTTAGCTTGGGTATTCTGAAGAGATGTTACGGAACAGTTTTTAGAGAAAATTATTTCCCTTTGAGATTTGTCGCTTCAAAGTTTTGTCAAAATATGGTATTTTACTAAGTAATGCCAATATTTCGAGAAAGAGATAACCAGTGTGTAACCTATAAAAGTGGATGAATTATGGTTACACAAAGTTCGTGCTCTGATTTATATGTAGCTCCTATCTATTTTTCTTCACTCAAAAAAAAACAAATAGATATAAGAACAACAATAAAACTCGAAAAATAGTTGTTTTCAAATATTCATTGCATGTAAATACTATCATCTATACCGAAAAAGATTCCAATCATTTCCAGGCTCTTGTTGAATAGCAAGCAAGTAAAGTTATAACCCCATCCACCATTTTTAATAAAAAGAAATAGAACCAAGTTCTGACAGAAAATATTGGGGAAATATCAGAAATATCAAATGGTACTATAAAACCAAGCAACAGGAAAAAGGAAAAAGAGTAGGGAAATTACTGCATATTTCTCAACATTATACACACATGCACTATCATAAAATATATAATAAATTTCTATAGTATTTCACAGACTTATCTATGGCCAGCAGAATTTTGATAGTCTCATTGGTGGCAGTATGATTACCCGTCGGGTGTTTAAAATATCTCAATTTTCGAAAAATGACGGTTTAAGTCAGGATGCACCTTATCGCTTAGATTTATGTTCATCATTTGTAGCTTAGAGGAGAACCTAACTGATAACAATGGTCTACGCCATGGTGCCCCTGTGCGCTTCGGTTCCCTACAATTCAAGCATTGAGCATCAGTCTATCTTTATTGCTTGACCATTTATCGCCATAGTCTGATCAGCTGCCATCTGGCCCCTGAGCAACAATACTTGGAAACCCGTCGTTAGGAGCTTGTTCATTCAAAATATCAACGATCAGATTTAAATAAAACTCTCATACTATTATCGTCAACCATCAACTACAAAATAACTCGAACAGTAATCAGATAAACAGAGACAACTTTTGTGCAGTTTTTTACTCCAGCTCATCTTTTTAATTTTCTAAATGATATGTATACTACTCATCTTACGTAATTTCGAGCTTAAATTTTATGCGCTTCGTTATAACCACAACCCAGGAAGTCTCCAAGAAAACGCACTCCACAGTCTGTTTATATCCACTCTTCTTCAACAACCACCACCTGTTAAACTAAATTTGTGGTGAACCACCACAAAAACACGTATATTCCATCTATTCATGAATAATCAGTCAACCATCATTCCGTCAATTTTAGTCTCATCTTTCTATTTTACTACTCGCATTTATCTCAAAATTGATTAACTACTAATCTTTAACATGCAGTAAACTACCTACGATTTTCAAATAGTCAAAACATAACACTTGCCACCTTACAAACAAGATTGCTTTTCTTCGTAATGCAACCTGCTTTTTTTTTTTAGCTCTCTGGCTTACAACTTATTCTTCCTTCTTTAAAATACTTTTCTAACAACTCTATTCTTTCTTTTGAAAACACTTTACTAAAGAAAGATGAAGAAGACACCAAATCATCAAGTCCCCCCCCAAGTCAAAGCTCATACTCATCCCAGCCTTTTTCCTGTATATACTTTTCTCTTTTTTCTATAATGAGGACCTACATGCCCAGCTACCACTATGTTCTTTAGCTATTCACAATCAAAAAAAGTGATCAGCACTTGTACAATTCAGCCTTGGAGTAGCGATTTATCCAACGGTCCACAGTTAAAAACGAGTTTCCCTGAGATCAATAGCCTCTCCTCCAGTTATCCAATCAGTATTCCCAGAGAAAACATCATCACTATGGTAACCGGTCATCTCCTCTGCTTTTGAGAATCATTATCATTGATAGCATTTGTCCAGCTTCGACTTCATCTATATACATTTTTATCACTAATGTCGATATCTCAGGAACGATACTAACTATGACGATGTTTTTTGCGATTTAACCGCAATATTGTTGATTTGATTAAATTATACTTATATATATATTCTCTGGATTAGCGATTATATTTCGAGTATCTTAACCAATCTATTGAAGTTTATTTCTACACTCGGATGGCATAGTTACGTAAACATGGAAATAACAAAAAAAAATATTGAAATATGATTTCCATACCCTACCCTACCCTTTCTGACTTCGCTTAGAAACCAATTATACATTATATCATTATCATTCATTTTACTATATTTTATTTTATTTTCATGTCTACCTCTTCAATTCACTTTTTGCTATGTTTACCATATTCAGTGAATAAAAATTTTCCAACATATCCATACCAGAACCAATGACAGCTGAATCCATAGATTGGTATATAACTGGTGAGTGCGTCGATAGATCATCTTAACAATTTCACTCATCGCATTATAATAATCCCCATCTATTTCAAGGTGTCCGCCGCCACGCAGTCATAGCAACTTTACCATTGATTTTAGTACAATTCTGTCCCAAAGCCTTTCACTTATTTTTCATCCTCATGAGCGTACTGTTTTAAAGGAACGTCCCATACGCTTCAACTTAATTTAGTAAGCGAGTAGACTGGAAGGCAACGCCTTCCTTCAATTCTTCAATAGTAGCTTCAAAAAATGCTTTTTCTCTTGTTGATCCCCGATCAAACTCGTTATTTTCGTATAGTTTCGACAAAAAGCTATCACCCTTGGGTGAGTGTCAAGGTTAGCCCACGAAATAATGCCATTATGTCGATTGGGCGCCAAATCGTCGATCAAACCCAGTTCATATTCGATGTCATTATCGTCGGGATAAAAGCATTTTCCTCAGCTAGAAACCAAGAACATTTATAAAGAAGACAACGGAAGAAGACCGACCGATTCAAGGCAAAAGAGGTACGACATGCGATGGCAGTGCTTGAGAAGAATGAACGACCCGTGAAGAGTGCCGCTTACTGTTGGTTAATTGGGACTATTGGAAACGAGATGTCCGTACTGAGAATCTTGTCACAGATCCTCCAGGAAATCTTGTTATTTGAAGATGCGACATAATTATAAGTAACAGTAAATGATTTAGTTGTTAAGAGCAAAAAAAAAACTAGTGAGACTATAAAAAGAGAAGAAACGCGTGCACTCCGTTGAAGAACGAAGTTATTATTATTAATTAAAAAGTGAACTTGGCAAAGCTTACTATAAAGGGAACCCATTCGTAATAGTCAAATCAACGTCCGACTAATAACATATGTAGTCACTATTATTCTTAATAATATCATGTCACTACCGGAATTAGGTTATTACCTTATAACTATCATCATGATCATAAGCACTATGATAAATCTACCCGATAACTAAAAGATTTATAAGCTCTTTTCAATGCACATGATGAAATATTATCTTTTTACACATTGAAATTATTTTATATATTACAACTATTGACAGCTGTTTTCCAAATATTCTTTAGAAACAATTACGGTATTTCTTTGATGGATTATTCAGCAAAAAGGCAAACTGAGGTGACTGAACTCCGTCGCACAAATGAATTCAACTTATATAAGTTTACATAGCGCAAAACTAAACCCCGACTTAAAAGGCGATCAGGCCATGATAGAGTATAAAAAGGGTAATTACTAAATCATCTCATTTCATTTTTTAATTAAATAACAAATAAATATGGTTTCTAACTCTGCTCTCTTCCAACCCATCAAAGTCGGTAATCATCAACTTGAACATCGTGTTGTTCTTGCTCCATTGACTCGTTTCCGAGGTGACGAAAACCATGTTCCTACAGACTTACAAGCTGAATATTATGCCCAGCGTGCCACCAAAGGGGGTCTTTTGATTACTGAAGCTACTTTTATCAACGGTCGAGATGCTGGCGGTTATCCTTGCGTTCCTGGTATCTACAACCAAGAACAAATTGAAGGCTGGAAAAAGGTTACATCTGCTGTTCACGAAAAGGGTGGTTTGATCTATCTTCAATTGTAAGTATTATATATGAAAACTATACATATTCACATTTGATATGTGTGTGTGTGTGTGTGTGTGTGTGTGTGTGTGTGTGTGTGGATTTACTTATTCTTTAATCTTTATATATGGCTCTTCTCACGCAAACATATAATAATAGGTGGCATGTAGGTCGCGCAACTCTTCGGTGCTTCTTGCCTAACAATGCTCAACCCGTCTCAGCCTCCGATATTCGTATCCAAGGACCATCTAAGGTTGACCCCAGCCAGGAGCATGAAGTTCCTCGCCCTTTGTCTATTGATGAAATTGCCGAAATTACACAAGAATATGCCCAAGCTTCCAAAAATGCTGTTGCTGCAGGCTTCGATGGTGTCGAAATTCATGGTGCCAACGGTTATCTAATTGACCAATTTCTTAATACAAGCTCCAACTCCCGCACTGATCAATATGGTGGCTCAATTGAAAACCGTGCTCGCTTTGCCCTCGAAGTTGTCAAAGCTGTTACCGATGCTATTGGTGCTGAACGTGTCGGTATCCGCTTGTCTCCTTGGTCTGAGTTCCAGGTAATAAATTTTAAACTAGTAGTTATATAAATAAGCGTGTGTGTGATTTGAAATTACTGTGAGTTGCTTATTAAAGAAATGTTATTACTATAATCTTTAGGACATGAAAGATGACACTCCTTATGCAACTTGGGGTTATCTTATTGAACA
This sequence comes from Circinella umbellata, assembly GCA_025093555.1. NCBI lineage: Eukaryota > Fungi > Mucoromycota > Mucoromycetes > Mucorales > Lichtheimiaceae > Circinella > Circinella umbellata. Next base: position 582,707 of record JAIWNF010000017.1, on the reverse strand, counting down.
ATTTCAAAAGAATCACAGTGATTTGGCTTTTGTGCATATGATTGAACCCCGTGACGATTTCTCTCCCAAGGCCATCGATACTGTCAACACATTGGATCCTTTCCGCGCTGTCTGGAAGGGAGCTTTTATATCTGCTGGTGGTTATACTACCAAACCTGAACTCACTACAGAAATCGCTGACAAGACTGGAAATCTCATCGCTATCGGCCGTGCTTTTATTGCTAATCCTGATATTGTATATCGTCTCAAGAACTCAATTCCCTTGACCAAATATAACCGTGACACATTCTATACTCCAGGCCCTGTAGGCTATACTGACTATCCCTTTGCTGAACAAGAAGAAGCAAAGGCTTAAAAAAATACTATTATATATACCGTACTACTCCTTTCTCATTTATTCTCTGATATAATTATTTAAATAAAATTATTGCTGTTTGTTTTTTTGATAAATAAATATTTTGTAATGATATTTTTAATGTAGCATAAAACAGTGATTTCCATGGTTAATACAATAATATAGCAATAAGTTCATTTTTTTTCATATATTTTCAAATGTACTTCTTTGGTTTCCTATGATGATTCTTTTGCCTCATTTCACATTTCAACACGAATTTTTCATTTACAGCTTTTCTTTTACGAATATATCCATTTATAACATTTGAAATTCAGCAATAGAATATCCTGGAAGATTACTTAATTCGAGTAGGTTTACACGGCTTTATTCTATTCAATTATTATATACTTTTATCTATATTATTAAAATAACAACTTTTACATAAAAAAGGAAATTTTATTAGTAAGACTTACTACTACACAAAAAAGGAAATATGACTGAGTTAACATTTTATGAGGTGTAATAATAAATAGCGTGTGCTGTAAAATAAAAAATTGCAATGTCACAATATCACAATAAGGTGCAAAATGGTCGTCTTTTAACTTCTTTAAACCGTATCGATATCTATTGTATTTCTTGCATTTCTTATCGAATTTGTATCAACGATTGACTATCATAATGAAATCAAATAGCATCAGTTTAACTTCGTCTAAACTTTTACTATCATACAATTGAGTTTCTGTTTGTTCGAATTTCAATATATATATATCAATAGAATAATATAGTCTTTAGCATGTATCGCGTTTTTTTTGCTCCAGATGGCTTACAGGTGTTGACAAACAAGTACAAATAATGCATCGATATCGGGGTTATATGTGTGTTTCTTCACACACTACAGAAAATTTAATGAGCAGTTCGAAACAGTTTAGAACAAAAGCATCAATTGACTTTTTTCTAAATGCCATACTATACATGTATAATATATTCTCATAGATGATTTGATTGATTCACTACATTATTATTATTATTATTTGTGATTTTTTACACTGGCATCTATTATATATTTTTTTCTCAAAAAGTATTATACAGCCTTGAATATCGTTGCTACCAGGCGCGAAGCGCCGTTGGGGGTCAAAGGGGGGAACCCCCTTTGCGATGCAAACCGCTAAATGACCCGGAGCGAAGCGAAGGGGCTCATTTATCCGAGTTTATCATTATAAACAGAATAAGTCACAATAATAAATAAAATACAATAGCTTATAAATATCTATGCAGTTCCCCATTTTATAATGGGTAGGGTAATGTGATTTTGATCGAATCGCCCAAAGTCTATGAATATCCATGGTCACAACACATTATCTATGTAGAAAGGAATGAAATAAAAAAAGCTTTCATGGTGTTTCATTTTACTTCTCTTAATAAAGAATAAAGTATATTTTAGTCATCTTTCATAGAGAGTGGTTTGCCGTGATGTAATTGATTACCAGACAGCTAGAACATAGATAGCTTTATTCAAAATGAAAATATACATATAATCAAAGAACTATATCAGACAGGTAGACAGCGGTTGAAATTCACTGATATTATACCAAGTCTAGAAAAATTAATCGAGAAATGCTACTGATTTTAACTTACTATCTGTTTGGCAGCAAGTCACTTTGATATTCTTCAGCTCATTGTTACATGCATGACATATTTATTAGCTATAATCGTTACAATCGATTTGAGCTACGTATTGATAAAATCTGTGTCAAAAAAATTACAGCACTATATAATGGAATACAATAGAACAAACTACATCAATATCATTGATACTGACAAATCAAACAGATTTCAAATAATCAAGATACAATAGTAATGATATTCATTGTGTAGCGAAGAACTAAATAATGAAATCGTTAAAATACAGTAAATTTTACCAAGTTGAACTTATTTTTCCCATTATAGCTTTTCAGGTACACAAAAAAATACACTCCGAAACAAATCACCAATCTTTTTGCTGAATAATCTAAAGAAATTATTAATCAGAAAGGTTTATTAATCAAAAAAGTTATTAATCTACTTGACATTTTTAAAAGCCAGGAGAAGTATAAATTATCATCACCAAACTGATATTTTCTTTTTTTTTTCATTATCAAAAAATAACAAATATGGTTTCTAACTCTGCTCTCTTCCAACCCACAAAAGTCGGTAACCACCAACTTGAACATCGCGTTGTTCTTGCTCCATTGACTCGTTTCCGAAGTGACGAAAACCATGTTCCTACAGACTTACAAGCTGAATATTATTCCCAACGCGCAACCAAAGGTGGTCTTTTAATCGCCGAAGCTACTTTTATTAATGCAAGAAATGCTGGTGCATATCCTGGAGCTCCTGGTATCTATAATCAAGAACAAATAAACGGCTGGAAAAAAGTTACATCGGCTGTACACAAAAAAGGTGGTATCATCTTTCTTCAGTTGTAAGTAACAAAAAAAATTACTAGAGCCACTTTCTATTTCCCACTCGACTCCCTTCTTTTTTTTTTAACTTCTTTTGACTTATTAACTTTTATATTAATATATCTTAAAAAAAACTTTTATAGGTGGCATGTAGGTCGTGCAACCATTTCCCGCCTCTTGCCTAACAAGGCTCAACCTGTCTCAGCCTCCAATGTTGCTATCCAAGGACCATTTATGCTTTCGGCCGATGAGGATTATGAAGTTCCTCACTCTTTGTCTATTGATGAAATTGCTGAAATAACACAGGAATATGTTCAAGCAGCCAAAAATGCTATTACTGCCGGTTTTGATGGTATTGAAATCCATGGTGCCAATGGTTAGTGAAAAAAAAGAGACCTATAAGACTATTTTGATTTTTTGAAGAGAATATACGACATTACATGCATGGTTATATTTTCTAAATTTGTTGTGTATAATTATACAGGATTCTTATTGGACCAATTTCTTAATTCAAGCTCGAATTTCCGTACTGATCAATATGGTGGCTCAACTGAGAATCGTGGTCGCTTTACTCTTGAAGTTGTCAAAGCTATCAGTGATGCCATTGGTACTGAACGTGTTGGTATCCGTTTATCTCCTTGGTCTGGATATCAGGTAGAATAATAATAGAAATAAAAACCATGGTTTTTTTTAGTAAAATAGAAAAGAACCAAAGTTATACTGACGAGATATATTTGTTTATTCATCTGTATAATAGGACATGGAAGATAATACACCATATGAAACTTGGGGGTATCTCATCCAACAATTTCAAAAGGAGCATAGTAATATGGCATATGTACATATGATCGAACCTAGAAATTCTTTTTCAGTCAAGATAGAAGATAATGCCAATACATTAGACCCATTTCGCAAAGTTTGGAAAGGACCCTTTATATCTGCTGATGGCTATACAACTCAACCTGAACTTGCTACAAAAATTGCTGACAAGACTGGAAATCTCATTGCTATCGGCCGTGCTTTTATTGCTAACCCTGACATTGTATATCGTCTCAAGAACTCAATCCCTTTAAACAGATATAACCGTGACACATTCTATACCCCAGGCCCTGTTGGTTATACCGACTATCCTTTTGCTAAATAATAATTTATTAATTACTATGATACCCAAAAAGAATTCCTACTTTATTGTATACCTTCTCCCTCGCACATTTCAAAATAGATTAAATAGAATTATATCATAATATTACTTCTTTAAAGTTTTATGCTCTTAAAATGTGTTCCTTTTTTTTTTTTTGGATCGTCGGCTTTTTTTTGTGCCAAGGCGAATATGCATTTTGGTAACAAAGAGTTTCTTCCAATCAGCAACGAGGTTGAGCGGAGCTATGCTTTGTCTAAAACAGCTTAATGCGTGTTCTATACGGCGTTGGCACGATTTCTTTCCTACTCTCTTTTTTTTTTTACTTTTTCCTTTTATCCCTTTTTTTTTATAAAGTCTTTGACAATAAGTTATTATTATGGCAGACGAAAGTGTTATTGCTCTTGGTCAAAAGTTTCAACAATTACGTGGTCGACCAGGTAAATATAATGGCGGTGAATATGACGAAGCCATTGATTCACCTGAAGGCGAAAAATTCAAGGTTATGAAGGTAAAAAAAGTAGAAAGATTTGGAAATAGCTTCTTACGTGTGCGTGTGCGTGTTAAAGTACAAAAGTTTAACATGTTGAATAAATGTTAATGACATTTCATAATGCTTGGGGAATTCATTTTAGTCTTTAGGTGACCAATTGGGATTGCCTGGTACACCAGCTGCAGATATTCTTGCTCGTTTAGGTAAACCAGACGAGTTGACACCGTCATTACAAGGTGATGCAGCAGCAGCAGCTATACCACTTATGCCAGGTAAAAAAAAAAAGGAAAATAAAAATACAACCTAACAAAAGATCATGCGCGCGTGAGGAATAAGTTCTAACTTTATATATATGTAAGGTCCGACTATGGATGCTTCGGCTACTGCTAGTACTCAACAACAACAACCTCCGTACTTTTTAGTTTATTATTGGCGTCAAAAGAATGACTATCTTTATTTCAAGGTAAGTTGATATTATTATTATTACTATTATCAATCATTTATCTAAAAGAGAGGAGTGATTTTCGTGCGCATACAGAGCTTATATAGACGAAGTAAAATCTAAAAATTATTTTTTTATTTATTTCGGTATTTTAGATCGATCCAATCAAGGAGACAGTTATCACTTCCGATTGGAAATTGACATCGGATCAATAACTTTTTGCTATTATCGTGTCTATCCAGAGATTTTTTTTTCATCTTTATAAATGGTAGATCATGTTAAATAAAATGAAGAGTTTATATTCTCTCTAATTATAATTATAATATCTTGTTGTAAATAAAGAGAAGAAAGGAATAGTGACATAATTTTTCTTTAAAAAAGAAAAGTGTGAACTTTGTGTATTACCTGTACAATGCTATCGTTTCGATTTAGCCGTTAACATTTCCGCTCCTCCCTGCCGCTTATTATAAACAAATAGATTTATACGTAATAATATTTCAAAATAAATATTAGTATGTCAATAACTAACTAACCAACTACTATTGATATATTTCACATAGATATATTTATGTCCATCAACATAAAGTGTTTTGTCTATATTTTTATGGCATAAAAGTTATTATTCGTCGTACTGTTATTTCATTATATGATTCTTCAGTTTTTGATAATGTATTTATCTAAATAAAACACATAATATCTTTTTTCTCTTTATAAGTTTCTTGTTCTGTAATTTTTAACCAATATTATTATAATATATGTTTTATGTAACCGAAAAGTTAACAGCACAATTTTAAAATTGGTTTCATGCGCGGTATTATTTCGTTACTGAGAGTCTTAGTGTCACTGATATAGTTACGGTTGTATGGGGGCTTTCATATTATTTCATATGGTACGGCATTTCTTTTTTTCTATATATTTTAACATGATAATGATTATTGACTGTATATAAATAATCGAATCGGTTGAGATTAAGAAGAAGCTATCTTATTTTTCAATAGAGCGTTTTTTTTCAGACACTGCTTCCAGTCGAAGTCCAGATAACACAGGTATCCATACATATATATATGTGTATATAATCACTTTTCTCTTGATTATTTTTAACAACTCATTTTTACTATATTTTTCATAATAGTCTATCCACAATCACCAGATATTGGTTTCGTAATTTTCCCACAATCAGATTTGCTATGGCTAACGAACCTTTTTTATGCCATTTTTGTTCTTTCTACTCTTGTATTAATTCTAATGCATAGAAAGCCGGCTTATAGTAATATACATTATTATTTAAAGCTACAGTAATGGTGATGGTAATGGTAGTATTTTACTAATAACAGCAATTATGTATAACGTCATACTTTTTTTTGTCTGTATATATATTTATAATAATTGGTATACCACGAATGTTAACTTCTACTTTGTGTAATATTGAACGAGTAGCTCCAGTTGCAGTTACTTCTTTCTTTCCGGATCCACGCCGTGGATGTGAAAAAGTCTCTGACAACTTCTTCGGCAAAACAACGGCGTATAAATGTGGCGATTGTATGTTCAGTGGCCATACAGTTTTGTTTGTTATCTGTGCTTATGCATAAACAACTCATTTATCTTTTTATGTCAATTATTTTTAAGAGTATTTATTCTTTTTACTGTTTGGTGTTTTGTTATCGCTGGAAGTTCAATTGTTATTATGGACAGGTACTTATGTATATCAGAATTACTCTATCCCTGCCATTAATATTTTAGTTTTATATGTCTGTAAAATATCTTGAGCCACCAATTGATTTATTTTTATACATGCCACGAAATAATAACAATTTAGACGTAAACAATAAAAAAAGCATATCATAACTGGCTGCTATTGTACTTATTTTAGAGCACATTATACTGTAGATGTATTAATAGCATGTTACGTAATGACTGGAAATTGGTACGTGATTCAGTTTCTTTGGAAAGAACATTGTACAGTTGTACACGGAGAGGATATTTGAGATCAGTTAATTGGTCTGCTCAAAAATTCTTATCACCTGCTCCAAGTTCCTCATTGGAGGATAGGCTACCACGTTATCAATTATTAATTCAACCTGACTATCATGACAATAATAAGCACTTTAATGACACAAGTACTACAATCATGAATAAAAAACACACTTATCCTGTTAATCACTAAGCATCTACAAACACCTGACCAAGAACATCAATAGTTAGTAAAAAATACTACAATTACTAGTAGGTCAGTAGAATATCATAATAGTCAAAATGGTTAATACGTAGAAAAAAAAACAAGAATCATAAATACATATAGTAACAGACTGGCTCACATATCATATTATTTAGTTAATTAATTAACGTACAGTGATTGCTTTGAAGATAATCTTTGTGATCATGATTATAATAATCATAAAGCTTATTACCCCATTATTACAATCAAACGACAACCAATAATACTGCACCTATAACCATGGCTACATCATTGGACATAGAACAGCAGCAGTAAGACTACGTAAAAGTTTATTACTATAGTAACAACTCCAATAATTATTATCAGTATTTGTATATCATTTATATACACGTATTATTATTATATTACCTTATACTATCATATATCACAACTTCTCTTCTGTTTTCTGGATAATAAATATATCTCTATATCAAATTGCGAAGCAACAAAAAATATAAATAAAAATAAAAACGTTCTGATTACATGGATACCCACCGAACCACATCAGATCATAGTAGAACAGTAATGAGACTATTTTTGTTTAAACTTTGTTATTTTCTCAATATAATAAAAGCTTTCAATCAAGCGAATAGCAGTAAGTATAGAAAATGAAATGTCGAAACGTACAATACAACCTGAAACCTACCTCTTTTTTGATTTTTAACAGTTAATAATATTGTTTATCCCATAAATATAAAAGTAGCGATATCATCTGTTGATTTGAAATAGATTTAGCCAACATAATAATACCAATATAAATAAAGGATAATTATTGTAGTGTTCTAGATATGTTACTATTGTGACAACAGTGTATATCACCTGATAGATTATGCAAAAAAAAGCACGTCGTAAGTACTTTAAGCTATCGAATAAAAAAAAAAGGTTGAGTCAATATTAATGTAAATTACTTTTTAAGGATATTTTGACCTATGTGACTCAGCTCTGTTGTTGTTTATAAGAGATAATATTAATGCCTTTTGTCAATATTTCTTTTCTGCCCTTCCTGTTTTAATAATCAAAAGAGAATACTCATCACGTTTATACCTTCCTATTCATTGGGGAAAGTTGCTGACGATAAAAATAATGATAATGATAGAGAATACTTTTCTTTTATTTTCGCTTTTTAGTCTGTCTCCTATTTTTCTCAGCTTAATGAAACACTTGATCGGAATGGTTTATCCGATGGGTGCATATTGCTATATAAATAACTTTTTGTAATCATATTGATGAATTAGAGAGAGACAAGCAGAAGAACAAGAATGATCATAGTCTAATGATATATATTAATTTACATGTAAAGAACGCCTGTATGTAAGTATTGCTAATGAATTTTCCATGTAAAGTGCACAGCACAGTGTAAATCTTACTTGATATACACTCAAAACTAAGCTCATAACATATTAGATCTGAAGTTATTTATCATGCACTCTATTTCAAAGAAAACAAAAAAAAAGCAACAACAACAAATAAAGTATCAATATTATTGTATTTATTTGTTATTCATCCACAATCTCTAATAATATGGTCAAATATAACCTTTTACGGATGTCTGTACTATTATTATAATGCTTTTTATAGCAAAATTTAAAACTATATAATTATTTAAGAGAAAAGGATAGAAAAAACCAGTTGTAGATCATTCTCGTTTATTCTTTCTGTATACTGTTGTGATGATAAAGAGTTGCATATTTATAGAAGAATGAGAAGAAATATGTTAAAAAAAAATAAGATGATATGTACATTATAATGCATGAACTAAACGGGAAAAGTACTTTCTTATCATTATAAAACATGACTGCATTAGATCAAGAACATAAAAAAACAAACTCTTTCTTTCATCATCCAATTTACTATCATTTCTTTTAAAAAAAATAATCATGACACGACGAGTCCATACTATAAGTCATCATAATCATCATCATTTGAATTCAAAATCTAAAATCAAGAATAGTGCTGTATCTAAATGGATAAATAAACTTGTTGGTGAGTTATAAAAAAAGGAAAAAATGCAATATCAGTTGCATTAACCTTTCAAGATTATCCACTCCGTAAAAAAAAAAATATCTTTTTAGACTGAAATTTTTCGAGGTGCGTCACAATACATTAGGGTCATCTTCAAAGACACATCACCATCACAATCAACATCAAAAGTCGCATCCCACCACATCACTTAGTAAAAATTCGGTTACTTTATATACTAATAGTATTGCTTCAGAACAACAATACGAATTAAATTCACATTGGGGATATTCTTTAGAGAATAAACAATTCATCGATACAGCAAAAACTGCGGTAATAAATAATAATAAAACTACCAATAGTGACCTAGCTTCACGACTTGCCAGTCAACTTACTTCTTGGAGTCAAAGTTCAACAACAACAACAACAACAGAAGATAGTAATTGTTCTGATTTAGACATAATGCCAGCACCAAAACTAATAGATCGTCGACCTGATACAGTACCTGTATTAACGGAAACCATAGCTGACCAGGTAAAAAAAAAAGTCTTTCACTCTCTCATCCTCCCTCATATATATATTTTTTTAATATGAGCGAGAAGGAAAAAAACGGAGTTTCTCTCTCTTTTTTGCATTGATATTCAAATTCGAATATGTTTTTCTTTTATTTGACAGCTGAGACCTTACCTTCCACGTCGATTCCGAGTAGCTCCTCAATGGACATTATTGTATAGTCTTGATCAACACGGAACAAGTCTAGCAACACTTTATCGTCGAGTACGTAGTAATAAAGGTCCTTGTTTATTAACTATAAAAGATTCAGATGATCAGGTAAACAAAGCACCTTCTCTTTTTTTATTGCTCTGTTATCTATTATTAGTATTTTTTTTTTACTAATTATTGTTTGTTAATAAGGTCTTTGGTGCATTTTTAAATGAAACTTTAAAACAAAGTGGTTCATATTATGGTACAGGAGAATGGTTCGTATTAAAGATTCTAACTATTTAATGAAATTTTATATAATATAAATGTCATTAGCTAATCATAATATATATATATATATTAGTTTTCTATGGAAAAAAATTCCAACCACTGATTTATGTAAAGTTTATCCTTGGACAGGAAAAAACGAATATATGATCTTGGCAGAATCTGATTTCATTGCATTAGGTGGAGGGTAAGTGTGTGTGTGTGTAGTAATAATACATGGTTCAGTATATATGTTTCAACTTATTAACTGATGGTTTATACTATGATATAGTGAGGGTAAATTTGGTCTTTGGATTAACGATGATCTTGAACGTGGTCACAGTGAACGATGTCCAACTTTCGAAAATGAAGCACTATCTATTACACCTGAATTTGATTGTATACAGTTAGAAGTGTGGGGATTTCGTATATAATCAGTATTAAAAGCTCAATATGAAACTCTAGTCTATTCTTGGTTTTCTCCTCTTTTCTCTTCATTAGCATCATCATGACACTATTTTTATTTCACGCTTGATTTACCATCCTAAAAAAATATTCCCTTTCTTCGGCATTATTTCCCCCGCATATTACAATTACAACTCAAAAAATGCATACGCAATTCCTTTTTTAAAACCAACAAAAGAAGAGAATTTGTCATTTTATCATCATTTTCATAATAATAATTAACATATATCATTTATATATCATGAAAAAACTTGTGGGGGGGGGGTTATAAATAATAAGTTTAAAATAAGGGAAATACTACATCATTTGATAATAAACAAAATTCTTTTGTTGCTAAGATACCTTAAAAAGTAAACTACGCTTAGTAATAAACATAATCACGATGACAAAACAAAATAATTATTCTCTCTCTATAGAATCTTTCAAAGAACGTGAATTCCAAATTATCATTTATCAAGAAACACACAGTCATAATGGTTTTCTAATAGATTCCACGTAATCATATATAATATAGTAAAGCTTGACTGGATTAGTAAGAAAGAAACCATTTAATATCTCTTTTCTGTTATCCCATTCCTTACAACTAATATATTAAACTAGCATATAATTTACTAATCATATGTTTGAAAAATTATTATTGACCTTTCCATAAAAAACTCAGTAAGATTAGACCACAAAGAATGCGTCAAATCGTTTAGGCAAAAGAAAAAAGCAACCCCAACACAACATATATTTTTTCGGTATCTGAATAAACTGGTAATATGGAGAGGAAACGTTATTTTCCCAAAAAAAAAAATCTAGTCTCGGCATAAAAAGGTTTATGTACAACCAATGTTTTATGATCTAAATAACGTGCTTAAGAGTTGACATAAGCAAATCTTCTTTTGATCGGATAAGTTAGATTCGAAAAGAAAAAAAAAACCCGAAAGAAACAGAAAAGATGGATTGGTTTTTGATTAAAAAGTACCGCAAAATCAAAATTCCCCGCTACATTTCTCTCTCACTCACTCTCTCGTGTTCTTCCTCCTTCTTAATTTCTTCTAAAAAGTTGTATTCATCTGAATGATCTGTAGCATTCTAGTTCCTTCTTTTGATTATTTATCTTTAGAAAGACTGGATTATGAAGAGAAAATATTTACGCGCCTATATTTTATCCGATAACATCATGCAAAAAGGCAAAAGCAATACACAAATAGATGTGTGTGTGTGGTTTTTTTTCCCGCGATAACCCGCAGGAAAAAGAATAACCAACAAGCCAGAAAAGATAAAACAACATCCAAAGGGGAGTGAAGAGAGAGAAAAAAAAAAGAGGGGGAGGAAATGAATAGATTGAATGCCATAATCGAAATGAATAAATCCGATAGGATGATAAATTCAAATCGACCAATGAGTTCATATCTATTCAACTCTCTCTCACCCCCCAAATTAGGGCCGAGCTCCCTTTTTTTTTATCTTCTTTTGTGCCTTTGTCAGCCAAAACTCAGTAATCTTTCCCGATTCTTTTGGTCATTTTCCCTTTATTCTCTTTTTCTCTTCTTTTCCCCCTTTTCTTCTTCTTTTCTTTTTCTTTTTTAAACGCGAAATAACACACTCATAACAATAGTTTTATTATTATTTTTTCTTTTTTTCTCAAACTTTTTGTATATATTCAATTTATTTTATTTGTCAATTATCAATTTACCTATTTCAATATCATGTCTAATCCAGTACAAGAAATTCAAACCCAAGTCGCAAAAGAATTAAAGGGTTTTGTCACTATCATTGGTATGAACCACGTTTCATTTTTTATTATTTAAAATTATCACAGAAAAAAAAAATATTTTGTGTCGGATCGGACTCCAGCCACTTCTCCTCTACCTCCGAAAAGCTTTACTTGCTAGTTTCATAATACATATGCGAAGAGTCATTCTTCGATTTTATATTATGGATTAGTGGGAAAAAACAAATAGAAAATTAAAGAAAGGGGGAAGATGGCAGGAAAATAGAATTGTTGTTGCTGTTGACAACGATTATTATTTTTATTGGGGGGGGGGGCAGTGATGGATGATTAGAGAAGCAAAGAGGAGCACATACAAAAAAGAGAGAGATGAGTCAAAAAAAAAAAGGAGGCGGTCAGTAAAACTTATGCAATCTGTGCTTTATTTTTTTAATTTTTATTTTTTTTAGTGCTTGGTGCTTCTGGTGACTTGGCAAAAAAGAAAACATATCCCGCTCTTTACAAGCTTTACAAAAATGGCTTTTTACCTCAAAATACACATATTATTGGTTATGCACGTACACAAATGACACACGAAGATTATCTTGATCGCGTGACTCAATATATCAAGGATGATTCAGAAGAACTTACACAATTTAAGGCTATAACAACTTATCACTCAGGCAAATATGACGATGATGCGTCTTGGAAATCTCTTAATGAATATTCTACTGAAAATGAAAACAAACGCGGTTGTCCTCAAGGTCAACGAAATCGTGTATATTATATGGCTTTACCTCCTTCAGTATTTGTTCCTGTTGCAAAAGGTTTAAAGAAGAATGTATACGTTCAAGATGGTGTCAATCGATTAATTGTCGAGAAACCCTTTGGTATGGATACAGAAAGTTCGAATGAATTAGGTCGTGAAATTGGTGCTTTGTTCACTGAAAATGAGGTAACATAGTTATTATTATTTCGGATGGATACAAAAAAAAATTCCCCAATTTTTTTCTTTGGGGCGGGAGGAGAAGGAGAAGGGAAGGGAAGGTAACGGGAGGAAACGAGAATCAAAGATGTTTTTTTTGGCATTATCTTTGAAATCTATACATGACAAAAAGATAATAACTGATCTCTTTTAATTTTTATTATCAGATTTATCGCATCGATCATTATTTGGGTAAAGAAATGGTTAAAAATGTGATGACGATGAGATTTTCCAACATCTTCTTTAGTCAGATCTGGGATCGCAAATACATTGATAACGTTCAAATTACATTTAAGGAAACCATTGGTACTGAAGGACGTGGTGGATATTTTGATGATTTCGGCATTGTTCGGGATGTTATGCAAAACCGTAAGTTCGAACGTCATTTTTTTTTTATCTGAAATTTTAAGCTTTACTGTGTATGGTTTAATGGCTAAATCAAAAATTTAACTTTTTTTTTAAGATTTACTCCAAGTATTATCCTTAATTGCTATGGAACGTCCTATTTCTACCGAATCTGAAGCAATCCGCGATGAAAAGGTTAAAGTTTTAAAATGTATTCCACCTATTACGACAGATGATGCATTACTGGGTCAATATGTTGCAGCCAATGGTAAACCAGGATATTTGGATGACGACACATTAAAAAACAAGCAAAGTCGTACCCCGACATTCGCTGCATTGACCCTTTGGATTCAAAACGAACGATGGGAAGGTGTTCCCTTTATTATGAAGGCTGGTAAAGCTTTGGATGCTGCCAAGGTTGAAATCCGTATTCAATTCCGTAACGTTGCTGGTAGTCTCTATAAGGGTGCCCCTCGTAACGAGCTCGTGATGCGTGTGCAACCGCGGGAAGCTGTTTACATTAAGTTCAATAACAAGCAACCGGGTCTTTCCTATGGCACGATTCAATCCGATCTTGACCTTTCGTATCACGACCGCTTTACTGACATGAAAATTCCAGATGCTTATGAATCTCTTATTTTGGATGTCCTACGTAATGACCATTCCAATTTTGTACGTGATGATGAGTTGGAAACAGCTTGGAATATCTTTACACCTTTGTTGCATCAAATTGATCAACGTACAGATTTACCATTGCATAACTATCCTTATGGTTCCCGTGGTCCCGCCGAACTGGAAGCCTTTGTTCGAAAATATGGATATGATCGATCCAATGCCAATTATTCTTGGCCTGTACAAAGCGTTTCTCATGCCAATAATTCCAACAAGTTGTAAAAAATAATAATAATTGTAATTCTTCTGTTCATACTGCACTCTTTCATCTTTTCCTTCGTACACATATAAATTCAACATTCACACACCAATCCACACATATTCCGCTGCTCTCCTGTCTTTTTTTTTTCCAGCCTCATTCACATTATATATAACAAAAAAAAAAACAAAAAAGAAAAATACTTTCAATCACAATATTTTTTTTTCAAAAACCATGGCATTATAATCTATTCTATTCTGTTTTTCTTCTATTCCCTCTTTGTAAACGCATTCTTTTCTCCCCTTCTTATTTCTTTATATATATATATATATATTATACATAAAATTCATTTGTAAAATGAGGGTAACTAGCCTACCCTGGATGAATTCAATTCCAAGTGCATTGTTCGTTTTTATTTGTGTTTACTTTATTAATACTATGTGAAAGTTCAATCCTTTGAAACATATCACACACATAACAAAATTAAACAAGATTTTGAGACATGATGATCTTCTTATTTGTGCTACCCCAACATATTCCAAATAATGATAAGGTTTATTTTTTAATGGGAACTCCTCATTTTACCACGCTACTTTATATGGCATTTATAGACGCTGAAATTTAGTTGGGAGTTTATTCCAAATACATTAATTAATGTTGTTATAGGTAAAACAATAATAACAACGACAAAATGATATTTATAATATTGCTTGTTCAAAAATAATCCCTTTCTAACTGTTGTTACAAGCTAATAGGTTTACGTAGAATATTTTCTATAATTAAATTACTCAGATATAACTATCAAAGTGTACATCCTTTGTTTATTAATTAAAAAGACAAAAACAAAGCAATAGATTACATAATGTGATCTGATGAACAAATAAAAATACTTTTACATCCACTTTAATCCAAGTTTATATAACTATTAGCAACAACAATAATAAAATAATAATAATTCATTGGATATACCATTACCCATAATAGCAGATTGAAAAAGTAAAAAATAAAAGACTATTTGTTGTAAAGGTACATAACCCAGGATAATGCTTTTTTTTTATTGGGACCTGCTTGTGCAAGAAAAGGTCCAAGGGGTGGAATTAGCATTCTTGCATACACATACACATATAAAGCACACGCATATATAAAAATGTATCTCTTATTATCATAACTATTTACACATACGTAAAACCATTGTGTTAGATTATAGACGTATCGTTCTTCTGCTCTTATTTTTTTTTGTTTTGAAGTTTGTCATCCACATACAATTAATTCGATATCAATATATGATGTATTCAAAAACTAAATTTGATTATGTGAAGCAAATAATAATAAAAAGAGCATATGTATTAGAAGTTTTAAAAAGGCAGGCTACCCACAAAATATAATACATAGGGAGGAATTGGTAAAAAAAACTATTCTTTTTGGTGCGCATAATATGAAATAATAAAAGGGGAGAAACGTAAATTGTGATATATAATTGGATGTGAGGTATTAAAGAAAGAAAAAAAAAGGAAGGGCATATATTAACTTTGTATGTATATATAGAGGGGGTGTCATCATGAGTTAAGAGAAGTGTGTCAATGTATTATATGTGTATATTAAGTGGGTTATTATACGTGTTGTTGATTCGGGATATGATATTAAATGATTTGCTTTTTTTAATATATATATATATATAACTTAGGGAGATGAAGTGGCTCGGACCATTGATTGAGACCGTTGACGTCCCCCCACATTTGCTGGGGGTTGGGTTGCCATTCTTAATAATCGACTATTAGTTGCAGAAACAGTAGGCCAAGATCGACGATTATTTTGTTGATGATGTGGTCTTCGAATTTCTGGAGGACATGATACTACTGAATTTCGGCTTGTACTACGTTGTCGTTGTGGATGTTGTCGTCGAACAGAAGTAGATGCCCGTCCAAAATCCATTATATTAACTGGCGATACTACAGTTGACGGTAAGACACGTCCTGTTGTTTTACTTTGAGCAACAATAGCACGTTGTGCTTGTTCAATAAGTACTGAAAGCATATCCTTTATTCGTTCAAACACTTGATCCGCCTCTTTATCACATTCTTCGTCTTCACCATCCAAACTATTATTATCTTCACTTCGCTATATATATATATATATAAAATATGTATGAGACATCCATTATGAAAACAAACAATACTCGTGATCGAATGACCCAGAATTATTACTATTATTTACCTCAGAAAATGTCATGGAAACGGGCGTGGGAGGTAACGACGTATCCACTTGCCTAATATATTCAAATAAATATATTGTAAGTTATTTATTACCAATGGTAACGAGATATGGGAAAATTATTATAATTATTAGACTTTTTATTATTTAATATAAAGCCGTTATTTTTTTTTCTGTACCTTTGTGTAAGTTGGCTCTCAAGAGCTGCAATACGTGCAGCTTGTTGGCGTGTCTGCTCCTCCAATGAAGCATTCACAGTGGAGAGCGAGTTAATTTCAATCTCCAAGTCAGCAATCTATTATTATTATAATTGGTTTTTTTTTACATATTTATGCAATGCGTCAATATCAGTGGTTTTTTTTTTTTTTTGAAATAAAAAATTGTACACGTGAACCCCTACGTGACCCCCAAATATAATTGAGAATATTTATTTATTTACCTTTCTGTTCAGTTTTGCACCACCATGGACACTATTATTACTACTGCTACTAATAGTACTATGTTGATCATTATTGATGGTAACAAATTCGCCTCTGCCGTTCAAAATTGTACATCCCTGTTTCATTCTTGCGACGATTTCTGGTTCTTCTTCACTTTCTGAATAAGAAGAAGAGGAGGAAGTGGATGAAGATATTTTTGGTGTAATAATATTATTAATAATATCATTATGGTCATCCAAATCGATACTATCGTTATCATCATCCAAGTCGTCATCATCATCACCATCCAAATCATCATCATCATCACCATCCAAATCATCATCCGTACTATCAGTAGACATTTGAGATAAGGCAGCAATTCGAGATAAGGGTGTATAATGATTTTGTTGTTGATTTTGAGGATAATGCGGACCCAGGGGGGACATGGGACGATATTGCATATTCTTTGCAATCATTGACCAACCAGTAGGTGAAGGTGAACGAACAGACATAAATGGTGAACCAGGTCTGTTATGAATCAAGCCATTGTTGAATTTATTATATTGTTGAGGTTCAGTCGAAAGAATTGAAGATGACGAAGAAGACCATGTAGAGGACGATGTCATGGATCCTGCAGTCGTGATCGATGGTGTTGAAGGTTCGTTATGTTGCGCTAAAAAATAAGGACGTTTAAATGCTTTTAATAATGGCGACGAAGGTCTAATAATATTAACAGCCCTGGGCGGGCGACGTCTTTGGTCTTCCTCCATAAGTTTATTTTTTTATGAAAAAAAAAATAAAAACAAAGAGAGGAGAAGTAAAAAAAAAAAAAAAATAAGAAAACAAAAAAAGAAAGAGAAAACAAAAAAAAATATTGGATTGAAAAGGGCAATTGTTTATTCATTTGCATGCTAAAGAAACCCCCCAGAGAGTTTTTTTTAGTTACACACATGTTAATCCACCTAATCTATCCTTGTTTGCGACGTTTGTCCCGAGGACCAGCACCTGCTGTTGGTGGCTGTTTCTTTGTATTGTTATTATTGTTATAATGCAGATTAGGATAAGAATAGAATAAAAGAAAGAAAAAAGTTAATATAATAAATAATAGTGCATATAGATAGGTCGATATAATAATACAATGATAATAATAATTAAAAACTTACTCTGGCTGTTTGACCTTTCTTTGTTCGATGTTCTGCTTCTAACTTGTCAACATTCTTTTTCAATTCAAGCATATGAAGTAATGAATGATGTAGTATATCATATTTCTGAACTATTTGATTTGTCGGCATCATCGGTCGGACAGCTATTATTATTGTATATTAAATAATCATCAGTTCTCGTTCGCTTTTTTTTTGTTCTCCTTCCATATAAACACCTCTTTTTCTCGTTTCTCTCCCCCCATTTTTTTTTCGTTCAACTCAGCGGAAAACTTACGAATATCCAAATCAGCCATTGATTTTAATAATTTTTGTTGTAATGCTTGTTTAGTAACTACTGGTAATTTTTGACTTCGTACATAAACACCTTGTATCATTTTCTCTTTTCTTTCAGGTACAACATCTATAATAACAAAGCGAAAAAAAATGTCAAGTCAGGTAAAAAAAAAAACAGGATATTGGTGTTTTAAATTGAACCGGAATAATACCTTCCAAAATACCGGAAGAAGCATTCGATATCCGCCGGTTCTTCTTATTAGCACCACTATTATTACTACTACTACTACTAGGAGCAACAGCAGCAGGGCCCGTTCCAGATTCCTCCATTCTTTTCTTTTTCTTATTATCCAATCCAGCTGTACTTGCAGTACCTCCAGCAATACCAATACCTCCAGGGGTAGATAACGATCCTCCTGCAGATGCATTTGTGGCGTTTCCGTTAACCACTCCTATCGCATTGGAGGAAGTAGTATTGCTACTGGAGGCTGCTGTGGGCGTTAATGGTGCGGGCGGTGCTTGTTGAGCTTGTTCAAGTTGTAAAGCATTCAGTAACGCTTCTCGTTCACGTGATAAACGTGGTTCATTTAATTCGATTCTTCTAGCTTCAACAAATAATGCTTCTTCTTGTTCCACCTGTTCTTTAGTTCGATTGAATAAACCAATTAAGGCTTCTTTACGTTCTGTTTCTTTTCTCTTATCAAATGCATATTGTTGAATAAGAGCTTGACGTTCTTGTTGATATTCACCGGGAATATGAGGTCTAGCTTTGATTAGTTTACGTTGTACTGTGTAATATCGATCTTTCAATTCCTACATGTAAAAGACATATTCATTACCAATAACTAAAAAAAAAACAATAAAACGATTCTTTTTCTGATATATATATATATAGTCATTCTTTATTTTACCTCCATACTCCTATATTTTTCTTCAAAGCTATATCGGTCTTCAATAACTGGAAAACGTAAATCAAACTGTCGACATAACTGGAATAAGTAATCCGTTTCCTTTTTACTCCAATCTGAATCTAACATATTCCATACGTATTAGTACATTTTATCCAGCCAGCTTTGGTGATATTTTTGTTTAAATAGTTTTTTTTTTTACCTATCAAATGTTTATCATAATCTTCATTGGTATATTCAGGAACATCAATAACACGGTTAAACTTTGCAAAAGTATATTCTGTTAGAAAAAAGAAGCAAATAAATGTTATTTTTCTTTAGAAATAGGGGTTTCGTAAATATGACATTTATATATATATATATATATATATATATATATATATATACCTTCGTTATTCTTGTGTTCAGGTATCCAGTGCTGTAAAACAAGATCGTCAGGTCGAGCTGGATTCGTAAATGATTGTTGAATCCTAATTAAAATATTTAAAAAGAGAATGCTTATAAGAAGGAGGATTCTTTATTCATTTACTAATAAATATTTATATACAATACCAAGATTTAGCTTTTTGTTTTGTATTATATTTGGCTTTGAAAGTTGGTTTTACAAATGCAATGGGTGGTGCACCACCTGCAAGTGCATATATGTCTCGACTCAAGGAATCTATTAAAAATAAACCATTTAATTGAAATTAATAATTTGATACATTTTTGTTTTGATGTTATAAATTATAATAATAAATTAGAGAAAAAAAGAGCTTCTTGTTTTTTTGAATACAAACCAGATTGTTTTTGTACTGACAATGATTGTTCTTTATTCTCCCTTGGATTCATGTTTTCTCTTTATATGTAATAATATTATTAGTTGTTCAAGATTTTTTTTTTATTTTCAGGTGGTATACAGCTATACACCACAGAAATCTTTAAAACAACTGGTATCTAGGGGAATTTTATTATCCAATCAAGGATCGTGATTCAAACAATAAGGTCCAATTGAAGCGAACTATCTTAAACACCTCCAAAAAAGAATATAATAGTAAAACTTAACAACATTTTATTTCTGGTTTTCCTGGTCCTTTTTGAAGACTAATGATTGTTAAAAAGTTGCTCCTATTTGTTCTAATTGATTACAATATAATTTTGCATTTCTATTATATTCTTGGAAAGTAGTGTCTTGTAAACAACCAATAACCGGCTACCAAAAGAGTCCACAAAGCATACCTCACAATATAATAAAGCAATAGAATTCTATATGACAAACCAATTGACCACACAAATTACAAATGAAAATATAACAGGTAATACTGATTTAATGATAAACATGTTGAGACATCTTATATACTCAGCAAGGAAACCAAACACAATACGATCACTAGTGTTTATAACTATAGACTGTTGATAGTTGTATGTATGCAAAAACGGTCAATGCATGTTAAAAAATATATTTCGTCAAGTTAAGAATATACTTTGCTCTTCCATCTTTCTGTTTGTGCGTATGTAGTATAGGTGTGATTTTTCGTATTGACAAATAATTTGTTTTGAGATGTTCCTGCAATTGATTATCTGTTAAAATCACTGTGTGCATTACATATACTATTTTAACGAAAACATATCACATAAACAAATAGGATTTGCTATGGACACCCCAAAAAGATGCTACCCAGGCAATTACAATTTTTACGGATCCCTCACTTTTATATTTTTTCAGAGATACATAACTAATCTGATATAATTACGTCGTATCCAGCCATTTATACACTATATACAGTTATTATATTTATATAGCTTAGAAATGTTTATGGAACTTATATTAGCAGCTTAACGCTTTATAAATATCACTCAATGTTTCTTATCTTCTCTCACTATATCGTTATGTACACAAGTGAGAGATGTAGTCCACATGGAGACAAGACAAACAAGAAATACTGTATACTTTTAATAATATATACGAGTGGTCAAATAAGGAGCGGTATTGGTGTTGATAACGCTGGTATACTATAGTTTCATGGTCTAAGAACTTGTTTGACGACTTTTTATTTGTGGGAAGTCCGTAAGGCCAAAACATGGGGTGTCTGTAGCAATTCCCTAAACAAATATAGGAGGGCAAATATTTATAAAGCAAAAACCAGTTTTCAACAATTATCCTGATCATCAAAATAAATACAATTATTTAATAAGGAAAACAAAAAAAAATGAAGAAGTTCCAACAAATCTATTATTTAGTACGTAAAATCATCGACGAGTAGTTCGTCGAGAATGACGACGACAACCTGGATATGTACCACCCTTGCCAACCATTGTTGCTTATGGCTACGGTAGGCTTAACCCAAGTGTGAGAGGTTACGAACCTGCTCCAGTACGTAGAAGTGTTCACTGTGGAGAATTCCATCCTTACGTAAAGAATAATTTTCAAGGATGAACAAAGAATCATCGGATGTTTAAGTATTTTCAAGAGTCAATCCTTGAACTTCATCCTTTGATCCTTAAACTGGACTCAGAGAATATTTTTCTAATACCTCAAAAGCCATACAACAATGTTATAAAACAGTCCAAAAAAATAAAATAAACATCTAATAAAACATGTTAAACTATAACAAAATAAATAAATAAATAGAAATAGTCTTTTTTTTTTATTTTATTTCTACAAAAAAAATTCAACTACTGCTTTTCAAAGGAAGGTCCCATCCTTGAATCTAATCCTTTGACTCTAACTTTCAAGAAATAAAATTCGGTCACTACTTTAAATCCCTATAACCTGCTCTAGCAGTTGATTCTTGAATTTAAGAATGAAATTATGCACAGTAATTTATGTGACCATTTATATACATTAAAGCATCATATACAAATTCAAGATTTTCAAACACTTTTTCTTGATTATTATTAGACATTTCGAGCAGTGTTGGCATGTCGGATCTTGGTTATATTAACTAACGAGTCTTACATGAGTATTATGTCATAATCGTACATTACCTTTAGTTCATCAAAGTTGGGATGATACAGATACAGATACAGATATAGATATGTGGATATGTACAAATCATCGGTAAGGTAAATCATTAATTATCTTTCTTTTTATTCAAGTGAGAAACTAACTCTATTTTTCTTACAATATTAGAAAACAAATAATAAGAAGAACCACTGGAAACAACAGAAAGGGAAGAAAGATACTTTGGTGCTGTGATGAAGAATTTAATCCATTAACACGTACATCACAATGTTCTGTTCGCGTGCTTGCTGATTTGTATTGTTTCCAAGTTAATGATTTTTGAAAAAAAAAGGTTACGTTACTATTGAATATTTTAAAAACTAAATTATCATACTTTCTCTTCTCTTTTTAAAATAATAAATTATATATATAGCTGATTATACTAGGCGTAATGTATATCCATATCGATGGTGTCGACATTGTGAACGATGAATTGACGAGAATGGTAAAAATATATTAGGTCGTGTAATAGATAGGGATCCTAACGCTGTAAATAATATCGGTGATCATAACTCAAGACCATTATACCTTCGACGTCCTGCTAATTAAAGCCAACATGTGCATGCACAAATGGAAGAAGAAGAACTTGTTCAAAAAGAAAAAGCGAGTGAGGAAGAAGAAATACTGGAAGGATTACATGAAGGACAAAGAGTACAAAATCTGGTGAATAGTAGCTATAATAGAAAACTAAAACTGCCAGTAAAGATGTACTGGCATTCATGTATTAAATGACGGGGGTGAAGTAATTACTTGTTCTTTTTGTTTCTGGTTAACATGAAAAAAATTCATGCTGTGCACTGACTTCAGTTTTTTTTTATGTGAATTATATTTGTTTTATGATGTAATTTTTTGTGATAAATAAAGAACTCCGATCGAAGCAGATAATGTAAAAACACGCAAAATTTGTAAGATTTTTTGAAGCAATAGTAAATATAATAATAATATAGAATAGTAGAGATATCAATGGAATGGTTTATTTGAATAGCAATGCAATGGTGGTTGTATCTTTTATTCCTAAACAGCTACCATTCGATATTTCTAGGTTTATACTTGTAAAAAAAAATCCTTCTTTATTCGATCGATCTGAGAATTGCATTGAATCGTTTCTATGACAAACTATTGTTATCAAGTCAATACTATACTTATATTTGTCGTTGTCATCCTATTTCATAAACCAACTTTATGATTTCATCGACAACAAGAAATTACTATTAACGTGTGGCGCAGAATTCTTAATAAAGCGATTACTATACAAGATATTTAATATACAATGTTATATTTTATGGCGGAGGAGCTTGACTTTACCAAAAAAAAGAAAAAACAACACAATCTCCGCGAATGTTGTCACACTCATGAGTATCAAAATTACTCTTTACTGATGTAAACCTGTGTTATGTAGGACCAAAAAAAAATCACATGAGATAAATGACGATTCGCACATAAAACTTTAAATCCCATTTTTACACAACATTAGTGTTTAATCTTACATTTAGTCTAATTATCTCTATACCTGACATTTATACTTTCTTTTCTAAAGGAAATATTTTTTTTTTATTTGGAGCCTTTTTTCTTTTTCTTTTTGATTAACAACGTAGTTTTTTTTTACACTTTTGAAAACATTATGGCCGTTGATAAAACGTTAGAAGGAAAAGTAGCAGTTATTACAGGTGGTGCACGAGGCATTGGTAAAGGCGTGGCAAGAGCATTGATTGAACGTGGTGCAAAAGTAGTGATTGGTAACCGGTCAGTAGATCAAGGAGAAGCTACTGTCAAGGAATTCAATGATGCGTAAGTATCACTGCTCTACGATAGTTATATTTACTTAATTATTCATTTTCTTTAAAAAAAAAAGAAAAATAACAATCAACAAAGAAGAGAAGGAGGATTAGTAACAGTAATCCAGCATGATTGTTTGAATGTTTATGAATTATAAATATTATTATTTTCTCATCTTTAAAACATATTCCCATATAACAACATATAGTGCCGGTTACAAAGTAGCTTCGTTTATACGTACCGATGTGAAAGATTACAAAGATAATATTGCACTCTTCCAGTTTGCTGAAAAAGAATTCGGAGGTGTTGATGTAAGTGTTCTGATTTTGATAGATTCGCTTGTTCTTTGGATAGTAAGAAAAAAAAATATGATTTACATAACTGCTATTCCGAAAAGTAAACAATATAAATCTGGGTTAGCATTGTTTGACAAATACACATATAATATTATAGATTGCTTTTCTTAATGCAGGAATTATGGGAAAAGGTGTCGATACCCCTTTTACATTGCCAGATGGTATACATGAACAATAATATGTTTATTTTTTTAATGGAGAATATATATATAAATCTTTGCAGATTTGGATGAATATTGACAGAACTGATAATAATAATTCTTTCAATAGATGAGATTGATACCAGAATTATGTCTGTCAACGGTTCGGGCACGATGAAAGGTGATTATATTAATTATTATGTGCTCTGAATCATCATTAGCATATCACATAATATATAATGATAATCTTGATTCTAACAACTACGCAACATAATTTATCCGCACTATTATAGGCACAAAAATTGCTCTGCTTCATATGGCTAAACAGAAAAAAAAGGGTGTCATTGTACACTGCTCATCAATTCTGGGAATGCATCAAATTTAGTACGTATACGTTGGTGTTTTTTTTTAAGTTGATAATAATATGTTATGGTGGTTGAATTGCTGAACTTCTTTATAATTTATACGTTTCAAATTCATTTCTTTTCTATGTTGAAAAAAAACCCAGCTGTACTGCCGCATATGTAGCAGCAAAACATGCACTTACAGGATGGACACGAAGCTTTGGTTTGCTACCTCAGATATGTGATGTCAGAGTGAATGCAGGTGATAATCATTTTACTAAAAAAAAATCGCCTTATTTACTTACTTATTTATTAATATTTTGTTTCTTGCTTCATAAATTTCATCTTTAGTATGCCCTGGTTTCCTTGGTAAGTTATGGTGATCTTATTAGAGAAATCTCAGATGCAACATGAAAAAAAAAGAGCTAACACTTTTTTTGGTTCTGAAAAAGATTTATCGGAGGTCCCTGTATATGATACTGATTCCATGGGTGGTCCGATAATTGATTTATTTACTCACGTACCAAAGACAAAATTACAAACTGTCATAGACGCAGTACTTCTGCTTATTGAAGATGAGCAACGTAACGGTATGTTACATAAAAATTAAGCGAACAGCGAGGGTTTTCTCTTTTTACACAGTGGCGATAAAAAAAATAAACACTTTGAGCACGTCAGCACGAGATGTGTGGGTGTAAAAAAGAAAGAGGAAGAGAAATGATCACAGAACTATTAAAAATCAAAATTCTAAATTTTTACTACTACGTTATTATATATAATAGCTCAAACATTACTGGCGTTACCAGGTAACGAAATTCTTGTTGAAGAACCACCAACTCCTATCGAAGCACCTTTATGTAAGTAAAAGAAAAAAAGCTGTTAGTTCTATCATATAGTTGTATATACCACTCGTTTACACAAAAAAGTTTGATAATGATAACAATAACAATAATAATGTTATGTTTTTCTCTTTTATTATGTAGTGGGATCTGCTGTTACTCCTGAATTTGAAGAACAATTTAGAAAATATGAACGGGATACAGTGGAATATCAAAGAAAGGTCCTGGCTGAGACCATTCGTGAATATGAAGAAAAATATTTAACCTAATGGATAGGTTACTATTTTGAAAAATATGAATGCTTTCCATTGTCTTGTATCAAGTGTATACATTTTTGTTTCTATATAATACGATAATAATGCACAGAACATTTTTTATAAATACACTATAATAAATTATACCAATCAAAAAAAGACGTTCTGATTCTATTTTATTTGAGAAAAAACATTTATGAAAAGATAACAAGCAGAAAAAAAACCCTCAAGTGTGAATGTATGAGCAAAAGACTTTATTTAAGAACGGCTATAACAAGATAGTAATTTTTTTTGTGCTTCTACGATGACTTTTATTGTTTATGATACATATACGTATATGAAGGTTAATAGCAAGTGTTATTATTGTTTACGTTTTTTCTATTCAGCAGCTTTTCGAGTTATTCGTTATGAACAACAATCAATTTTTGTATGCAAAGAAAGAGAACTTGCAAAAACGTCAGCAAATCAAGGGCTATTCTAGTAGTAGGTTCATAATTGATGACATACGTAGTCTATCTAATGATCTCTTGTTTTGTTTTAGTTAATAGTACTACATTAAAGTGACTAATATACCCCATTAGAACGAGACATGGCTAAGTTACCGTAAAACTTAATGAGGATTTATGAAGAAAGGAAAAAAAAACTCGTACAAATAGAATCTTTGCATGAGGAACATGAAAAACTCAAAACCAAACATAAATATTTTAATAGAGCCAAGTAGATAATTTAAAATAATAATAAATGAAATGCTTATGGTTGATGTATGTATAGTAATGATTTTTTTTCAAAATTCATCACGATAAAATTAAAAGAAAAGATGTGATACTCATTTATAAAGCCCCCAAATGCGTTGATGTAGTACTTGAACGATGATTTTGAAAGATTATATTATAATATCCATGTTTCTTATTTCCTTTTCTATAAGTAAAGACTATCAATAAAAAAATTATGACAAGAATTAAAACTCTGATAATTTGTTTATTATTTTTTGTGGTTATCGTAACAAGTAGGTAGTTACTATACTTAGTAGAATGATAACATATGACAGAATCTAATTAATAATAATCGTAATGCTTATTATCCAGGGGTTTGATAGGAAAGTCAAGAAGTATTATAGTTAAAAAAAATTATGTCAGAAATGTAAACAAGTCATTGTCAACAAGTAAAAAGAAGTGCATTGAAATATTTAGTTGATAATTAAATCTATTTAATGATGTATGTATTTGATTGGAGTTACACTGGGCTTAAAAAGACAGGAACTCGTTTTTTTTATTTGTGGAATAACGGATTTCCCAAGACAGAGTCATATGCCTTTTGGTCTTTCTACCCTTTTATTTATTGTGTGGCCTGTTACGCTCGTGGTTGCTCCTCCAGTTCCTGACAACGAGTTTTTCAATCGTAAAATGCTTCTTCCAGCTCCTCTCAAAGAACCCATCGTTGCTCTTATCGGTGACAAATGTTACATTTCGCTCGTTGAAGATTTCGATCTCACTGATGTTCCTTGCATCAAGTATGCCTTATCCAAAGGACTTGGTTTCGGAATTGTTATTGGCGGTTCCATTGTCAAAATCCCTCAAATTTTAACCATTGTCAATGCGGGTTCAGCACGCGGTCTTTCTTTGGCTTCTTATATTTTGGAAACCTTATCTTGTTGTATTACATTCGCTTATAACTGGCGTCAAAACAACCCTTTCAGCACTTATGGTGAAACTTGCTTTTTAACAGTTCAAAATATCATTATTACCATGTTAATTTTATTTTATGCACAACGTCATTCTGAAACGATGGTAACCATGGTTGGTTATATCGCTGTCTTATATGTTTTGACTTATATCGTTCCTTCTTGGGTCATGTCAAGTCTTTATGGAGCTACAATTCCCATTGGTCTTGCGAGTAAACTGCCTCAAATTTATACCAATTTTGCCAACAAGTCCACTGGTCAGCTATCAGTGTTTGCTGTAGTCACTTATTTTGCTGGAACAGCCGCGCGTGTATTTACAACCATGACAGAATTGGATGATCCATTAATGTTATATGGAAATATGTTAGCATGTGTACTCAACGGTATCTTGTTAATTCAAGTACTTTTATATTGGGGTAAAAAGTTGGATGAAGAAAAGCCAAGAAAGGCTGATTAAAAAAAATAAAACTAAAGAATATAAATCATTTTTTCTATTTTTTTTTGTTCTTTTTGCTCGCGCGTGTGTGCCTGAAATATGGGTTATTTATTCGGTAAATATAATCTAAAATGCTGTTTGTTTGTTTATCGGCTTCATTTTCCGAATTTCCCGATTGCCGGAAATGCTACTCTATGTTATATATCCATGGAAACTAATTTACTGAGCATTCCATTTGTTGGGGGATAGTAATATCCTCTGTCGTAAAACAAGGCCTGAATCCTATATCGGATATCAATGAAAAGGACTGGGCATGAAAAAATGATAGTTGCATATCTATTCACACTACTGTGGGTCCATTGAATATCATACTGGTAATCAATTATTATATTAGTTAGTAAAAATGCATGTTTACAAAAAGTTTCGAATAAATAAAAAAATGATATTTATAATATACAACCTAGGGTTCAATACATCCAATCTTTTAGTGTATGTATAGATACTTTTCTTTTTATTTGATTGGCATTGAGTACACCAAAAAGGAGGGACATGGGGACCCATAAAAAGCGAAAATCGATTATATAACTCTTGTGATGTTTGGTATGATTGAGCCTTGTCGGATACGTACTTTGATTTTTTTTTTTTTTTTTTTTTTTTTTTTTTTTTTTTTTTTTTTGCAATACGTACTTAAAATTCATTTAACTTTACCAGCTTGTCATTCCATCCATACATATGAGTAAATATCCTCTTTGAGCGATGAGGGACACGGAAGATGTCAAGTTTTCATCAGAGGTTACCTTTCTATTTCTTCCTCTCTGATACCACGAATTGGAAAATTGTCTATATACGTAAGACATATCTTATTATGTACACGTTGTGGTAAGCATAGAGTGGTTTTATGAATATATATATATATATATAAGGAACATGACGATCATCCTCTTTACTCCCAAAGAAAAAGGTGTGGTGTAGTCCTTCGACTAGTATGGATAAGCTTATCAAATAAATTACGCATGTTTTATAGATAATTCTCTGATTTTGTATTACATGTACAGTATTATTATTTTGTACCCATTCATAAATCTAATGTATCTCAATTATTTCCTAGTTATTAATAATAAACCACCATCCTTTTACTTTCTTCACAGAAAAAATAATAATTAATTTTCTTGATTTGGTTATGTTAAAATGATAATTTACCAAACATGAAAACTTTTACTTTTGTTTTACTATAATAAAATAGAATAAGCAACTTGCTAGCTTTATTAATAGCTAGTATTATCACAAGAAAGACTGGCTTTACGTAGGGCTGGAGCTGATAAAACGCAAAAGAAGAAGCGTGACTAAATAGGTTTTATAGTAGAACCAATAAACAGATTTATTCGGTTGCTCTTGATACGTACCTACTCAATTTCTCTACCAATTTTTTATTGTGATTAATGAGTCATAAGAATTAAAAGTAAGTAAAATAATTAAATAATAATAAATTAACCATGAATTGTAACCGCTGTTTATACTTAATAAATAGTCGACAATGATAATTAAATATAGAGGAAATACCAATCAATAATGGATGATAAGGTTGAAATTTTATTATTTTATTTATGTGAAGACTAATTTGACCGGCGCCTGTATAATCATATGGTCGCTTCCTTACCGTACAATGGGGGTAGAAGAATAGACATACAAAAAGAGAGAGAGAGTAGATGTATTAACTGAAAACCTCCCTCAAAAGAGAAAAGTTAAATTAACTAGTGAAGGATCAATAGAAGATAAAAAAAAAGATAAAAAAAAAAAGAATGGAGGAAAGCCACAGGTAGGCTAAAAAATGAGATCAAGGAATCTTAATAGTGAAGTATGATACACAAGGGAACTTATTGTGTATGAGGAGGAGGGATAGGAGATGAAACTATCAATACGCAATGATAAAGTACGATACTACATAATGCAACTTACCTATATTATTAAAATCCTTCTTAAACAATAAGATGCATTATACATTGAAGGTATGTTGAGAAAATGTGTTTTAATACCAAAGAAATACAAGAATATTCGTATTTTCAGCTCTTAATTAAATACGTTTAAAAAATAAAGTAAAAAGGAAACTGACCAAATTTTATTAAACTGATTTGATCAAGATACTTTTGTATTGAAGATCTGAACTAATATATGTACAGAGATAAAAATATTACTACTATTGAAAATACTATTTTAATAGGACTAGCCTGAACACTATTATAGTACGTATAATAATCATAAGGGAGAGTTGTACTTTAGATATGATTGATCATGGTAATAAAGGGTCACTCATAAGGAGTTTTTATACTATTGTATTTTTTTTTTCTATCCATTGGCGCCCATTTCACTCTGGTGAATCTTATATATCAACTTGCCCCGTGCTTTTTGTCAGCTGACACGTGTCATATATACTAGTATTATTAGTACCTAACCATTGTAAAGAAAAATATGGACATCATAAGATACACCCAAAGTAAAAAGCTATTATTAAATCTATACACAAGTTACACATAAAAACTTATGCGTCGGTGTTTTTTTACTATCTAATTTAAGTAAGTCTTTTCCAGTCGTCTGGAATCTTGGTTTCTGGAAAACAAAAAATAAATGCTGACCAAGCGAAACGGATATTGAAAACGGATCAATAATCCCCCAAACGTTGGTTTTTTTCAATTAAGCAGTATAGAACATAGATATAACCGAACATTGTGCAAAATAGGATCGAAAATGTTCAGTTTATTACGACAACGACGATCTGCATTTGAAATAGCGGCAAAGAGTATATATAGACGGACTTATGGCCAACAACTACAACAACAACCACGACTTTTCTCTTCTTCTTCCTCTTCTCAGTCATCTTCCTCATTTTCAAAAAAACAAATCTCGACTCTTCTTGGTTGTACTATTTTAACAGGTGCCACAGTTTATTCTACAATGTCAACACAACACGCTACTGAACTTTTTGAACAAAAACAAGCTTTTCAAGGTGCTGCTGAGGAACACTATTTGGCTGCAAAAGGTGAACAAGATGCACTTGCCGTTGTCAAGGCTGCCCGTGAAAGTCCCGACTATTTTGAAATTGAAGCTTATGGTCAATTAAATATCAAAGGAAAAGCACAATCGTTAACAGCTTCGGTAATAGGATCATTATTTTCTTTTTTTGGATTTTTTTTTCATAATATTTTAATTAATTATTTGTATAAATTAGACTTTACGTGGAAAAGATAAAATTATTGTCCCTCCAGTATTATTTTATAACAAGGATCAAACAGAAGTAATGGCGGCTGTACATCTTGGTAAAGATTTATGTGGTCATCCAAAAATTATTCATGGTGGAATGATTGCAACCCTTTTGGATGAAATCTTAGCATGTGTGGTAAGTGATTAAAGATAGAACAACTCAAATCCATTGGATGAGAGGAGTGGATGTTAAAAAAATGCGGGATTGTTATATACAAGTAAGGAACATGAAACTTAACTTCTGATATAATGTATATTAAGGCTATGCCGGCTTTACCAAATAAGATTGGTTTCACAGCCAATTTGAATATTGACTATCGTAAACCTTTGGCTGCTGATCAATGGGTGATTCTTCGTGGAAAATTGGATCGTGCAGAAGGTCGTAAGGCTTATGTCAAAGCATGGATTGAAAGTCCTGATGGTGAAACTAAATATAGTGAAGCTACATCACTTTACATAGGTCCAAAGACCCCCATTACTGGTGCTTAAAATTAAAATCTAATTAAATATTCTATTTCATTGTTTTACTACCCTACATCCTAAAGGAAAAGAACTCCTTAAAAAAAAAAGACCCACATTCTAACCATTATCCACATTATTTCATATACGAAAACATTTACAATTTATATATTCTTATTTATTTCTTATACTTTTATTATATAGATTACTTTTTTTTAATTAATATGCTTATTTTTTCACACAATTAATTTATTTTGTTCAGTTTGATTGTGATCCATATGTCAAAAGTTGCTTTTTTTTAAAAAAAAAGAATAGTGGGTGTTTTTTTTGGGGGGAAGATGATAGAGAGAAGAGAGAGAGAAGGGGGCTTATATATTTCCGTAAATGCTTATTTTCTATATAATATATACAAATGCATGAACAGTAAAATAACCTATTTGCACACACCCCCGGGAAAGCCAAGAAGGATTTATAAATTGATTTACTTGAAACGGGTCCATGACTGATAATAATTATAATCTATATTTATATGTATATACATGCAATTATGTATTTATAAACCCATCCGTATACATTATTTCCAAGGCAAGAAAAATAAAAGCCAAGAAAAAAACTTTTTTTCTTGGGGATAAAGTTTCAGTTCAATAGTGGATACCATTTTTGACCACAGCGGTTTCATATTGTCATAAATCAAAAAAAGAAAGGAAAAAAAATAAAAGTCCGCAAAACGACTTGTATGAATTGAGATCCCCTTCTCCTGGGTAAGTAGTTCATTTGATTTGGGAAAATTCCGCATAGATTTTTTTTTATCCCTTTATTTTTTTCTTCTTCTTCTTTTTTCCTACTTTCTTTTTGATTTTTTGAAAAGATATAAACTCTTTTTTTCTCAATCTTTTTTTTTTCTTTTATTGAATTCAAATCTATATCAAAACCCAAATTATATTAAAAGAAAAAAGAAACACTCTTTCTTTTCTATTACAATGTCTCATTTGACTTCACCCTCAGAGTGGGTTGCACCGATAGTCTCATTGTTATCCCTAGCTATTCTTCCTTTGGGTCCTATTCTGTTTCCTAGAGCTTATTTAATCCTTTTGTTTACTTACTTTTTTGTATTCTTATATTCTCAAGTCAATCATCTATGCAAATTCTATTTGACTGCCCGACGTATGCGTCGTACAATTAATAAATGGAATGCACGATTAGCAGCAATGGGCCCCAAGTTTCCTAATAGTAACAATAATACCAGTACAACAACAACACCAACAAATATCGATCTTATGGATGATTCTATTGCTAGTAGTAGTAGCAGAATTGAATCACCTAATTTTACACGTGGACGTATTGTTGATATTGAAGAAAAACTTCAATATTATGAAGATCCGCGATTTATACATGCATTTATTATTCCCAATTATTGTGAACCAGAAGCACTTTTACGTGACACTATTAGTCGTCTAGCAAGTCATAGGTAAGAACATGTGGTTCATTTTTTTTAAATAGATGTATAAAAAGTAGAGATTACTTTTTGCTATGTACGATATCTATTCTTTTTAGATAATTATATAATATTAATTTAAATATATAAATATAATTATATAGAAATGCACAAACACATTATATTATTATTCTTGCCATGGAACAATCGGAAGCTGGTTATGAAGAAAAAGGAAAACGTATTCAAGAGGCTTTTACAGGACAATTTCTTCAATTCATCATCACTGGTCATCCATCCAATATCCCTGGTGAGTCTCGTGGCAAGGGGTCCAATGTTGCATATGCAGCACGGTATGGTTGTACTGAACTGTCAGAACGAATTGATCGGCGCAGAGTGATTTTGACCGTGACTGACTCGGATTCTGCTATCCCTGAGCTTTATGTACGAGAAATGGAAGATACGTTAAACAAATCAGATGATCCATATCATCTCCTTTTGGCCCCACCCATCTTTTTCTCACGTAATTGTTTTGAAGTTCCTGCAGCTGTACGAGTGACTGATATTACTTGGTCAGCTATGGTCATGGCTAATTTAGGCAATAGTCGAGGGATTGCATTCCCTTGCTCTACTTACAGTTTGAGTATGGTACTAGCGGAACGTGTATGTTATTGGGATACAGGCGCCGATGCAGTAGGTGAAGATATGCATATGTTTTTAAAATGCTTCTTCAAGACAGATGGCCAAGCGCGTACAGTTGCTATTCATGTTCCTATCAATTTAACCAACGTACAAACAAATGGCTATCTATCTAATATTAATGCTCGCTATATTCAAGCCAAACGTCATTATAATGGAGTCGCCGATGTTGCTTATACTTTACGAAATGCCATGAAACAACGAAATAATCGTTGGTATGATACAATGTTGGTATGTCTCAAAGTTCTTGAAGCTCATATGATTCCGGTCACCTCTGGTTGGTTGATGTTTGCTGCTGTACCCTTAATGCAACTTATTCTGTTCCCTCCGTATCCATTATTTGCTATCATTACTCCCATGGAAAACCCTATCTTGACCTCTGAATTTTATGCCAATCTATGGAATATCGTCAGATTAGTCACGGTGTTTTTACCTTTCCCTTTATTTGGTACACTTGCAGTTTATGAACATATGCATCGTTCTGTCGATCGTGAACTCTTGCACAAAGTGGAATCAAGACGATGGACCAATTTATTTGATTATGTCACGTTACCTATAGCCGCTTGGTTATTTATGACTTTACCATCAACATTAGCATGTGTCAAACGATTACGAAGAACAGAAGAACAATATATCGTATCCGAAAAGTTTTTCAAGGATGATGATAGTGTACCAACGACGAAAATGGAAGCATTAATTGTATAGATAGTACATATTATTCATGGGGGAGGAGTGATGATAAAAAAAAAAGGAGGGGACACTTTACATATAATTATTTTTGATGCAGGGAACAGGATTCCCTTGTTTTGCATATATTTGTTTATTTTCTTTTTGAAAAAGTTGTCAAAAAAAAACACAATTTTTTTCTATTGTTTATTTTATATCTTTTATTCCTTTTATTTTACATATTATTTTTACTCTTTAATATATTATCCTTTATTATCTTCATTATTATAAACTGTGCTGTTTAAAGTAGTCAATGCTCACATAACACATTTAAATTATGCAGAAAAGAGATTTTATGGGGTGGATTTATGCATATTTGTCTTTTTTTTTATAAAGTCATCTGGGGAAATTATAATAACATGGTTGAACAAAGCTAATATAAATATATAATTACTTTTATTAACCTCTTCAATAACGTGATAATCATAATACCTACAGTAATTTAAACTACTAAGCTACTATTAAAACTCTTTTTCTGTTTGTTTGTTATCATCTTGTTTTTTTTTTTATAAATAGACATTTTTTAACAAAAAAATAATCTTTCTTTTTAAATCGCTTATCAAAGCCAATAAAGTTAGCGGCAATAATAGTAAGAGCAGTAGTTAGTAGTAGCGTGAATGGTCCCATTTACCCGCTCTGATCTACACCATGTAAAGCAAAAGCCCAAAAATTCGCATTATCGGAGACCTAATCGCCTTGGCTTCTTTTTTTTTTTTTTTCTCTCCTCTTGAAGTATTCAATAATTACTCCCTGCTCCTTCTCTTTTATACACATATATATATACATATATTCCTTTTTCATCATCATGCTCGCCACGTCGAGAGTCGGGGCAATAATAACCCTTGTGGCATTATGGACCAACATGTGTTTGGCATTCTACCTTCCTGGTGTCGCACCCGTTGATTATACCGTTGACGGTTCGTTATTTCATTTTTACTTTTCTTTGTTTTTCGGGATGAAATGAAGGTTCTATTATATACAAATATTATTTACTAAATTATAATTATATACATATAAATTATAGATGAAGTAAAATTATTAGTCAACTCTTTAACACCAATGTCCAGTCATCAAGTCAAGTCAGTTATTTCATATGATTACTATTATGACAAACTTCACTTTTGTCAACCGGAAGGAGGTCCGCAAACACAATCCGGAAGCTTAGGCAGTATTCTCTTTGGTGATCGTATTTTCACTTCACCTTTTGAGGTAATAATTTGAATATATATACTTACATGGTTTTTTCTTTTTTAATATTTTGGACAAAGGAATGGGGTTGTGTCTATGTACGTGTACCGTGTACGCAGACGTGTTAAAAACCGAGAAATATTATACTAAAAATAAACTGTATATATATTTATTATTAAACTTCATTTAGCTTCGTATGGCACGAAATGAAAGCTGCAAATTATTATGTCAAACTGAAGCAATTCCTAAAGAAGATGCTCAATTCATTAATCAATTGATTGTAGATGACTATGGAATTAATTGGGTTGTTGATGGTTTGCCTGCTGCTCGTGAAAACACAGACGAACATACTGGTGAAAAATATTATAATATTGGTTTCAGCCTCGGTTATAATAATGATGCCAAGGCCTTATTGAATAACCATTATGATATTAATATTTACTTCCATGATCGTCCTGATGGTCATCGACGCGTTGTTGGGGTTGTTGTATTCCCCTCTAGTAAGGATAGAAAGTTGGATAAGGATAATAAGCCTATCTGTGACAAGAATGATTTAGCATTCCAGTTAAAAGAAGATGGAAAATCAAAGGTCGTTTATACGTATAGTGTTACTTGGTTGGTATGTATATAATCTTTCCTGGGGGTTTTTTATTGAAAGTATTTGTGTATTGGGGGGAGGGAGGGCGGAGAGGACGGGCTGGGAGAATATAAAACTCTACCAAACTAGGAAAAAGATTGGTCAAGTTGTGATACTAAAAAAAACAACATTGGAACTAACAACAACAAATCCTATTTATATATAAATTTATTTATCTATTTTGAATATATATCTTTTTTTAGCCATCAACTACTGCTTGGGCTACTCGATGGGATAATTACTTACATATTCTCGATCCTTCCATTCATTGGTTCTCCCTCGTCAACTCAATCGTCATTGTATTATTTTTGACTGGTATGGTTGGTATGATTTTGCTTCGTGCATTACACAAGGATATCTCACGATACAATTCTGTTGAAGCTCAGGTTCGTTTTAAGTTTTTGTTTTATGTATACAAACAAAAAGAATTTTGATTGGGAGAATAAAGTTATATATATATCTATAAAAAGCTCTGACTAATTTATATATTTTTTCATTATTATTATCGGGGTAAATTATAGGAGGATGTTCAAGAAGATTATGGATGGAAATTGGTTCATGGTGATGTTTTCCGTCCACCTACTCAAGCAATGATGTTATCGGTTCTTGTTGGTAGTGGTGCTCAATTGATTGCCATGACAGCATTAACTTTGGGTAAGAATTATTTTTATTATTTTTGGGGGTTGACATGGTTAAAAAAATTATTATGCAAATTGAATACTAATATTTTTTTTTAGTTTTTGCTGTTCTCGGTTTCCTTTCACCATCTAATCGTGGTTCTCTTGCCACTGTAATGGTAATTTTCTTTATGATCTTTGGCTGTATTTCTGGTTTCGTATCGGCACGTATCTATAAGATGAATGGTGGTGAAGCATGGAAAGCCAATGTTGTTTTAACCGCTGTCTTCTTCCCTGGGTAAGGTTATAAATATATATATATATTAAAAAAAGTAGAGTGGAAGGGAATGATAAGAAAGAAAAAAGAACTTATATTTATTATTATTTGTAATGTTAGTGTGATTCTTGGTGGTTTGTTTGCTCTCAACTTTTTCTTGATTGCATCGGATTCATCCGGAGCCGTTCCATTCGGTACCATGATGGCTGTCCTCGGTTTATACACTATTATTTCTTTCCCATTAAGTGTTGCTGGTTCCTACTTTGGTTTCCGTAAACCACGTATTGAACAACCTGTCCGTACTAACCAAATTCCTCGTCAAATTCCCGATCAACCCTTCTACTTGCGTCCTATCCCATCTATTTTTATGGGTGGTATTTTACCTTTTGGTGCCATTTTCATTGAATTATACTTTATTATGAACAGTATTTGGTTCCATAGAATTTATTATGGTATCGGTTTCCTTTTCTTGGTCTTTGGTGTTTTGCTCTTGACATGCTCCCAAGTAACCATTCTTATGTGCTACTTCCATCTCTGTAACGAAGATTACCATTGGTCATGGAGAGCCTTCTTGACAGCAGGTGCTTGTGGTGCCTACGTCTTTTTGTATTCCATCCTGTATTACCTCACCAAACTTAATATCAATAGCTTTACAAGCACTGTACTTTATTTTGGTTACTCTGCTATCATCAGTATAGTATTGACTGTCTTAACTGGTAAGTGTGATGAAAGGGTGGTTTTTTTTTAAAAAAAAAAGAAAAAGCTCAAATCATTGTAGGAAATGAGAAAGGAGGCATATATTAATTTATCTTTGGTTTTGCTTTACTATAATAATTTATATAGGCGCTGTCGGTTATTTGGCATGTCTTTTCTTCTTACGCAAGATTTTCAATAGCATTAAGGTTGATTAGAAGCGAATTATTTTTTTTAACTCAATAAATGCAAGGTTTTGTATTTTCTTTGTTTATTACACTACACAAAAACAAACAAACACATACACACAGACATACACAAAACAATATTCTATTGTTTTATTTGTTATTGAAAAGGGAGAGGGGATAGAGAGAGCGTGGAGGAAGGGGGGTTGAGGTGATATAAATATTTATATTTTCTTGAATTATATATTGTATGTTATAAAAATAAAAGATCTTATCGTCTGTAGTGACATCTCTTCTTTTTTTAGAAATAGAGTAATAAATCATGAATAAATCAAGTTATTTTTTTGTAATCAGAAACTGAAAAACATTAGTTTTAATGTCTATAAACTTTCTTAGCACCCACATAAAGTATACTATAGTTTTTTATTACGTAGTTGAAGTTACAAAAACTCCATGGCATAAATATGACATTAGGAATTTATTCTTAACAAAGAAGTATGATGTACGTAATCTTTTTTTAAAGGAATATACCAATAATTCCCAATTAGTTACGTATTGTCATGATTTCCATCAATTAGTTATTGAACATTATACATTTTATTATCCCTCACAAATAAAATAATATGCATTATAATAATATATTTGTTATGCTAGAACAATGCAACCCATCCCCTAAATTACAAGTCTTGATTCTCTTATTTCTGTTGATGTATCGAGAATAATTGTTGATGTCAACAACATACCTAAGCAATCAACTATATCAAATTCTATTGTTCCAACTTATTCGTACACATGATAAGACTTCTCAGAAAACCACTGACAGTACTACAACCTGTTAAAGTATATCACAATGTAGTTATTACACGTCGTGATGGTGGATTAATGCGTATCAATGAGTTCCATCTTTTATACGATCCTACTCATTATGCGCTTATATTTCCACGTGACGAACAAGGATAGGGTTGCGCCATTGACGAGTAATCATCCAAATAATATTTGCAAAAGTAAATTTTTCTTTTCTTATATATATGCTATAAAACTAATATATATGATCTTACAATTTGATTTATAATTAGCAAATATTTCCAATAATAATTCTGATGGTGAGGATGATGGACACACAACATCTATGCGCTATTATGCATACTTGTTCCACGATTGTGATGAATACTATATTGTATATTATCCGGGTCTATTTCACCAATTTGTTGTCAAAGTAGAACAGCATCATCTTGAATATATCCGTAGAAACCAAACACTACTTAGTGCTGAAATGTTGGACGGTTTGGTTGATGCTATTAATGGTGAAATTACTCTAAATGTTGGGAGGTCTTCCACATTTATTGGCAGACCGCGGGATATAAATAGTCAGTACCAAGATGCTATGGCAATTGTACGATGCTTCGCAAAACCAGATTTTTCCCTGTACGTAACCCTTTCTGGATTGAAATTACCCCTGCATCAAAACCTGGCCAGAAAGCTGTTGATCGTCCTGATTTAACTGCAAGAGATGTGTTTTATATAAAAGTACGATGATTGTTATTCGTTTATTTGAAAGTTTACTTTTCTTGAAGAATTTTCCTAATATAAATGTTTGAACCTTTATTTTTTTTATATATTTCTTTGTTATTTTGTTGAGAAACAAGTCATTCAATGATGTAATTATTTTCAAGTTCTTTGTGTTTATATATATAAAGAAATATTTATCGACTTTGATATCGACTTTTTTTGTTTTCTATGTAGCTTAATTCATGGATGAATTATTTAGCTAAGAAATATGTACTTGGAACATGTGTGGCTCATATCAGTGTTATGGAGCATTAGAAATGGAGGCTTTCACACTGCTATATTCTTTTAATCTTTTCCTCTGATTGCAAACCCTCAGGTCTTACCGATTATGACAACATTGTCTCAGCCAAAAATAACCTGACCCTGATCATCACCCTGCTGCATATGCCACTGCTACTCGAAGTATGATGTCTATGAGTCATGTGGTTTAGTTTATCCCGAATCACCCTGCATGGTAAACGGTCACTGTTCCAAACATTTACCCCAGGAAACTACAGAAGCTGAAGTGGGTGGTTATCTAATATATCGACGACTTAATGATGGCAGAACATTATATGTAACAAAGAGGTAGAGATAGAGCTGCACTGGATGATACCTGGGTGGGTGCCCTACAATCTTTACTTGACAAAAAAATATGATTCTCATATAATTGTTGAGATATGCAATAATGTCCGTGCTGTCAAATATCTCTATAAGTGCATATATAAAGGTCATGAATCGTATATTAATATCTATGCGTTGTCGCTGGAATAATAACAATTTTGCTACTGGAACTGGTACTATTGCCAATGAAAATGAAATTGATGAAACAACTCTATCTCAAGACGCTTGGAGTCCTTTTGACGTTTGTTGGGTTTTTCGCTTCACTCAGGGACACCTTATATCTACTATTTATTTATTCATTTATCTAGGAATAAAAGCTTGTGTTATCGTCCCAATCGAACTGTATAACAAGTAATTGAAAGTGCAGAACAAAACTCCTCAACCCCCGGAGGTATACTTTGAATTAAATCGGCGGTATGTAATCATTTGATTAGTATACACCTCTTTTATGACTCAAACATTGGCGCAGCGATAATAACTTGAATAAAAAATGTGTATTATTTCTACTATTTCTTGAACTTTTGTGAGATTATATTAAAAACTACATATCCATATACGAGCAAGTTACAGCATGATGCTTCCACAAGAAAACGTACATAGATACTAACAAATAAAGTCACTAGTTATTTAATGTAAATCTTTTGTTATGGAGAGTATGACAGATATATGATATAAGCATATAATCAGCAGAAATATGTTTTAACATATATGTTTTCTTGTGTATTATAAAGTATATTAGTTGAAATGAAGAATATAATATACACGTACTCTTTTACTACTATGCAAGGCATATAATGATGTATTATATTTAGCTTTATAATATGGTATATATATATATATATATATATATATATATATATGGGGTATATTATTATTATCAATCTACCCTTAAAAGTAATTGACTATATCTAGTCTTGATAACTTCCACATCCCCTTTTGAAATGAACAAGGTTCCACTGTACATACACACCCTTCAAAGTTTTAAAGCTAGACTTTACACATACATACACTTGGTACTTGAAAACAAAAAAGGAATACTATTATAACAAAAATGAAAACCACCACAAAAAGAGAGGTAATTTATCACTATTTACAGTACTACTGTATGAAACTTCTTGGCATAAAAAATTACGAATATATACTTAACAAAGAAGTTATGTGATTTTTTTTTAAAAAAAAGGAAGAAAAAGACGTACTAATATTTCCTCAATTAGTTGTTGTCAGGGTGTTAAAAAAAGGATAAGCCGGTTAATTCCCCTCCCCCCCCCAAAAAAAAAAAAAAGAAAACGGCCCGGGATTAGCCGATGTTGCATTATTACTATTTCTTTATTAAGTAGCTAACTAAAATATCTCTCTCTTTTTTTTTTGTTTCATTTTTGAATTATAAAAAAAAAGAGAGCATTTAGATCTTTTTTTTTTACCCCTCTCACTCTTTTTTTTTATTCATTTATATATTCCAAATGGCAAATAAAACAACATTGATTGTTCTTCAACATGGACTTTGGGGAACTGTCAGTCATATGGATTACCTTGAAAAACAAATATTAGAAAAGTTGGATTCAAATTCAATCACTACGGTAAAAAAAAAATAAAAAAAAAAGAGGTGAAGGGGAGGAAAGTTTAATTTTTTGGTGATAAATGATATAATTGACTTGGTATAATAAATAATAGTTAAACGTTGAATGTAATCAAGATAAATTCACTTATGATGGAGTAAGAAAACAATAAATACATATCATAAATTAAGGGATGATCTTATTAAAGCTATATATATTTACTTTCTTTAGGTTGATATTTGTGGTAAAAGACTGGCACGTAATGTAAGAGAAATACAATTTAGTAACAAAATGGACTAAAAAAAAAAGTATATGAGACTAAATATCTCTCTTTATTTCAGATTCAAGACCATGTGAAATATTTAGCAAATGAAGAAAATAAGATTGTTACAAAGTTTATAATAATTGGCTATTCTTTGGGAGGATTAATAGCTCGTTATGCTATTGGACTTTTGGGAAAGAATGGGTTTTTCAATACAATTGAACCTCTTGTGAGTTGATTCAATAGATATCTTTTTTTTTTGTCATGGAAACAAATAATTAATTACTTTTTATTATAGTTATTCGTTACATTTGCTACCCCTCATTTAGGTGTCAAAAGAGAATCAAAAACCAATTTTGCCAAAATTTATAATTTCCTTACAGCCCATATGTTATCAAGAACAGGCGAACAATTACAATTATTGGACTCCTTTGAAAATGAAGATCGACCTTTACTTAATATATTAGCTGATCCAAATCGTGAATTTTATCATTATTTGGCAAAGTTTAAAGCAAGACGTATCTATGCTAATATTACCAATGATCGTACAGTTCCTTATTGGACAGCTGCAATGGATACTTTTGACTATTTTAAAGATATGGAAAATATAGAACTGTTCGTAATTACTATATGCTTGTTTTTTCTTCTTTTTATTCAATTATACTATAACAAGAAGATTAATATTTCATTTTTATTTAGATCATTGGATAAAGAATATTCATCTGTTGTAACTGCTTTTGATTTAAGACATCCTGTTAAACAACAACAACAAAAACGACAAAGGAAACGAAATCATACAACATTGGCAATTAGAATTACAATTTTATTATTAAGTCCAATTTTACTCCCAATTGCATTTACATATATTGGTACACAAGGACTCGTTTCTCGTTTTAGAGTAAGGAAAATATTAACGGAATTATCATCAAAAGGAAAAGAAGACGTAGAAAAAATAAAAGAGGGTGATAATACTGGTGGAACTAGCGACGACGACGATGATAATAATACCCTTTCATATCATAAACATTCACAAAAACAAGAAAAAGAACAAGAACATCATCATCATAAAAAAGAAGATCCAGTATTAATGGACACACTTGATGCCATGGATACGATACCCAATGAGACAAGCACTGACAAGTCTCCACAAATCACTCAACAAAAGACCAAAAATCGATTATCATTATACAATATTAAACCATCAAAAGCCATTCAACAAAAATATTCATCTATGCAACTTACAAAAGAACAATTTGAAATTGAAAAAAATATGCATCAACTTGAATGGGAACGTGTCATGATATATATTGATGGATTTAATGCTCATGGATCCATTGTATGTCGTACTAATCGTTTTGCAAATCGTGATGGAAAAGCAGCCATTCGTCATTTTGTTGATTCTTTACTATTAGATTAAATTATTGTATTATTATTATTATCGTATTAAATCATACATTTATATATACACAAAACAAAACAAACAAAAGATTGTTTATATATAAAATTATTTTATATATTAAACTTTCTTTTCAATTTCTGCTTGTGTTTTAGTTCTAAGTGTAAGAGCGTGAACACCTTCATCAATTTCTTGTTGTAAAAGTTTATAAACAGCACGATGACGTTGCATTAAAGACTAATTCATTATTTGATAAAATAGAATAAG
Source organism: Circinella umbellata (assembly GCA_025093555.1). Lineage (NCBI taxonomy): Eukaryota > Fungi > Mucoromycota > Mucoromycetes > Mucorales > Lichtheimiaceae > Circinella > Circinella umbellata. Next base: position 538,750 of record JAIWNF010000017.1, on the reverse strand, counting down.
TTAGAAAAATTTATTACATGTTAAATATCTCTTTGTTTCTTTTTTTTTTACCTTTCCATCAAACTGTTCAGTAACAAGAGTTATCCTAAATAATAATAAAAGAAAAGAAAAGTCAAAAGAATTATTCCAAAACATATATATATATGTGTGTGTGTATAGTTGTATTTACCGAAAATGAGTTTCCTTATTTGTATTGCCTTCCATGGCAGCATGGTGAGCATGCATGTGAGATTCATTTACAATATGAAGAGTAGAAGGGTTAAATTCTTCAATGAGCTAATAATTATATTCATGAATTAATATTATAAAAAGTGATATATTTATGAGAAATAATAGTTTACCTTGGATTCCATTGAAGTTTCAACAGGACCTTTTTGTTCAGAAGTAATGAAATCTTTCAAAAACGGAGTTGAAGTATAACCACGTCGTACAATTGTTTGTTGAATGGGAAAGGTCTTTGTAATTACGTTACGAAACATTGGTGGTATAATTATCTTTATATAAAAGAGAAAGAGAGAATGTTTGTTGTCCCTTTTTTTAAAAAACTATAAAAAACTCAGGAGGTTTTTTTTTTGGGTTACAAAAAGAATTTCCTTTTTGGTTGTGTGTACCTGCAAAATTCAATTTGTTTAGATGTACGTAAGAATTATAAAGCGTTTGATAGTTTATTTATTTATTATTATTATTGTATATGAATCTTTAAAAGCAATACTACTTTATTTGTTATGGAATTAAATAATCCTGTATGTTATTTAATGATAATAAATGACACCATCGCGTAACCCAATTAATATCACCTGAGGTGATCTAATTTATTTGACAGGCGACGGTGTCATTCACCAAAACAAGAAAAGAAATATGTATAACAAAAAGTAACACGCATATTACAGCAGATAACCAATTTATTTTTGATATAGAATTCATTTCATAGATGATAATAATGATAATAATAAATTCCCTTAATTCTCCATTTACTGTTGGCTATGTACTTTACTTAACTCCGGAATGTCAACTAAAATAACATACCTAAGTAAGGCTTAGCGTCTTCCACAAACCCCCCTTGAGTTTTATTTTTTCTTTTCTTTTTTTTTTCCATTCTCCTCTCTCACCTTTCAATTATACATGACAATGCAAACTGCTGCTAAAATTTTTGTCATTTCAGGTCCTTCAGGATCTGGTAAATCAACATTATTGAAACGTTTATTTAATGAATACCCAGATACTTTTGGATTCAGTGTTTCACGTAAATAGATCTCTTTCTTTTTTTTTTTTTCTAATCTATTCATTCATTCATTCATCATCTTTTTTTTTTCTAAAAAAAAGTTAATAAAAACAAATATTCTTATTGTTATTATTAAATTTAGATACAACACGTAAACCACGTCCAGGAGAAGTCAATGGTAAAGATTACCATTTTGTTGAAAAAGAAAAAATGCAACAAGAAGTATCTGCTGGTAAATTTATTGAAAGTGCTACATTTTCAGGAAATATGTATGGTAAAGTATTGTTTAAAAAAACATGATTGTTATAGTTACATAATTTAAAACCATAACGACCCAAATACTAACTTTAATGATATATTTTTTTTCTAAATAAAAGGTACATCCATCAAATCAGTAGAAGATGTGGTCGAATCAGGTAAAGTATGTATGTTGGATATTGATATGCAAGGTGTAAAATCTGTCAAGGCAACACAATTAAACCCTCGTTATATATTCGTACGACCTCCTTCCATTGAAATTTTGGAACAACGGTTACGTGGTCGTGGCACGGAAACTGAAGAAGCTGTAACAGCACGTTTGGAAGCTTCCAAGCGTGAATTAGAATATGGTGAAACTCAAGGTGCTTATGATCGTATTGTTATAAATGATGATTTAGAAAAAGCTTATAATACTCTTAAGGATGCCATTTTTGTTGCTTAAAGAAAAATCAAAATCAAAATCAAAAAAAGTTAATTATTATTATTGTTAGTTATTATTTTTAATATTATTGTTATTATTTGTATATTTCAAAAGAAAATAGGTTGGGGAAGTTAATTGGTTTGTTGGTTTTTTTTGGGTTTTTTTGAATTACTTTGAATACTATAAATAAATGTATTAATGGGGAGTGTGTTGTTATTATTATAGTTTCTTTTGATTTGTGTTATAAGATATATATATATATATATATATATAGATCTGTAGATGTGTATTTGTGGCTGAAAATAATAATAATAATGTATTATACTGTATACACGACCAATTTACTAATTGGAGAATAAATAAAAGGTTTTTGTAGTACACAAATAAATGAGAGAAAAGAAAAGAGGGAAGGAAAGATAAAAAAAAAAGTACACAAATAAAGATAAAAATAAATATAATTAGACAAGAGCATAACCAGTAGCAATCAAACCAACAACCATAGCACCCATTGAAGCATGAATGGATCCAGCAGCACTATCAGCATCATCTTTTTCTACTTTAGCAGATTTAGAGTCAGAAGAGTCGGTAGCAGCGTCAGAAGAATTTTGATCATTGGTTGAGTCAGTACCGGAAGCAGCAGGAGCAACGGCAGGACTACTTTCAGGGGTAACTGGGGAAGATACTGCAGGAGAAGATGGATCAGCAGTGGGTGAAACAGCAGGTGGTGAAGCAACAGGCGATGAAGCAACAGGAGCAGTACCACCGGCCAGTTTACCTACACCCCATGGAATATTTTCACCTAAATTATGATATATGAACACCCAGTTAATATTATCATTACACAAAAGTATATAAGTACCTTTTAATAATATTCAAATAAAAGATTAGCTTACCACCATTAGGTTGTGTTTTTTCAGGTTCAGGAGCGGGAGTTTCACCATCTTGAGCAACAATAGCAAATCGGGTAGTCCATGCTTTTTCGCCCTTATCTGTTTATATATATTAAATAATCAAAAAAGTTAGATTCAACCAAAAGGTCAATTATGCACACTCCTATTATATAACTGAAAAAGAAAAATAATATTAAATATTACTACGAACCGTTAGTGAATTGAAGAAAATAGACGGCGGAGTAAGGCTCAACTTGTGGAGCGGTCCACGTGTAAGTAGAGCCTTTGCTGGCATCTACACCCTAATAAAGGAATGGTACTTGGTTTGTATAAAAGATAATATAAAAGGGAGTTTGGATTCTTTAAATTATTTTCACACTTACTGTGGCAACACTAGTTAAAGGAATCATATTGATGTTGTCACCCGTCATGAATTCTAATTGATTTTTTTTTTTTGAATAATTAATTAACGCGTGGAGGAGAAATAATAATAAATTGATTTTATATGAATTATATCTATTTACCGATATTAAAGTTAGTCCAGCCTTCTGGAAGTTTGGCACCTTCACCATCATCAGCTGAAATATAATAAATAAATATAAGTAAATTGTATCAAATTTCAATTATTTAATTGAGTATATATATATATGTCTATATTTACCCCAAGTGATTTGATATTCTTTGCCAGCAGTCCAGACAGTTCCTGGTTGAGGATAATTAGGTGCCATGGTAGCAGTAATGCCAGAAACAAAAGCCATAACAACGGCGGAGGTAGTAATGAAAGATTTAAAGACCATTTTGAATATATATTAAATGAAATTGATAATAGAGTAAGTTTTTAAAGTTGGAAGAAAGAAAAAGAAAAAGATGAAAAGCACAAAATAAAAAGAGTAGAAAAAATAAATTTAAATTTGAAAGAAGGGGATGGAATTAAGTTTGAGTAGTTGTTTTAGTAGTTGTTGCTTTAATACACAACAGACACACCAGAAGTTGACAGGAAGGAAAAGTAAAAATCAAGAACAAATATTTGTTCCAGGAGCTTTAAGTTAAGTTTAAGGGGGTGAAAAAAAAGGGAAAGAAAGAGTGAATTGAAAAGAAAAAACTGAAAGGAAACAAGAAATAAAGAGGTTGTTGTTCACCTTTATTTACCCTTTATTCCTAAAAAAAAAAACGGAAACTTTATAATTTATAATTAAGCTTTTTTATCTTTTGTGATACATAAAGCTGTAAAGAGCCACAACAAAAATAAAAGGGCGTTGGTTAAATAAGCCCTTGAAAAAGACATAATACTCGTGTCTAAACAAGGTAAATAAAGGCGCAAGCAACCATTTTTTATTTTGAAGATTACACAAACAAGACAATTATAGGTCGTTGCATATTAAAAAACCCAAAACAAAATTGCGGTCAAGTGAAACATAATTATATATAAAAGTTATTTACAGCAACACGAAATAATAATAATAATAATCAAAGTGAATACAAATCAGCGGGAGTAAAAAGATAATAAGAGAGATTACAAAATGAGAAAGATATATATAGACTTGCTGAGTGAATAAGGTGATTTATGACATGATTTGTTATTTTTGAACATCATAAAAAGGGCTATGTTTACATGTTTATATTTATGTTATTCCATTTGTTTAAAAGGGAAATAGAGAGAAATAGAGGGGATATATATATATTCAATTTACAAATGACGTTTTAATAATAGAGGTTTAATAATTTCATCAGTAAGTAATGAATTATTGGAAATATCAAGATAATGGACCTTCAACCGACCAGCAGCTAAAGCAGAAACAGTTTTTTCAGTGATTTGGGTATCGAATAAACGTAAACTTTTCAGTGTAAAAGGTAAATCAAATAAACCTTCAATAGTTTTATCATTGATATTTTCACCCACTAATTCCAATTGTTCTAAATGTTCCAATGATTCCAATATATGAACAATATTTCCTTTGAAACGTAAACATCGAATAATTGCTAAAGACTTTAATGTTTCTTCGCGTCCTTTGATAAAGGTACTAAAATCTTGATCATTAATACTTTCCAGTTTTATCAAACGAATTCTTTCCAAAGTCAAAGGTAAAGAATTAAGAGATGAACTTGTGAGTGGCGTAGTATTAATATCAACATGTTTTAAACTATTCAAGCTTGAAAAATTAGTTTCTAACATGAATGGATGACCTATAATAATAATTTAATTTAATTTCATATAACAACTTAGCTTACCTCCGAACCATGAGGTTTTTTTTGTTCGGGGAAAAAAAAAAAACTTACTTTCAAGTCCACCAATTTGTAAAGAATGTAATTTCTTACAATGACGTGCCATCATTAAAATAGTCGAAGGTTTCACAGAAGTTGGATGACCCAAAGTGACTGATAATAGGTTAGGGCAATGTTTAATTAGTTTGTGTGCCCTCATATTAATACCATAACGATTAACACTTGTTAAATCGACTGAATGAATATATATTCCATAAGGTAGTAAACAATTTTCGGATGAAACCGTCTTAACAAATCCAACAAATTGTAAATAATCTCCAATAATATAATTTCTATTCCCCCCCCAAGTTTATTTTTATTAGTATTATATACTTCTTTCTTATAATATTCTTTTATCTTTTCTTTTTACCTGTATAATACATTACAGACAAAGTGAGCCCATACTTTGGATACTCTCATTGCTTTAAATGCAAATGAATCTGTACCATTGGGACCAATAGCCATTTCACAAATGACTTGTTGTAAGTCGTAAGGAATGGTTTGTACCATTGTTCACAAAAGAAAAAAGAACCAAAGGATAGTCTTTAATAATAATAAATGAAAAAGAAGAGAGAAAAGATAAAAAGTTTTTATTACATGAATGATAAAATAACCATTGATGAAATAATAACGTAAAACCCAGTAAAACTTTAAAAAAAAAAACTCCGTGATAAAGGCAAACCTTTTCTCACTCTCAATCTCCCAATCTCTCTTTTGTTTTTTTGTATGAGAAATAATCATTGGTTATTGTCTCACTCTTTTTTACCCAATTATTTTAATAATCGTTATTATTACCTAAAACACCCAAAAAGTAAAATGGAAAACGGAACCATTTCCGTCCAATGAAATGTATTTTTCTAAAAGACTTTTCCCTCTCTTTTAATATGAAACTTATGCATCATCCCCCCCGGCCGCCGCCGCCCTTTACTTTATAGTTTTTTTAAGGGGATGGAAAAGGTTTTTTGGTCGATCCCAAAGAAAAAGGAGGGAAAAAGAAAATGGGGAAGAGGGGAATTGCTTAAAGTTATGTACGTGTGAACTAATTGTAATAATCATGAGAGATTTTTCAACTTGTCAAACGTGAATAAACAAAAAAAAAAGTCGTAAGGTGTGTTTGTTTTATTATATATATTTTTGATATTTGTTATAATGCTAACTAACTTGACCGAGCTCTCCCCCCCACCTTTTTCATTAGGAATATTCTTAAAAGAGTAATAAGATGGAAAATGGAGAAACACTACTTTTTTTTAGATTAGTTTAGTTTTACAATATTTCAATTTTTCTTGGGCGATCTTTTCAGTTGTCTCGAACAATCTTTTTTCAATCATATTTTTTTTTATATATTTCTATATATATAAGACATAAAATAATCATAAAAAACGTGGGGTGAAAATTTTCATTTCTTTTTTCATTTTATTTTGTTTCAAATTTATAACCATGGATACAAATTGGTGTTCTTTTTGTGATAAATCTATCAATATTTTCTCGGTAAGTTTTTATTTACTTATTTATTTAAAATGCATTTGTATTTATTTATCTTTATATAATTATATAGAACTCTTTATATTGTTCTGAACAATGTATGCGTCAAGATGCACTTGAACATTCACCATTACTTGGATACAATTTTAATGAATATCGAGAATTCTTCCCAACAAATCTTATAGAACGAAGAAAATCGTCTTCTGCATGGAATATAAAAAATGAAAAGAATGAACCTATAAATACAACTCATAATTATTCATCATCATATCAAATTAATTATAATATTCCATCACTTTCATCATCTCTATCAAGTAATGCATCAAGTATTATGCATAACAATCAACTACACCATGATGATCGACCCATATCACAACAACAACAACAACAACGAAAAGGCTCATTAGTGTTACCACGACGATCAAATCTTTTCGGTCAATCGTTATAGATCATCTTAGATTCCCCTACATATCTTATATTTTCTGTAGTTTTTTTCCCACCCCTCTTTTTTGTACATAGAGTAACATAATGATTTCCCTTCAAAAGAAATACCCCCTCCTTCCCCTCTCTTCTCCGTCAACATACGTCACTGTACTATTATTAACGAAAAGAATATATGTATATAAATATTAAAGACTCTGTTTGTTTATAACAAGTGTTAATCCAACAAACTAAAAAAAATACTGGTACTCTTTCTTTTTTTGGGTTGATGTCGAGAACCGCATTATAATTTTATGACATCAGACTTGCTAATTTTAATATGAAAACAAAAGCGGGGTGTTCTTAATATAGTAAGGAGCTTTTTTTTTTTTGGCCCGCACCCGATCCGATGGTTTTTTATATACATGTCAAAAAAATATATACCAGTACACAAACACACATATAACATCCTTACATATGTCATTACAATGTTTCACAACTATGTCAAGAACCACGTTCGCTTCTCTCTTTTTTTTTTTACGTCAAAAAAATATTGTTGTTTAGCCAAATATATCAGGGCTAGACTCCCGGGAGGTCTTCTTTTTATTACATTATTATTCTTTTCTCTACATCATTTTGGAACTTGATCAGTTTGTTTATAGTATTGAGCAGGATTTTTTCTAGTTTCAGGCGGACTAATATTTTTTTTAATTTCTAGCGGCTTTACTGCCTATGATTTTTGTTTTTTAATTTTCTTGATGTGAAGATTAGTTTTTGGCATTTGGTGAATTTCGTATTTAAAAGATTTAAATTGATCATCATCACAAAAAATGAAAAAAGAAAAAGAGCATGAGTCGCTTTACGTGAAACTAGAAAAAAAATTCTGTATTATCCATTATGACATAATTTGCAAACACAACTTACAAACACAGATCGGTTATAATTTGGGGGGGAGGGGGGAATGGGTGTCAAGAGAGGGGAATGCGATATTTAAAATGATTTCTTTTGTTTTTAAAAAGTGTAGACTATAAGTATTATATTTAGATATATACAGTGCTCACGGTACCAATTTGCGTGATGTTAAATGTTTTAGCGTACTTTTAATTATCAATTTACGTAAAATTGATTGGTCAATTTGCGTTGAGTGAAAATTCAAATTGCGCTGCCAAGAATCCCAATTCACGGAAAATGAGTATATCAAAATGCGTTTTTATTTAAGTTAATTAGCGTAATTTTATTACAGTATGAAAGCTCATACAGAGAGTTCTTTTAAACAATCTTCAAATACGTTAACAGAATGCTGTGCAAAATTGTACAAATGCTTTCGGGGAACTTTGTCGCATGCCTCTGAAATTCTTGTTTTCAGATCTTCTGTATTCCCAAACTGACTACGTCTTACCTTCCCTTTAACAATTGCCCAGAATTGTTCAATGGGGTTAAGCTCAGGGGAATAAGGTGGAAGATACACGCATTTGTAACCTCTATGTTCAATTAATTGGGTAAGTTCACCATTTTTTCCATGAATAGGCGAATTATCCATAACCATATAAAATCCCTTAAATTGAGGATACTTGTCCATCTCATCCATGGTTTTTTTAATGAAGTTCGTATAGTGACCTGCATTTGTTCCGCCTTGGCTTTTGCTTGTGGCAGCAGTTGCCTTTCGTTTCCTGGCTCCAGCAACTTTGATTCTTTTGGGTGTTAAAGGGACACGGATTTCTATATTTACCACCCCAAGAACACAGATTGCACCAAGGATAGTATGACTGGCTGCTTTAGCTGAAGGTGTCGTAACAATTGCTGGAGTACCTCGAGCAGATCTTGCTGTAGATGGCTTCATATTAATGTCGAATCCACTTTCATCAATAAAAATACAATTTTTCGTATAATCCATATCCGTTTTTGACCATTTTTCAACCCATTCACGTCTCTCTATAACCTTGGCATTTTGATTTCTGGCAACTGGATGGCGAGTAACTTTTTTGATACTTAGATTACATTCAGTTGAGATAAATTTTCCAACAACAGTTTCTTTCAGGCTAAAGCCTTCAAAGCTTTTGGTGAGTTCATCAACGGCATCGGAAACTCGTGCATGAGGATATTCATCAAAAAAATGTATAAGATGCTCTTTGTGTTCCTCTCGAAGCTGACTTTTTTTAGTATCGGTTTTATTGGTACGCTTTTCGTATATATTCCAATCAGGGTCTTCCCTAAATTTCTTGGCCCAATCTTGTCCTGTACGCACATTGATTGCAGCTTTTCTAGCTGCGGCAGCAGCACTAAGAAGCTTAATCTTCAAATAATAAACGAATAAAGTTTTTTGACTATCAGAGTAATCAGCATACTTGTTCCCATCCTTATTAGTTCTCAGTATATCCCTTTCTATGTCTTCCATTCGTTCGGTAAGTTCTGGATCACTCATGTCGAAATCTGGGGGTTGATTCCCAGAATATTGAGTGAAGTTACTCAACTTCTCAGTGTTGAAAGGATTGACATTCTCCTCCCAGTCCATTGCTTCGTTTCCATTTTCGTCAAAAATGTCTCCCTGACCATTCTCGAACAATATTTTTCCAGTAATTGAGTACATAATAAAAGTTATATAGAAGAAAAAAAAAATGCAAATAACCTGACAACTAACGCAAATTCAGGTACAAGTTCACCGCAAAATGATTTGACACTGAGCGCAAATTGACCAATTAAATTAACGCAAAATGATATACCGAGGACCGCAAAAACATTTAAAATCGCGCAAATTGGTACCGTGAGCACTGTATTATAAAAAACAGTATCGTTGTGTCATTTTTTTCGGTCCAGAAGTTGAGAAAATGACTAATCCGTAAACTATTATAATTCGGCGACAACAACTCTCTATAGTTCCGAGTTTTTATCTTGATATCAATCATGCATTATCTTCTCCCCCCCCCCCAACTCACTCGCACACACAAAAATAGTTGATTGAAAAAAAAAAACACTAGAATAGCTCATGGTCCACCCCGATGGCCAAATAATTTTTTTAAGGGAGACCGGGGATTATGATTAGCTGTGTGTCTTTGTACTACAAATACTATGTACTAACTATTAGTTTATCATTCATATCCTCCCTGGTCAGTTACAAAAAAGCAGTTCTCTTATACATAATAGCGAGTGGGATGGATGGAAGGAGAGATAAGATTAACCACCTAAAAAAAGCATCGATTTGATTATAATGGAGTCGTAATTATACTCATTAAGAACAGAATTTTCTTTAGCTTTAAAATTTGTATTTATTAAATGGAAGAACGTGCTGACCGGTACGTTTGGACATGTGGTCGTTCCCTAGTAGTACAGTTGAGTACAACTATATATATGAGTGAATAAAAAAGAAGGATATGACAGCGGCAATAATTGAAAATTTCGTATAAGCAAGATACAGGATACTTCTTTTTGTTAACATCAACCAGTCAAATAATAATCTAATAATAACTTACTTCTTTTAAAGAAAATAAAAATAAATTTGTAGCGTACCAATATGAATCTATCACTACCTACTGTGTTGGGTACAACAACCTATATCGAAAAGTTCGAAAAGTTCAAAAAATAGAATGGAGTAATCTATTACATCTATCAATTTTTTATGCTCACAAATATCTTTGTTGCTAAAGTTATTTTTCATATGAACACTATGATAAATCTCTATTTTTTTCTTGTCAGTTCCAAAAAGGTAAAGCATTGTAAATTGCTTTTTATCTGGGTAAAGACACGTAGTTCGTTATCTTGATGTACAAAACCTTAATCCTTCAGATGGGTAATCTGTGATGAATTACTTAGCAACAAATAAATGTGCCATATAGATAAGTTCTTATTGAAAGGTTTATATATATCCAATAAATTGTCGATTGATGCTAATGCATCTTTAGTGAACCAATGTACAAATTATAACACAGTACAACATTATTATCATTTTTAAAACATTGTTATACTGAATTGTGCTATTTGGAGACATAAAAAAATTGAATAAATCCAATCATTCAGATTATCTGCATTATTACCGAAGCAACACAAAAAAAGTAGATACTAGACTTTTTGCAGTTCGAATGTTTGTATATACATACTAACCACTATGTAATTACACAGAAGTCAATAAATTGCTTTTCAGATATGATTGATATTTACATATTCTCTTTAGCGTCAAGGTTGGTTTCAAGTAATTATAACGACAAGTGGTAACTCTTACAATGTTGATTGATAGGAAATAGTAAACTATTATCCACCGTAAATTTCTAGGAACTAATTGATTATAATGCCTACTCTCTGCAGAATGTGTAGTACATTTTACATTTTCTTCAGAAGACTAACAGGATGTTTAAGTGTAAACAGGATCACTAGCTAGAATATAAAAAATGATTTCCTTTTTCAATTTTTAAAAACCTTTCTACCTCTTAAACCGCTCTCATGGAACCGTTCAAGAACATCATTAAATACCTACTTAATATATATGTATGATATTACTTCAAAAAGATGCCTACGTATCATTCTTCGTCCTACTTTTTGATATATCAATATTTATATAATCTAGAACCCTTTTTTCCCCTTGAAACAAAACAAATAACATAATGCTTCATTTTAACAGTGATAAAGTTTAAAAGGTTTTGTACCAAGGTAGTATGAGAAGGCAAAGCTAGATATGGAAAAGTGGTTGAAACAGACAATATAAAATTGCAAGGGGGGGTTGCATTGAAACATAGTGATAATTAGGTCCGCTGTGTTTTTCAATCATAACTGTCATTATTCAATACAGTCAAATAATCCAAATAAGAAATGAATACATAAACAACAATTATACTGGGAAGAAAGAACAGATTGTTCAATGGAGCAACCGGGTTGATCTTTTTCATGCAAAGAAAAATATTTAAATCAAGATACATCGTAGAGTGCTATTATTAGATATGTATTAAACAGGGGAGAGAAATAGAAGAAGAAAATCAAACCAAATGGATACTGTAAAATGTTGAAAGGGCAACAAAGACAAGCCGATGAAACACTATTTCTCTATGGAAACAATAGATCATGTTCTTTTTTGGTAAGTATATTATCTATGTAACCTTCTTAATAAAAGAATGCAAAAAAAAGAGCATAGTAAGTACGATTAATATATCAAAGAAGAAGAATCATCCAAAAAGAATAAAAATACATTTATCAGATAAAGTTATGAAGATGATAAATCGGATTATTATTGCTACCCCAGCCCGCGTTTCTCCTTATGGGTCTTTTGAAAGGCGTATGTTGTTCCGAATGAAACCGCGGAACGGAAACGGACCGAATCATTATTTTTCTAAATCGTGGTCCGTGTACGCAGCCTTTTTTTTTTCACAGTTCGATGCATCCCAAAACATACATGTATGCCGGGATATTTATCGACTGGGGAGGTGGGGTATACAAACTCAATAAGAGAGTGAGATTGAATGAACGTGCGTAAAATGTAACATTCGTGAGCAAGGGTTAAAACTGGTGATAATTTTATTATTTGTTTTTTTTAAAAAAAAATCATAAGATGCTTGTCAAACGTGGGGAGACAAAAGGATCATACGTTTTCCTTTTTCAATATGCAAACAATTGAGCAAAATAAATTAAATTTCATCGCAAATTTTTCTATGTCAAGTCCCCCTTTGCCCAACGAAAAAGAAAAGGTTGCTGATTAATTTTTACACCAAAAACGCCGAAAAAGAAAAAAGAAAATTTCGAATTTATGTGTCATAAAGTAGCTATAGAAACGTGCAGAAATTTAAGTCATTACTAAATGGTTGGGATAAAGCACGCGAGAATTTTTTGAAATTATCTTAGCCAATCAAATTTGAAAATTTTTTTGCTCGATTACACCTAAAAAAAATTTGTCTCGAACCATTTTCGATTAAAAACGAACCACACCTCAAAAAAAAAAAATTAAGTATAAAAAAAGCATCTGTTTCGCATTAAAACAAACCATCTTTTTTTTTTTTCTTCAAGAACTTCTTTTACTCAATTTTCTTATACTTTCTACACCTTTTCTTTTCTTTTAACAAAAAATTAAATAAATAAAATGGATACAAATTGGTGTGCCTATTGTGACAAAGCTGTCAGTACCTTTTCTGTAAGTGTTTCCTTCCACCCCTTCAAAAGAAGGAATAATGCTATTACTACCCTTGGTTGTAGTTATGATTAAAATCTTCTGATTATTAACTCTATTTTTCATTTATTCTTTAGGATTCTCTTTATTGTTCTGATGATTGTTTAAAATCAGATGCACTCGCTCATTCTCCTATGCTTGGATACGACTTTAGTGAATATCGTGGTTTTCTATCTACAAATGTATTAGAGAGAAGAACATCATGGGGTGATGCCGAGTCTATCAATAGTGTACAAAGTTCATCATCATCATCATTATTATCGTCATCATCACATCAACGTCAACATCATCATTCAGTTCCATCGCTCTCATCATCTATTTCAAGTAATACTTCAAGTATATATCAGCATCATGACGATCTACTTGTATCATCACCACCGACATCGCAGCAACAAAAACAAACTCAACCAAAAACTAGCAGTAATAATAACATGCCACAATTAAATATTTTTCTACAACGTTCCATATAAGTTTCTCTTGCTTGCATAAAAAAAAAAATACATCAGCATTATTTCATCATTATAATTTCAACCATCATTACATTATCATCCCCACTACCCCTTTCTTTCTTCCTTTCCTCCAAAACCATTTGTACATATTTATATATATTTATACATTAGTATTAATCATACTAACAAAAAACAACAACAAAAATACCCTCTATATCATTTATACTTTAAGCCTTTATATATATAAAGAAATAAATTTACTTTTTTTATTCTGCTCATTATTATCTCATATATTTGCTTTTTTATTTAATTACGTACCAAATAATAAATAATATGCATATACACACGTACATAAAAAAACATAAAACAGGAATCTTTCCAAAAATAGTCAAGCCCGTGAAAAAAATGATCCATTTTTTTTTTATAATACTCAATTAAAATATAAGAACGTTCTATGAACCAAAAATAAAATTATTATTAACATCAGGTGCGCCTTTTTTTTTTTTTAGCGGAAAATTTAACCAAGTTTTTTTCTTTTCTTGGCGGTTGTGGCGAATGGGCCCTACTTGATAAAATGACTGGTTATTTATTTTTGCCACACATAAAATAAGGACTCCCCCTCCCCCCCCCAAATCTGTCAAAAGCGTTTCACGACGCATAAAAAATAGAGCCTCCGATTAATAATAGAGCTTAAGATGTTTATGTTTTATTTGCTCACTTGGATGGTGGGACGCGTTCTCGGCTTGATGCAGTAAATTAGAAATTAACCAATCGCCTTGTGTGGGAAGAATAACAATTATACCCTCCTTTTATAATGTATACACCAGTATACTAAACGTAAACATGACGACAACGCGTGTATAGATTGCCTTTTTTTTTTGTCTATAAATAAGGGTTCACTCGTTCGATTACTCTTTTTTTTTTCTTTTTTCTTTATATCACATTTTTTTTATTACTACTCTATTAAAATCAAGATGCTTTCTTCTCGCTCTAACCCCAAAGGTGTTTTGTCCGTTACTGTTGGTAAGTCTATACATAAACTTGTTGTTGTTATTGGTTTATCAAGGTGGAGAGAGGAAAAGGGGAAGGAAATCTATTACAAGAGTAAAAGGTATACTAATGAAATCATCAACTTTGTTCATGTAATAATCTATAGTCGAAGCTAAAGGCTTAAAGAACGAAGACACTATTGGCCACGTAAGTATAAAAAAACATGATGGTGGGAAAGAGAGAAGATTTTTTGTCGCGTATTATATATATCTTTGAAATCATCATACTTAATTACTTTTCTTGTATGTATATAGAACGATGCCTTTGTGTAAGTACCTTCTCGGTTTCATTTTCTTCCAAGATGTTGGAATGATAAAGTGGAATATATTGGGTCTTATCCTTATGGTTTATCACTCTTACTGGCTATCAAAAGCAAAATAAAATTAAAAAGGAAGGTCGTTGGCACAAAACTAAATGCTTTTTTACTTGTTTATTGAAACCTTTATAGTGAACTCTGGATTGACAAGGAATACAAGCAAAAGACTGCTGTTCAAAAGAACGCTGAAGAACCCAACTGGGATGAAACCTTCACTTTCAACATTGAAGAAGGTTCCAAGGTTCACAAGATCTACTTCAAGGTTCTTGACAAGGATAAAATGGACACTGAAAAGATTGGCGATGCCGATTTCGAATTTGATGCCGCTTTTAACGGCGAAGTCATTGATGAATGGGTCAAGCTTCCTGCTCATCTCGGTCTCTCTGACCATGGTGAAGTCCATTTCCGTGTCTCTTTCGAAGCCCAATAAATAGTGTATATTTTAACTTTTATCTATATTCTCTTTCTCTCTCTCTCTCTCGCTTTACACATCTTTTTTTTAATGTGTTGTTGATATTTTCTTTTTTTACTACCCCTCCCCAACTTTTTTTTTTCTCCCCCACCAAAATCTCATGTTGATTGAAAAAAAGAAAAATACAAGTTATTTTTTTTTTGTACAAAATTTGAAAAAATAAATAAAAATCTCGCTGTATTAAAAAGAATTATCTTCTGTATAAAAAAAAAACAATAAGCCTTAAGCTAAGAAAGAGAGTAAACTATTATCATTATCATTATTATTGTTATTGGTATTATTATTACTATTATTATCATTATTATTATTGTAAATGTTCTAATTTTTTGCAATGAGGACTGCCGTTCCATCACTAAGACATCGATAGTCCTGACCACGCCATGTAATCCGGGTCCCGACCATTGCATAAAGATAGAGGGGGAGAGCCAGTACTTCCCGAGAAATCCACGCACGTGTGAATTGGTAAAGACCTAGCGGTTGATGAGGTTTACGGGCATAGGATGCCGTTATAACTAATGTACGATAAAGTAACCAATCATTTACGAACCATGCACACCAGTGAAAGACAAAGTACCAAAGTAAGGACGTGCCAAATAGAATATGTGCCCCTATGGCTCCCATAAGAACACACACGATGGATTCCGTAAATGGTTCAGTCAATGTAGCCGCCGTTACAATGTATTTACGTAAACGAACCCAGCGTGCGCGTCGGCGACAGTATTCAGAAGGTGTAATACGCCCCAAAACTTGGCAAGCCGAATCGGCACTCATACGATGACGAAGTCCTTGGTGCCACAATGCTTCACCGATAATGTTATCCTCAGCCATATATTGTGCAAATGCCCCTAATCCACCAGCACGATCGAGATCGGAGCGTCGATAGAGGTTGGATTTCCCCATGACGCAAGAAGCAAGACCGACTTGGTTTATTGCCAGATACATTTTCGCATGGTTTGTATCCAGAAATAGATGTTCTACTTCAGCTGCATAACTTGTTGGTTGCATAGCAACTGGTAAATGATGAACAAGACCTATACCAGGTTGCATTAACTCATCTACAGATCGTCCAAGCGTATCGCGATCCACGTGTACATTCGAATCAAGAATCCAAACAATATCGTATTTAGCGCTTTCGTATGACTTTATCATATTGTTCACTTTAGGATTGATACCCACTTGACGATCACCTAATATTTTTATTTGCATTGGTTATTGAATATCATGGAGTACAAAAAAAATCGTTATTGTTATTTTTTCACACACACCCACACACACATACAAAGATGATTTATTTTTTTTCCATTTTGCTTTGTTTCGTCCTTTTTCTCTTACCAATGATAAGTCGACATTCGACATCAGGATATTCTTTCATTAGTTGGTGAACGACAGATACAGCTGGATCGTTTGCTTTGGCCACAGAATATATTATTTCAAATTTGGGATAACGTTGTTCAAATGATGATCGAAGGTTTTCAGCTAGCTCAAGGTCAACACCTTTAAGCGGTCGTAAAATAGATACACCAGGCGCATCTTGCCCAAGTTTACTAGATTGTGGACTGGGTTTTCGTGTATACCGTGTTTGGCTAATAACAGCATGTAATATATATACATGTGTGTGTAGTTAGTTTTTTATTGCCTTATTATTTACAGTTTCTTTTTCGTGTACCCCTTTTTCTTTTTTTTTTCTTCTGTTTTACTTTATAAAAGAATAAGAACTTACGCGACATATTGACCTAAAAGACTAAGAACAATTAAAAAAGCATGCCATGTCAAAAGCAACCAGCCTGTTACTGCTGCTAATGTACTGGGATCCACTTTTATCTCGAAGTACATTGAAAACCCAGATTCTATAATATATTGATTTTCTTTATGATTATATTTTTTTTTTTAAAAAAAAGAAAAACTATTCAATTACTCTCATCTTTCAATTGCAATGCATAAACTAAAAAAAGAAGTTACAAGCTTACGTATGAACGTACTATATTATGAATCCGGTCCTTGGGTTATATGTTGCGCCACGAAAGATTTCTCTCTCTCTTTTTTTTTTTTCACCAAGTTTATTCAAGCTCTGACCTGACAGCGGGACCTTTTTGGCCCTCCCCCTAAAAATTTCAGGGTAATTTGGGCTAAAGTCGAAAGGGAAATTATATGTTTCAGCCTTTCGGTCTTATATTTTACCATATTCGGATATTTCGGCCAGCAGAAAAGGTTGCACCACTTTTTTAAACATTTATATATATATTACCCTCTGTTTAGAAGTTTCCATGCATCTCTCTTGTACGTTTTGGGTGTTACAAGAAAAAACAGTAATATTATTGCATAACTTATTCATCATAAAATATCTTAATTCAGTTGAAAAAGAAACACATAAGTTATGGTAACAGGGAAACTCAGAAAAACCTTAGTAAATTCCACACTCCAAGAAACTTTTTTTTAAGAAAAGGGTGAATTATACAAAGCGTTTTTATTTTTAAAGAGAAAAATCTAGTGTAAAGCGATTATCTTGTATTTATTGTTTGAGAGTACTACTTTATAAAGTATAATATAAGTAAATGGATATGAAAATGAAACAATGTTTTACTAAACCAGTGTTGGATAGAATAAAACATTGATATTGTGAGATAACTTTTATTTTGTGTCTGTGTATGTTATAATTCACGTAAAGATTGTACAAGTAAATGTATGTTGGTTAACATTACATTTGTTTAATTATCGCAGAATATATGTTGGTGTAAATGATATATAATTAGGTATCGTGTCCTTATCACCAAATGGTTACATAGATATTTAATTAGTTTTGGGCTACAGGCAAAAAATATATAAATCTCCCAAAAAAAAAATTACTCTGCTATAGTTATATAATAGGGATAGCCACCGTTGTACTATTGGGGAAGAAAGTCAGAATGTCAAAGCACACATTGATTACATTGATGCCGTACGCATTTACAATAGTGCCACTGTTTGCAAACGGTTCTTTGTTTACTACTACTACTCATTTCATACTGTCATAAGAGAAGATTTAAAAGAAAAAGTATAAGCAAATAAAAAAAAACTCCTTTTCTATAGACTTCATTTGGGCAGTTCTACAAAATGAAGTCTTAAAAGTAATTTTTTGGCACTTTTTTTTTATAACTACTTCAATCAATGGGACTTCGTCAAAAAGAACAGAGAGAGAGAGAGAGAGAGAGAGACCGTTATTAAAACAGAATAACGAAAAAAGAGTGGAAGAGCTTTAATAAAATATTCATTCAGAAAATCATAAAACATGCGCGTTTTTTCTACAACTACGCGTTTCTTTTACTATGGCAACGGAAACACACTTTTTTGCCACAAAAAATTAAAAAGCAAGTTCTGAATTGAACTTGTTACTATTATTTATTATTACTACTATTATAATAGTAATAATTATTTTTATCATTTTCTTATTGAATTTTTATCTTCTGTAAGGAGAAGAAAGCGGGAAAAGAAGACCTTGCGACTTTTCTTTTTTTTATAAAAAAAGAAAAAAAGGGCATATAAAAGAAAAAAGACCAATGCTAGGTAACAAAAGTTTGCGTAAGCGGAAGTGGGCTGGATAGCTGACTGCCGGTTAACTCCAGGGACCCTTGCCGTTGTGCTAACACCAGTTAACAACAGTTTGCGAAAGAGGAAGTGGACTACTCACAGCCATGGCCTAACTGGTTTCGCTGACTATTCTTTCTCCCTGGACCATTGCCGTTAAAGAAAAAAAAATCAATCGGGGCAAAAAATGTCCCCCTTTTATAACTTTTTCTTTCGTGACCGTTTTGATTTAAATTTTTTTCATTGGTTGGCTACAGTTAAAGCACAGCGCAGGTAATTTTATTACCAGGTAAAGTATAAGTTTGTATTAACAAAACTTGAAGAGGATAATGATTTTAAAAAAATAAACGAAGTAAACGATAAACAAGTACAGTTGCCATGGTACATCTAAGTACCTATTATCAATTGTTTCACAGCAAAACTCCGAGAAAGCACAGACCTCCTTGCAAACCTTCTCACCCGGAATATGGTATTCCCAGTAATGCCTTTAAGTCCCCCGCCAGGAAATGTTAACATTATTCACTACTGTCGTTCTAAGATTATTTTTATAGAATATGAGCCTCTAAATAAGATTTTATTACTCTAAAACAGCTCGATATATATATCACTTTAAATTTTACTTTATTGAAGTCATATTTCCCGAACAACTTGGCGTAAAAAGAAGAACTCAAATATCTCAACTTTTAGTCTCAAAGAAACACAATAAAACTTTATCAATAGAATGGTTTCTCCATCTTTTTTCATTAGGACAGTGAGGTTAAAAAAATAAAACAGCTTGAGTAAAGAAAAGACTACTTACATTTGTAGAAAGGGCTAATTATTGTAATGAGACCATAAAAGCAACCGTAATAACAGATTCAAATTGGAAATGCACTATGTCGATCACAACTTCGACTGAGTCAAGAAGCGTATTACCTATAGCAATTATATTATTCAAACTAATTTGTTTTATAGGTAGGACAATGAAGGGTCGAACATCAATGAGATATGATGATACATTTACGGCTTATGTGAAAGATGATGAAAATAATGGTTATACGTAACTGACAAACAAGCAGCTTACTAGATCATACAATAAAAAATCTAATACGTAGTATAATACATCGCACAGATAAAAATTAAAATAGAGAACGTTATGAGATAAGCTTAATCTTATTCTTTTTTTCATTTAAATGATACCAAATTTTCAATCGAAAGCTGCCTTAGATGCTTTACATTAAACAACAGGTTTATTAAAAAACTCTATTATTTAGTAGCTTATACAATGCCAGTTGATAAAGAAGTTAAAAGTTAAACTTTCCCGCAAGAAGTCATGGTTTATAGTGAGTCATTACATACGTAATTGAGAGAATTCAATAAATGACCAAATATATACATAATATGTAGTACCCAGAAAAATGTGTTTAAACAAAATTGGTTAATGATTGTTCACTACGTATATACTATTGTTGCTGCATATATACCCGTTTAATCCACAGAAAACAGTTTTATGTGACACAATACAAGCTCTTTTCTTTTATTTTTTACATTACTAGATACTTTTTATGTCAGCCCCTACATCTGCATAACCATTTCTACTCGTTTGATCATAATTCAACTAGTTTCTTTTATCTTCCCCTCGCTCCTTGTATTCAATTTTTCTGGAGTTACGTACTTTAAGATAAGACAAATAGCTGCCGCGTATAAAAAATTACCTTTCCTTAGTAGAATACCGATGATCTTGTTTAAATATTTACTGGAGTTACATGAGCCACTTTTCATTCTATTTTACAGAATACTTCTGATTGGTAAAATCAATAATGTGAGTTTGCACAAATGATATTTTAGCCTTTTTCTTTGTTTATTATAATTGTTTAATTTAATAATGCTACGTACGTACAAATAAAAAAAATATTCAGACCATCTTTGTCATTAAGTAAAAGTCCATTAACGAATTGTTGATAATACGTAACAGCTTTTTTCCACGACAACCACATCTCCGCTTTTTTCTTCTTTCTCTACTTCTTCATGTACTTGATGTCCTCCATCGTTAGATATGTATTTCCATAGATTTATGCAGCTACTTACCATATTCTATATCAATATATTTTTTGTTTGTTAATAAATCAGTTACTACTCAATCAAAATGTTGATCCATTGTCGAATTATTATGAATATAAACATTTTTATTACATAAGAATCCACGTCTACTACAGAGAAGAGACTATCTTATAAATTAGCTGCATTATATAAACGGTCATCTTTTTACGTATTTTGTACAATTTAATTAAATTATACGTAATCTATCTACTATTCCAGACGTTTGCACAACCTAAATGCCAATTCTAGCTCATCCATGTACGTAATAGCTTAAAAAAGAAAATAGTCCATATCTACTGCTACGTTCACTCGTAATTATGACAAAGTCGTACCAACATTGTTGGATCAGGTAAATGGTGCTAAATCGCATCTTATTAATTAAATTTGAATTCTTGAAATTAACCACGGGTAGTAGGTAGAGGTTTACATAGTATATGATCAATTAAGAATGAAACAATTATGACTGTCAGACGACAGGAAGAAAAGTATACCCTATTACATACAAAAAAATAGCTTCAATACGATTATCTATCAGTAGATAAAGTTTACATATACAAGCGTACAGTTGATCATTCTGTCAACATGGCAATTGTTAATGCATAACCAGTCATGATTTACAATAAATAATTTTGTTCCCACACACTTGGCTATTATTATGAGCTCTTTCTATCTTCACTCCATTGTTTAAATGAACTCTTTATTATTCTCAAGGATCAATGTTTTTATATTTTAAACTTTATATATTACTGAGATTTCTCCCTTTCAATAATAAAAACAAGAGAAAAAAATAGCAGTGTTATCTATCAAAGTATATTTTTGGCGTTATCTGAATCTGTAAGCATGATAAACAATAATGTAATTAAAGTTTATACTTTTTACTCAAACTTGATCAATTCATTCACCGCATGAAAGTTTCCTTTCTTATCAGCTGATAGTAGTTGATATAATGCAAAGCGATGCATATTATTAATATAGGTTCCATTTTTGAATAGAAAAAAAATACCGGTACAAATCAAAAAAGTTCTTCTTTCTTTTTTCTTCTTTTTCTTCTTCTTATTTCTATTTCTCACAAAAAATTATGACTATTCCTCCCAAAGATTATTTACGTACACTTGGTTCGATTCGTGATCGATGTTATCAAGTTTATGAAAAAGCACAACAAGGCAAACTTTGTTATTTTGATATCGATGAAAAAAAATTCGATGGTATCGTAGACCATGTTGAAGATTTGACACATAGACGGTTTTCTGATATTAAAGCGATTCCACCTCACTCGCGTTTGCGGCACTTGGGTGAAACATACCAAGAATGGCGTTCCAAACAAGAACCTGGTATTGAATTGGCTCGTAAAATGGTTGATTTAGTAATTGTATCGGTATTGGTCGATGCTGGTGCTGGCCAGCAATGGAAATATACAACAAAGGATGGAAAACAAATTGGTCGGTCAGAAGGTTTAGCTGTTGCTTCAGTCGATATGTTTTTGAAGGGTTATTTTGCCGGTGACGACGCGACGGATCATGTGGATGGTATAAATATAACCAAAAAAATGGGTTCAGGTGTGGGAAAAAAATAGGGTTACAAATAATAATATTAATGCATAATGATAATAATACTAGCGGACGGACTCAGTAATGTTTCGGTGGAACGCATGGCAGCAGGGTTTCAAGTATCAGACAGTAATCCAATGGTCGGTCTAGAAGGTCGTTCGCAACTTTTAAACAAGTTGGCAACTGTGATAAAAAACCAGTCAACGTATTTCCCAGCAACCACTGACGGTGTAGTACGTCCTGGTAATCTCATTGATTTCCTTTTGAAAGATGATAAGGATGCCAAGACTGTGCCTATTGAAAAATTATGGATGGCTGTAATGAGTCTTGGTGGTATTTGGCCAGCCCGTGTCGAAATTGAAGGTGTACAATTGGGTGATGTATGGCCATGTACTTGTTTGGGGGATGAATCTCCTGAAAATCTGGTACCTTTCCATAAACTTTCACAATGGCTTACTTATTCTTTAATTGAGGTGATTGAATCATGTCTTGGTATTACTATTGAAGGTGTTGAACAAATGACTGGCTTACCTGAATATCGTAACGGTGGATTATTGGTCGACCATGGTTTACTTACTCTTAAGCCAGAAGTTACCAAACGTGGTGGTGGTGTTGATGGTGCACTTCCCACATTTGAAGGTTCAGATCCTGCTATTGTTGAATGGCGTGCTCTTACAGTTGTTTATCTTGACAAAATTCACAAGGCCATGGAAACTCGACTAGGTCAAAAGCTAAAGCTAGCACAAGTGTTGGAAAGTGGTACATGGACTGCCGGGCGTGAAATTGCTGCCAAGTTACGACCAGATACAGCTGGTCCACCCATTATTATTCAGGTAATGACTACTGTTATTATGCTTTAGCTAAATCGTGTTCTTCATTTTATTTCATGTATACTAACTATACAATCGTACCAATATCAAAATAGAGCGATGGTACTATTTTTTAAAACTACTACAGTAACTAGGATTAAAATATATTGATAAAGTAGCTATATGTTCCCTATCCCTTTTTTTTTCCCTTTCTCTGATTTATCATTCTGCCATGTACAAATTAATAAGATCATCCGAAGCATCCAAGTGATCCATTTGCTCAGATATTTCCAAAAGTGCTAATTTAATCACTGATTCCAGTAACAAGAGCGATGGTTGCTCAAGTTGTTGTGGCTGTTGTTGAATTTTTGTTGGTGTCTTTGATTTTTTATCCTTCCCTTCATCATCGTCTTCATCATCATCTTCATCATCACCATTAGTCCATATTTCGACAGCATACCAATCCGCTTGTTTAAGTTCACTTTGAATAATCTCAGGATTCTCTTCTTTGACTTCAATATTACCCGCTTCTTCTTCTTTTTCATTCATATCCTTCTTCTTCACCACCTTAAGTACCAATACAGCAGCCTTAGAATCTTCAATGTTGAGTAACGCACCACTACGAGTATAGTACATCTTTTTGAGATTGGATAAGTCAAATGTCAATGTACGAGGACCTTCATTTTCTTCATGATATCTTCCATCATCCAAATCTTCTATCAACTTGAGTTCATATGCAAATTTATCATAGTGACCATCCTTCTCTTCTTCCTTTTTGTTACTATTAATTTGCAATTGACACTTTGCAAATTCTTCTTTCCAAGTAAATCCAGCAGTATTATCTTCACGTGCATTGGCAGCAAACAAAGAATAAAGTCGTAACTTAAATTGGCACTTCCTTGTCTTTTTTAGAATGGCTGAAGCTTGTAATAATTTTGAACTAGATATATATTTCTTGTCGGATGGTGACTCAAGACTACGTAAAGCCAAGTGAAGTGATGGGATAGAAACATCAACACTTGCTAATAATGTCTTGAGTCGTGATCGTACATATGCATTCGTAGTAGTGGCTTTATCTTTGTCATTGCTCTTCTTTTTGTCGACGGTTGTATCATAATAGTCTTTCATTTCTTCAGCAAACGTGTTGATATCACGTTTCAAGTCGTTGCATAATTCCAAAGCAGGCTCGAGATCTTTATTTCCATCAGCTACACTGCGAGCTATGATGTCAATGGTGGGTTTTAGATTCTTAATTTTGAGATCAAATTGACGTTGTAAAGACGTGAGCTCGTCTGATTCACGTTTATCTTTAGGCTGCTGCGTAATGTAACCTGTAACACCTTTCTAAAAAAATTGATATAAAATAAGTTTTCTTGTTTACTTACACAGAAAAAGAAAATAAGCTAAATATGACAAAGAATAGAGCTTACAATAGCTGCATTGGTAGCATGACTAATAGCAATGCGAGACACTGTATTGACAGTTGTCATTGCCAATTTCCCAAATAAATCTTCGAGTGACATAATATTTTATTGAATTTATTGCAAAAGAAGAAGTGTTGTCGATAAAAGAGCAATAAAAGTGATACAAAGAAAAGCACTGAGTGGGTTTTTACCTAATGTAGAATCAATGTCAAGTGCATGAGACAAGAAAAAAAAAGTCTTCAAACCCAACAAAAATGCATTTGTTGGTATCTTTTGTTGGGTTCCTCTTTTTTTTCTTTTCCTTTTTATTTCTTTGCTTTTAATACTTTTTTTTTATTCTTTTCTTTTTCTTCCTTTTTTTTCATTCATTCAACAAAAATAAAATGGTTCTTGATACATTTGATACAGAAGTTGAAACAGGACGTGTTTTAACAATACCCTCAGATGGCACAGGTCTTTTTATACTTGATCCTTGGCTTGAACCTTTTAAAGATGATTTACGTACAAGGTTATTACTATTTATTTATAGAATATACCATGCTACATTTTGATGTTAATATATGTTTCTTTTTTTCTTTTATTTATATAAAGATATACTCATTTCAAAAAATATGAATCCAAAGTTCAAGAACAAGGTGGTTTTGAATCATTTACTAAAGGACATAACTATTTTGGATTTAATGTTGCTAAGGATGGTACGATCACCTATCGTGAATGGGTTCCGAACGCAACAACTGCAAGTCTTGTTGGTGAATTTAGTAAGTTTTCAAAAAATAAAATCAACTTAAGGGGTAGTTTGAAACGATTGATATTCAAATGAAAATAATGTATAATAGATAAATGGGATGTTGATGCCCATCCTATGAAAAAAATTGAAAATGGGGTGTTTGAAATTGTGCTTGGACCAACACCAAAGGGAACACCAGTGATCGCTCATAATAGTAAAGTTAAGGTAGTACTTGAAGCAAAAATAAATTCTTTATCCGATCCTTTAATACCCAAAAAAATCAATGTAGATAACAATAACAACTCCCAAGGGTGAGAGATTATATCGATTACCTGCATGGATTCGTCGGGTCACACAAGATTTGGAAGTAAGTCCTGCGTACGATGCTGTCTTTTGGAACCCAGATAAATCATACGAGTTCAAACATCCTCGTCCGAAACGACCAACAAGTTTACGTGTTTATGAAGCTCATGGTAATAATCATTATTCATTTTATTTCATTCTCTAAATGCTAATTGTTAACAAAATAATACACATATATCTGTACTGTTACTTTTTTTACTAGTTGGTATTTCAAGTTCTGAACCTAGAATTGGTAACTATTCTGAGTTCACTCGTAATGTCATTCCGAGGATCGCCTATCTCGGTTACAATACCATTCAACTTATGGCTATCATGGAACATGCCTATTATGCATCCTTTGGTTATCAAGTGACATCATTTTTCGCTCCCTCATCACGTTATGGTACTCCAGAAGAGCTTATGGAACTGGTGGATGTTGCTCATAGTTATGGAATTACTGTCTTGTTGGATGTTGTCCATTCTCATGCTAGTAGCAACGTTTTGGATGGATTAAATATGTTTGATGGTACTGATAATTGTTATTTTCATGGTGGTGGACGAGGGCACCATGAATTATGGGATTCCCGTTTATTTAATTATGGCCACCTCCCTGTATTGCAATTTTTACTTTCCAATTTACGTTATTGGATGGATGTATACCGATTTGATGGATTCCGGTTTGATGGTGTAACAAGCATGTTATATAAACATCATGGGATCCTTTATGGCTTTTCAGGAAATTATCACGAGTATTTTGGAGATTTAGTTGATGAGGATGGTGTCATGTATTTGCAAATCGCAAACAAGTTTTTACATGATAAATATCCTGATGTAATTACAATTGCTGAAGGTAAAAAAAAACTAGTAATTAATATCCAACAACTTTGTAACCTGTTGTTGTGAAAAAAAAAGAAGTAAAGGGAGAGTAAGAGTACACATTTTAGCAAGTATTATATAATGCTTTAATATGTTTAAAAATATTTTTTAGATGTATCCGGGATGCCGGGATCGTGCCGACCGGTGCGGGAAGGTGGTGTTGGGTTTGATTATCGTTTGGCTATGGCTATTCCAGATATGTGGATCAAATTATTAAAGGAAACTAAAGATGAAGATTGGAATATGGGTAAAATTGTTCACACATTGACAAATCGCAGACATTTGGTAAATTATATTATTTTATTTTATTAGATAACACTATTATTAAAGTTTGAAGGAAAAATAAAACTTATCAATTTATGTTTTATTCAAAAAAGGAAAAGGCAATCACTTATTGTGAGTCACATGATCAAGCACTTGTGGGTGACAAGACAATTGCATTCTGGCTTATGGATAAGGAAATGTATACCAATATGAGCGATATGACTGATAGAACTCCTATTATTGACCGTGGCATGGCCTTACATAAACTAATCCGTCTCATGACGCATGGACTTGGAGGTGAAGGTTATCTCAACTTTGAAGGAAATGAGTTTGGTCATCCTGAGTGGCTAGATTTTCCTCGTCAAGGCAATAATTCAAGCTTCCATTATGCTCGTCGTCAATGGAATGTATTGGATGATAAGCTTTTAAGATATAAATACTTGAATGAATGGGACAAAGCAGTACAAAACTTAGAAGAACAATATGGTTGGTTGGCTTCTCCACAGGTATTAAAAAAGCTACTTTTTTGTAAAACAAAAAACAAAATTGTCTATTATAATTGTTTTTATTATACGTTAATAATACTATATATATAAACATCTTATTTATAGGGTTATGTTTCTCGTAAACATGAAGGTGATAAAGTAGTTGTTTTTGAACGTGGTAACTTGTTGTTCATTTTCAATTTCCATCCAACAAATTCATTTGCGGACTATCGTGTGGGTACCAATTTGGCTGGTAAATTACATATCGTACTCAACTCGGACGATCCCACATATTTTGGTCATAATCGTATTGATAATTCTAGTGAATTTTTTACGGTTCAAGGTGATTGGGATAGTAGACAAAATTGGATTCAAGTTTATATTCCTTCTCGAACAGGCATTGTCTTAGCTTTAGCTTAAAAAAATTGATTTATGCTATAAAAAATATCAGTTATAATAATTACATAGTGTTGTTATTGTTGTGGTACGTGTTCAATATAGAGAGCCCAGGAGCTTAAGGTCAAGGTGTAACCTTCCCACACTTGGCAAATTAGTTACATACACCGTTTAGCATGATAAAATTTCCTTCAAAGTATAAAACCCAATTAGATATTTATACAACAAAAAAAAGAGTGATGAAGAAAGAGCGGGAGAAAGACAAAAAACACAAGCAATGAAAATAGAGAGAGGGTAATTTAATCATCCTTTGATTAGCATCATTTTGCATGACGAATCTTTAGAGATACGTCATGTTTGTTATGAATGTGCGTGGGGATTTTTAAGTTGTTGAGAAAAAACTAGTCATCATATGGTGTGAGATTTTTTATTCTCTTTTTAATTGTATCAGCAAATTTATCCCCACACAAGTCGCATAAACTTCACATCTACTTACCTATCTCTCACACACACACACATACAAAGGACAAGCAAATATAAACCATATAACAAGTGCATTAAAATATATCCATCACCTCTTCTTCCACTTTTCTCTTTTTCCTTTTTCATCAAAATATCATTATGCCGCCTTTATCAGAATCTTTAATTGTCATTCCTCTTGAAAAAAAGGTCTTATTACCATCGGTTGTTATAAAAGTCACATTACGCGGTCGAGACGCAACCCTTTTAGTGAAAAAGCACTTTAAACAACAAGAATATCAGCGAGGTTCGCTCCATTTAGCTTGTGTTCCCGTAAAGCCACCAAAGCCTACTTCATCTCCATTATTAAAAAAAGATAATGACCCTATACCTCCCCAAGAAGCCGGCGCGAGCATTGTACCAGCACCACGACCAGCAGTTTCATCAACAAAAGACCAAGAAGAAAAACTTGTACCGAATCAAATGATACAATCATTATTTGCTTATGGATGTACCGGTCGTATTGTTCGAGTACAACGGTTAGGCACAGGTGCTTATGGCATATTCCTTGAAGGGCTTTCTCGATGTAAGGTCGTTGATTATGGACTTGATGAAACCAGTGGACTCGTCACTGCTAAGGTGGATTATGTTAGTAATGTTACAGAACAACAAGCAAGAGAGGATATGATTGAATTTATTACGTTGGCTCGTGTCTTTGTAAACAAGATGCGAGATTTACAAATCCCACAAAGCTTGGTCGAGCAATTAGCAGGATTATTAGATACTCAACCAGTACCGATTATGGCGGATATGCTTGTTAGCGTGATTGAAACTACGTTTGAAGAAAAATTGAGCTTATTGGCTACAGAAGATGTCAAGGAACGACTGACCAAAGCTTCTCAATGGATGACACGACAATTACACGTAAGTAGGGGGGCCAGAAAATAAAAGATCATGTGTTTTTTTTTTAAAATCTATTTAATTTAACAAGGAGACAAGGATACTGATTTTTTTATTTGTATATAATAAAAAAAAAGGTGCTCAAAATATCTGATGAAATTCACTCAGCTGTCGAAGGCAACCTAACCAAGAAGCAGCGCGAGTTTTACTTGAAGCAACAACTTGAAGCCATTCGTAAAGAGCTAAACAACAATAATGGTTCAGGGAATAATTTAAATTCAGCATCGATGGCTGGTCGTAATAATTCGTCTCAACAAGATGTAGAAGAGGATGATATCACACAACTGAA
This sequence comes from Circinella umbellata, assembly GCA_025093555.1. NCBI lineage: Eukaryota > Fungi > Mucoromycota > Mucoromycetes > Mucorales > Lichtheimiaceae > Circinella > Circinella umbellata. Next base: position 509,148 of record JAIWNF010000017.1, on the reverse strand, counting down.
CCGCCGTATTGCGGAAGCAAAATTACCAAACGAGGCTCTGGCAGTTGCACAACGTGAATTGAAACGCATTCAACGATTACAACCTTCGTCGACTGAATGGGCAGTGACTCGAAACTATTTAGATGTTTTGGCGGATTTACCTTGGAGTAAACATTCTAAGGATATTTTGGATATTGCCCGTGCAAAGAAACAACTTGATCATGACCATTTTGGGTTATCTCATGTCAAAAAACGTATTATTGAATACTTGTCAGTGGCAAAACTTAAGGGAGATCTCAAAGCACCTATTCTTTGTTTTGTGGGACCTGTAAGTAGTAAAACATAATAATAACTGGAGGCATATGTGAACTTGAGATATTTGATGACTAAACATAAGTTCGAGAAATTTTTATTAGCCAGGTGTAGGCAAAACATCATTGGGTCGGTCCATTGCAATGTCACTTGGTCGTAAATTCCATCGAATTTCTTTAGGTGGCGTCCGTGATGAAGCGGACATGCGGTAAGAAATCCTTGCAAAATAATATTTTTCCTTCCTTTCCTTATTCCTAATTGAAATATATCGCTATATTTATGTACATGTAGTGGTCATCGACGTACATATGTAGGTGCCATGCCTGGTTTAGTCATCCAAGGTGTCCGTCGTTGTGGTGTAAATAATCCAGTTTTCCTTCTTGACGAAGTTGACAAACTCGTGCATTCCAGTCATTACGGTGATCCAGCAGCCGCTTTGCTCGAGATTCTTGACCCTGAACAAAACAACAGCTTCAGTGACCATTATCTTAATGTCCCATTTGATTTATCCAAGATCATGTTTATTGCCACTGCCAACTCTCTTGATACAATCCCTGCTCCTCTTTTGGATCGTATGGAAGTAATTCAATTACATGGTTATACTTTTGAAGAAAAACTCCATATTGCACGAACCCATTTACTTCCAAAACAAATTCAACAGCATGGCCTCACTATCGACAAGATCCATATTGATGATCAAACTCTGCTCTGGATAGCAGAGCAATATACCCGGGAAAGTGGTGTTCGAACACTAGAACGAACTATTGCATCTGTGATTCGTGGAAAATGTGTCCAACTCGCAGATCTTTTGGAGGAAGGAAAGGAGAATCAATATACCCCTACCATTGTGTTAAAGGATATACCCGATATGTTGGGAGTACCACCCTTTGAGAAGGAAACGATCGAAAGGGAACCACTGCCTGGTGTAGCCACTGGATTGGCATATTCAAGCAGTGGAAATGGTGGTATTCTTTTTATCGAAGCATCTAAGATGCCTGGCAAAGGCGATTTACGTTTGACAGGTAATCAAATTTTCACCTTCACATATGTTCCTTACTAAAATACTAACAGGACAATTTTCCCTTTGCACATATAGGATCATTGGGTGATGTAATCAAAGAATCAGCACATATTGCATTAACGTGGGTCAAGGCCAATGCTTATGCACTTAAGATTGCGCCTACTATTGATACGAATATCGTTGAAAAATTTGATATGTAAGTCGTACTCGAACTTTTCTTTCCCTAGCCAACTTTACATCATTTTCAATGAGTTGTAAATTCACAAACTTTTCTTTTAAAGACACTTGCACCTCCCCCATGGAAGTGTTAAAAAGGATGGCCCTTCTGCAGGCGTTACTTTGGTTACTTCGCTTGTATCTTTGTTTACTGGATGTGTTGTTCCATCAACAACTGCTATGACTGGTGAAATTTCGCTCAGAGGAATTGTATTACCCGTTGGTGGAATTAAAGAAAAGGTGATTTCTGCTCATCGTGCGGGTGTACGCAAGATTGTATTACCAGAGCGTAATCGTAAAGATGTGGATGCTGATGTACCTGAAGGCATCAAATCGGATATTCATTTTGTGTATGCAAAAACTATATGGGATGTACTTGAAGCAACGATTGCTATGACGGATAAAACAATATGGCGACCAATGGAGAGTCATTTATAAAGAAAAAAAAAGTAGCTAATGGATCTACAAGTTTTGTACTAGTAGTGTGATGTTCTGGTTTTTTTTATGTATTCTTTTTTTTATTGTTTCTTTTGTATGACTTCGTATTTTACTCTATACATGATATGGATGATATGTTTATTTGGTCTTGATCATTCTCAATTCTCCGGAAGAATACTTGTAGTTATCAGCATATGCTTTCTTGACGAATTTACTCTTTTTGGGTTCTTGAACGTAATAGCTCCAGCCTAATAATATGTATCAAATTTTTAATAAATATGTTTTTTTTTCAACAAACACACATGCATAAAACACACAAACAAATAATTTTCTTTTCTATTTGTCTCAATTCTCATTTTTTTATACCTTGACGTTCAGCAAAATCAATGGCAGACTCCTTGGAATAAAATTTGATTTGCAACGATTGTTGATAATCAGCACTGGAAGCCCAGCCCATCAAAGGGTTTTCCCAACGATTACCATCTTCCAAAATATCGAAATCAATTCTCCACATACGACCATCGTTCTTACCCGATTGGGTGGCACGCTTAGAAGGGGAGAAAATACGAACAGAACGTTCCAAGGTCAATGCCTCTATAAAAATAAATTAAAATTCATTTTATTAATAAACAAAAACGCGAGTATTTTTTTTATTGTTTATGAGTTTTCTCGAGATTTTCAGGTTCGGTATAAAAATAAAGGGGTTATGTACCAGGAGCACCAGAAATAGCTTCGACCGAAGTGGGTTGTTGTTCGGTACGAGTAACTTCAGAAGAAACAAAACGACGACCAGTCAAGTTCCATGCAGACCGGGTAACCGATCGAGCAACGAGTGTGTTCATTGTTGTATATATTAAAGGTAAGTAGTAATAATATTGTTGCGCCCCGCCCAGATGAATACTTCTAGGAAACAAATTTCGTTTTGAGAGAGTGATGACATCCGCGCTTGTTTTTCGGCTCCGATTGTGGAAAAACAAAAAAAAAAATGAGTAGAATGCTACCTGAAAGTCACGGAACACAAAGCAGGATGAATTATAATGCTTATTGATTAAAAAAAAATCATGATAAATTGGACAGTAAATAGCTATAACACTAATTTTTTACTGTTGTAAAATTAGGCTATCATAATTATTAATATCAAGAAAAAAAAATTGCGGCATAAACGTTATAATCTACTGGATTATTTAAGAAGCTATACATCAATTGTTTCACGTGTGATCCAGCTATCCCAAGATGCCCACCATGGTAACATCATTCTCTTTCCCTTAACGACCCACCACTTGCAACATTTAGACAAGGTGTCACAATGATAAAGATAGTGAGAATAAAAAACAAGAACCACTTGATATCCTAAACCACAGTAATAACCAAGCAAATCATCAAAGCAAAAATATAATGCTTTCCTCTTTTCAAACACTAAGACAAGAGCTTATGATATCTTTTGCCATCTCTTCCCATCCTTTCTTTTTCCAACAATATATAAAAAATATTGAGTGTATGTTTTGTAAAAGATTATAAAATGATTATTTGATAAGAAACAAAAAAAATGGTCTATGTGAACAATCTTTTTGAGATTCATTCCTTTTTTTTTAGTTATTGTGCATGATTTTTGAAAGAAAAAAAAAGCATTTTTTTCAGCCTTTGCAAAGGAAAATTGTTGACTTGGTTTTTTCGTTGTATGTATATATAATGTTGATTTGTTGCTTGTGTATGTCGATGGCGGAGAGAAAGAAAGGTGTGGGTAAAAAAAAATCAGCTCATAATTACAAGTTCAATTCTTCCTTGGTAGCAATACCCAATTCTTCTCTAACTGGTGCCAATTCGTCCAAATATTGCTTGTATTGGTTATCGTTCTCAACCTTTTCCTTGATACCTTCAAAGATACGGACAGCGGTAGCATAGTCGTTAACACGACGCGAGGCTCTCAAAGCCGATTCAATGACGGAGGGGGCGGGAACAAGATCGTAAGCAAAGGCGTTGTTAAGACCGCGTTGCAATTCGAAAAGATCTTCAACACCATCAAAGAACTTGACATAACGTTCAGTGAACGATTCAAAGCTTTCGTCTTCGTGAGCAGAAGAGTACATGCGGGTACCCATAACTATGACAATAATTAAAATAGAAAAAAAAGTTTTATTTTTATCAGTCAAAAAAAAAATTAATTCATTGAAATTGTCCCAAGGTGTTCTTTTGTCGCGTTTGGCTGAATCATAATGAATTTCGAAATTTACCCATGGTGGCACGGCGAGCAATGGGAGCAGCTGAACGAACGGCTGAGCGAGAGATAGCACCAGTGAAAGCAGCACGAAGCATTATGAATTAATAATGTGCGGAGTGGGGAGAGAGAGAGAAAGTTAAGGCGTGTTAAGACAAAAAGACCTCTTTAAAAAAATATGTCTTGGTTCGGCTGCCAGGGTAAACAGGCGTGACGTCGTATCTCCGATCTTGAGTTGGAGAATTTTTATCACCTCATGTCTGTTTCAACTCAAAAACGCTGCCAGTGTCTTCCTTTACTCATTATTACAATCGCCTTAGTTAACATGTTCCAAATTAAGCTTAAAACAATTTGTAAGTACTGAAAAGTATATTTTATTTGAATATCTACATTGTTACTAGGTAAAAGTATTTAATGAGGAGGTTATATATATGTGGCAGTGTCGTTGTTAAGCCTTCCCTATGGTTAAGGTTATCAATATTGTTCTTGTGTTACATTGAGCGTACCTACAGGCTTTTTCTAAACAATAATGATTTTTGATGCATTGCAGTACCAGGTTTGTATTTACTTAGTTTTATTCCGGATTTAAAGATACCCAACCCTCGGTATGAATAACCTTGGTGTATACCAATCATAGGAGATATCCTATTACTATTTAACTTACTTTTGTAGTTATCTCATTTTAAGTAAATGGAATGGGACATGTGCGTAGTAGACAGCACATTAAGTAATTTTCATATCACATTTGTCACGTTTAAGCGGTTGAAGGGCGCAAGGAAAATTATGTAAAATATCAGAAAAAACTATCCGCTGAGAAATATTATTACTACATCAAAAAGATCATTGACAACTTAAAGTAAAAAACGTTGTCAGCAATAACATACATGTCATAAAATTTGGTCACAGAACAAAAGGGTTAATTTTTTTTTTCGAACTTGACGATTTATTCGATCTATTATTATAGATAGATAGGCTCCTTGTTTCTTTTTCTTGTATGTGTATAAAATAGCTTAGTGAACTGCTAAGCTTCGTTGGTTATATTTCTGTGCTTATCCAAAATTCAAAAGTTTCTAATACTTGTTAGAATAGTACAAACTAACAATGCAAATTGTTTCTTAGGGAAAGAAAACAATTACAAAAACATCCTTGTCAAACAACGGTTTTTCACTCACAATATTTTTTTTTTGTTGCAAATGTCTTTTTTTTTCTAGGTCCACTAGAACTATTGTGGGCTAATTTGCAAGGTATTCAATACGTGTTAATAACATGCGTATTGTATATGCTATCATATATGACTACTTAGATTTAGAACTTTGTAGTCCTATCAATTGTGTCGTACTGTCCATATGCTATGTATTGTCAAAGTAATGGATGAACGTAGTTTAAGACGCATCAGGTACATCAATAACTGAATTAATTTATGATTTTCGCAACTATCAGTATATAGTTCGAGAGTAATAAGAACCAATTCCATTGAAAGTTATCGAACAACTTTTTTTCATAAAATTGGTCAAGGCCATTCTTTTCGACGTGAGTACTACTGAAATACGTATTCATGTATATTTTTATTTGAAGCTATAGTACCCACATAACTTTTTATCAATCTTATTCTAGTACTCCCATCTAAACATCAAAAACACAAATCGAATATCCTTTTTTGATATTCTCTATATTTTCTTTTTTGGAACGGAAAAATGTATAGCACAAATTAGATTATGAAGATATATTAATTATATATTTGATATAACATTCTAATGGAAACGACCGGGTACAACTGGATGGCTTGCGCTCAAACCACCATCTACAGCAATAGCCTGACCATTGACATAAGAAGCTTCATCACTTGCAAGGAATGCAACGACATTGGCAATTTCTGCAGCGACGCCATAACGTCGAGTAGGGTTCAATTGACCGATTTTGTGTGCGGAACCCTTTTGGCGGGCGTAATCAAAGGTAGACTTGGTCATACCAGTTTCAATCAAACCCTAAATGTCCATTTTATTTATTAGAGTCTTTTTTTAAAACCATTGAAGTACTGTATATACAAATAATAATCACTTACAGGACACATAGCATTGACGCGGACATCAGTACCAGCATATTGGAAAGAGCTTGTTTGACACAAATTGATAACACTGATAAATAAAATGAAAGAAAGAAAAAAAATAATAGTCAGAAAATACTATTGGACTTGGACACAAAAGGTAATTAAAATCATGGTTGAACAACTTACGCTGCTTTTGAGGCAGAATATTCAGGTGAACCAGCACCGGATCGAATACCAGCAACTAATGTACATATGAAAATTGAAAACGCACATGTACAAAATAATCAGTTCATTATTCTTATTCCTTTTATATTGCTGTTACCTCCACTTAAAAATAAAAATAAATAACTAACATACCGGAAGCAGTGCAAATGATCGAACCTCCAGACCGATCCTTACCCCCCTTGCCAGTAATTTGCATAGCAGGACCAGCATAACGACATGCCAAAAATGCACTATATATACAGATGATATACAAGTTAAACTATAAGTACACACATATATGATTTTAATGCCTTCATAACTAACCTCAATGCATTAATACGCATCATTGTCATAAATGATTCTTCATCTTCAGCTTGCAAAGAGTTGCCAGTGGCTATACCGGCATTAGCAAAAAACACATCTAAACGACCGAATTTGCTGACAGCATCATCAATAACGCCAGTGATATCTGAAGTCTTTGCAGCATTTACAGCTCGAGGAATAACTTGCACACCTGGGTATTTTGCTTGGACGTCCTTAGCGAGATCTTCAAGACCGTCAAGACCAAGATCAGTTGCGTAAATGACCTTGGGTCCACGTTGCGCGAGAGAATATACTGTGGCACGACTATACAAATATATGTATATAGGATTAATTTCATTATATAAGATAGACGTCTTGTTGCCACTTTTCGTTTGAAAAGTAACTGAAAAAAGTTTTGGTTTGACATTTACCCAATGCCGAAAATAGAGCCTGCACCAGTTACGATGCAAACTTTATCCTTGAGAGATGGACCAACGGCAGCTAAATGAGCTGTAATTTGAGCGACACGATCGTTGGCAGTATTTTGAGACATTAATATTAGTTGTATATGTGTGCAAAATAAGAAAGGTATAGTTTAATCTACTTCATACAAAAAGAGCGGTAAATTTATGCTTTCAAAATCAACTTAGTAATGAAAAATCCAATGCGAACTCCGTAGTTCAATTTCCCATCCGCATTTCTTCTCACATATCCATTAAGGCTTGCTCATCAATAAAACATGTTGAGCTTTCACGTCAGGTCCTTCTTTTTCCTTTTCCTCTTTGTTTATATGGTTTTTTAGTTGTTTATTATGTACATTTGAAAGATATGCAAAATATTATGAGAATAATAGCTGAGAAGAAAATAATAGGTTGGAATCATCTAAACTAGCTTTTGTATAGTGAACTTGGAGGTGGATTGTGTGTGTGAGAGAATGATAGAGATAGGAAAGGAAATTACTTGCGCATTAACAAGTATACATGTTCACCCACAACAATCTTTTGTAAATGGCGATAATCACCTTCCAAACACATCAACAAACCACCAAACGAAATATAAACCGATCTAAATTAAAAAAGAAACCAGTCTTAGCACTCTTTTACAAACATATACAGAACGCGCATAATCTATACAAATTAAATACTTACACTCGTTGTCCAGCAGAAACAGTGCTTGCACCGGAACCAGTTGCTGAGTCATCATATCGGTAAACTTTACCGTACATCACATATTCATATTCATCACTCAAATCACGTTCTCCAGGTGCACGTTCGCGCCAGCTTTCACGCTTTTCAGATCCATCGGCATTAGTAGAAGGTCCTGCTGCTTCCAATGACAATGATGATGCCAATACTAAAGAGAACTTGTCTGCAATTTGAAGAGGATAAATTTCTGCATTATAATCAAGTTGCAAATCCATTTCATAGTTCTCTGATCGTGCGACTAAACGAGAGACTGATTTTATTGAAAGAGGAAAAAAAAGTTTTTTTTTTAATAATTGAACGGTTTTTTTGAGAGAGAATCTTTTCATCTTTGAAAAACATACCACGATCAAAGCGTTTGCCATTAGGATCAATGTCTTTAATATCAAAAATATCTTGGAATAACAAATTCTCTTCAGCCATAGTTGCTTTAAGGCGTGTTGTATTGTGCTTTTGTATGCAGTGGTATGGAGCGGGAAAACAACAACTGTCAAAATAGCAAGAACCGAGGCGTTCCCAAAAAAACTCTTGAAACAGTCACTCTTTGAAAACAACGAGCACAGACCAATCCACCAAGCTACCATAGTAGCAAAATTAACTTTTTTCTTCGTCTCCAAGTAACAGCAGTAAAGCAAGCCATAACAACAAATAAAGCTTTATTACGCTGTAGTAAACTTTAGCGAAAGTGCAGTTTAATTAATTATAACTTCTATACCCGGTGGTAACACTTGATAAAGCTCATCTTCATAAATTCCAGAACAGTGGGTAAAAACTAAATAGCAGACGTCGCTATTATTATCTCTAAAAATCTTGAACATATCTGGATCAAGAAAAACCGTCTTGCAAAAGCTATCGAAGTTGATTTGAATCAAATTTTTCTGACGTGATAATCGATCAATACAAGCTTGCATACCTGGTCTTGTTACCTTGGTATTATAACCACAGCCAATTTCTACTTCAGTGAGTGTAGAGATATTGCCAACAGCATGTAATATAGAATCCGTTGTTCCTTTACAATCTACTATGCTAAATGAATGAAGCCTTTTCAACCGTTTTAATGCTTGTACCGTTGCCGTTTCATCCACCAGTGCACAATTCGACAAAGTAAACTTTGAAATTTGATCCGATATCGACTCTAAAAATTCCTTTGTAATGCCTGGTCTATTACAGTTTTTAAGGTGAAGCGTGTGTAGTTTTGGGGAGTGTTGTAGTAATTCGGGAATATATAAATCTATATGCGGTAGAAATAGAGCGTCAATATGTAGTTCGTTAAGATTTGACATTGTAAGATTTGAAAGGAATCCCCAATCTGTCGCTCGCTCCGTTTCTAATTCTTCTCCTAGTCGTCGATCGTGTACAAGCTCCAGTTGCTGAATTGTATTTTGATGCTTTTCTAAGAACGGCTTAACCGCTGTATTGAAAGAGTTTTGGTGGACTACCAAATGTCTCAGACCACGGGTGTTCGGTTCAATATTTTTCATGGTATTGGAAACAGAGCCTAGAATGTTTTCCCCATTGATGTTAAGATAAATCAATTGAGAGGGATTCCATTGGTTAAGGGATCTCAACAAGCTACTATCACGAAAACCTTGTACATACAGAGCACGTAGATGTGGGGATTGCTTGAAAAGGCCGCTTACTTCAGTGCCTTCAATCGAAGATGGACTAGTACACACTAGTTCAATACGCTCCAACAATGTAACATGAGGTAATGAGGGCGGCACAAACATAAATTGAGCCGTGTTTGATGAGCAATAGTATCCGATCGAAGTGAGTTTTCGGCAAGTCGTAAGAATCTGATATAGTGACGGTATAACTTTGTGCCCAGAAAGTGATCGAAATGTGAATTCCTCTAGCGTGTCACCTATACTTGATAATGCAATATCACATTTATTGGTCCATTTATGACCTTGATCCATAATCCAAATATTATAAGTAAAGCAATTTTTTCTTTAATTAAAAGATTCATCCCGAGTAAAAATAAGATATCATTTTTACCTGTAGTAATGTGTAGAGCCTTTAGACTTGAAAAATTGGCAGATCCAAGCAGCTCGATATATTTTTCAAATCTGGTCGCGGAAAATCGATGATCTAATTCTAGTTTCTCGACAAATCTGGTGACTTGAGGTAATACTTGGTAGGCAATCTTCATTTCACGTTCGTTACCTGGTACACTGTCGAATGTAAAACATTTGCGCCAAATAACTGGATGGTTTAACACGCGATCTCTCCATGTCCGCGAGACTTTTAAGCAGGAGACATGTGTTGTCAATGGCAAATAATTAGCAATTTTGCAGCAAAGATCGTATGGAAGCTGACCCAAAAAGTCGATACATCGTGATGACCTCAAATAGGCGGCTGTGTATTGCTTACTGAGCATTTCATAATTACTGTCAGTCTTGGGAATGTTTTTCATCCCTTCTTTAGTAATATGAATCACCTGTTTTTGTTGACCACGCATAAAGAAGACATAAGCAGCGCTGATGTATCCGATTGGATCTTTTGGTGCTGTTTCTATCAATATTTCTGCGTCTCGAAGCTGTTGAACCAAGTCCCCTTTTTTCTTCCATACATTCATTCGAAACTTGATTGTTTTGATAAGCATTGTATTTAATTTATCAGCAAGAGCACTCGATTGCTGAATCGCTTTATCGTATTGACCGTGAACAAAAGATTCTCGCATGTCCGACGATTGCTGTTTGAAATCCATATCTTTACCATTCTGTTCATTAACTTGATCCTCATTAGTGTTCAATATTTCTGTTACTGCTATTGTTGCCGTCCGTTTTCTTGGTGGTTGATCGTCGAAGCATTCATCTGTTTTTCGTTTGCTTGAAATCATATTATATTCAGTATGCGAACATTAAGCAAGGTGCTAAGCAACCAAACTACATTTAATTTAACTTTAAAGTCGCGCTGAGATTTGCGGACGCATAACTAGACATACTCCCACTTCCAGTTTGTAATATATAGATAGTTTGATTGTTAAACCAGTGGCATAATGTTAATACGTATGTTATTCGAAAAAAAATCTGTAGCTTGAACTCAGAGGTTATATGATAAGAATACGCTCTACTCCAAAGGTCCTAACCCCCAAAAAAGACTACCATCGACGAACGCTGTGCTAATTAAGCATATAGCGTCCTCTTTTCTTCTTTTCTTTGGTGTTATCCGACAATACCATATAAAAATAATACCATTAAAAGATTATGAATTATCTCATAGCAACTCTATTTATTGAAAACTTGCTAATTTAAGCTTGGTACAAGATTGACATATTTGCTCTATTTCATTTTGATTGATATCTTATAAATACCTTCAGGAGTGACGCTCAAGTGCTAAATAGGTCTACTCCAAAATCAAGAGAAAAAATTTCAAGAAATTTCAGCATGGAGTTATTTTACCTAGCTGGTTTCAACCAAGTAATCCATCCACATATGCATGTACAACGCCTCATTTTTTATTACTGCACATTCAACAATATCGCCAATTCCTTCCTGGTTGAACTCATGAATATATCATCTGATGGTTTTCGATTATATAATCTGTTGCAAACGTATTAAAGATACAATAATAAAACAAGATCGTAATACGGTATGTACAATAATAATTAGAGCTATATATCGGAAAGAACAAGATGCACTAGGTGTTAAATAAAAGATTGGTTCCTTTCAAAGTTTATCCGACACACAGCACGTGCATAATAAATCTTTTGAACATACACGACACATTCCAAAAATAAAAATAAGTTTTCTTCTAAATTGTGATGGTAAAGGTAACACATGTTAAATAATCTCTTTTAATAGCAATAAAAATAATAGGAATAGTAATATAAGATAGTAGTAAAAAGAGTACGTATAAAATGTAGAAAAAGAAAGGACAAGTGATGGTGACGTTTTTAATGGAACAATAAAAAAAGAAACATTAATATATTACAAAGAGTAAATGATAAAATAAGATGAGCGAAAATGGTTAAAAAAACCAACAGATAAAAAAAAAATGTGTAAAAATGCAAAATATAAATTTAAAAATGCTGGGTCTTGGGACCACGAGTAGATGAAGATCGATTTAACCAAGCGTTAATTTTCATTGATAATGTTCTAGTGGCAGCCTGCTGCGCTGATGCGGAAGATGCGGATCGTTGATGTCCTGATTTTCGATAAGAGGTTTCCATGGCTGCTTGATCTTTATTATATTTAACTGAAGATTTAACAGTAGGCATGGGTTTGGCGATATCTTCGGATTGTGGTAATTGCTGTTGTTGAGGACCGCCGGCGGCCATATTATTCGTAGGTGTAGTAACTGGAGTATTTGTTGTGACATTTGGTGGCAATGGAGGCAATGGTCGATCACGAGCTGCTTCAGCAGCTTGTGCAACTGCGCTTTCAGTCAAAACTGGTTTCCGAAGGAATGCGTATGAGATTTTTCGGAAAAGTGATCGCCTAATATGCGGTGGATCAACGGTAGAGACAGTATTTGGGATAGACTGGTCATCCACAGTCGAATCTGGTGGTGTAGGTAAACCTTGATTGTAACAGTGGGTAGGAGCAGCGGTGATTGGAGCATCAGTACTGGTATTAGTATTTGAAGCCGGATTAGCAGCAGATTGTGCATCTGTCAGTTGTTGTTGTTGCAATGGTGATGATGAAGTTTGAGTTTTGGCCCCACCCGTTGTTGTTGTATTATTATGGTTCTCCTCAACAAGATGATGTTGTGACGTTGATGATCGTAACCATCGTTGAAATCGTGATAAATAATCACCTGAACCAACTGCAGCTGAAGGTTGAGAAGCAAATCCTGGTACACTTGCATCCGCGAGCAGTTGATAATCAGGCCGGTTTGGAAGGGATGATGGAAGTACAGGTGGTTCACCTTGTGGTACATTGGCTGTAGTACGGCGTGGTCCAAGCGGCGAAGCTTGATGTTGTTCAGGCTCGTGTAATGATCCCTGACTGCTTCGTTCCGAATGATTACCACCATTGTTCATCGACAATGTGGATTCAACTGATGCCTTGCGTGATAAACTACTAGGATAGTGAGGTGCTGGAGCTGCCGATGTTGGAGAATCTTGTTGCTTTTCTGCTATCCTTTCTTTGGTCAGGTAATACAATGAGATAAGTGGATGGTATGCATCAGGGACAGACTGTGGATCGTCATAAGGAATAGTCCACCGCTCTTCAGAGGACATTGGTGGTGGACTTGGTGGCTTTACAGCCTGTTGTTGAGCAACATGATATGCTGCTTCTTGATACACAGGTGATTGGACAATAAGTTCAAGTTTCTCGCGAATTTCGTCAACTGTTCCTAATTCGAACCCATGTGTCATTTGATCCAGGACTGTTTCATCCAGAGGTAGTTCCAGGGGTTTACGCGATAATGGCACAAAATTTTTGACCAAGGGCGTATTACTATCTGGATTCAACCATGGGTGTCGTATAACATCTTGTAAGATGACCCGCTTCTCAGGATCTGTTATAAAAATCTGTGTCAAAAGGTGACGGCATTCGTCCGACATATGTTGTGGATAAGTAACATGACCACGCTTGATTTTTTCATGTAAACCAGGCATGGATTTATCATCAAAGGGTACAGCACCTGTTACCATGACATAAATAACAACTCCCATACTCCACACATCAATCTCTGGACCTTTGTACGGAGTTGCTCGTAATAATTCGGGAGCAGCAAAATATAGTGAGCCACAATAAGTGGTTAATAATTTTTCTGGTGCAAATAAATTGGATAAACCAAAATCAATTAGCTTGACATTTCTACCAGCCTTATCGATGAGGATATTCTCAATCTTGAGGTCACGGTGAGCTATCGAGTTACGATGCATATAATCAAGAGCGCTAATTATTTGCCGGGAAAAGTGTCGTGCTCGTCGTTCCGAAAGTCGTTGTCGCTTGATAATATAGTGTAAGAGTTGTCCACCGTTGACATACTCCATAGAAATATAAAAATAAGGCCCAGAGATGACCATGTCTTTGAGTCCAACAATGTGAGGATGTCGTAGTAACATCATAATGTGAGCTTCACGGATGGTTCGCATCTCACGATTATGCTCGCGTGCCTGCTCCTTAGCAATTTGACGTGGTGTTTTGTTTGAATTGGCATGTATACGTTGCACTGAAAGTTGGAAATTAGCTCGAGGAACGATCTTAACAGCAACCTATTATTTTAAGCGAGTTCATATTAGTCAGTGTTTTTTTTTCTCGTTTTGTTGCTAGGATAACTAGTGAAGTAAAAAATATATAAAATAAAGTAAAACATACTTTTTCGCCTGTCACATTATGCACGCCCAATTTGACCTTCCCCATACTGCCTTTTCCGAGACTTTGTTGAAGTACATAGTTGCCAATGAACTTGAGTGTTGGTGCTGATCCAGAATTGTCACGATTGTTAGAAGAGGTTGTGTTAGAAGTCTGCTGTTGTTGTTGTTGTTGATTATTCTTGTTTGTTTGTTGTTGCTGAGATAATGATGGTTGCTGTTGTTTGTTTGTTTGATGAGAATTGCTTGTAGCATTATTAGAAGAATCTTTTGGAGGTGTTAGAGGAGGAGGATGTCGAGGAGGTGTATTAGAATGAGCTGTTTCATCAAGAAAAGCAGCTTTCATGTTTGGACGATTTGGGATAGGTTGTTTAAGGCGAGAACAAGAAGGATTATCGCAATGCGGATGAGAAGAGTGTGGCACACGACCCTTTTTGTTCTGTTCGCTTTTTGAAAACGGCAAACACATGCAACAACAAACACAAAAAAAGTCTCGAACTTTTTTTTTTCCCTATTCAGTTGTTTGCTTTTTATAGTGGTTTAAGAATATCTTTTTCTTGAGACATATCATACTGATCTGTACCCCTTCATATCGAACTTGGTTATCATTTATTCTTTTTAACATGTTTCAGTGTCTTTTTCTTCAAAAAAAATCATCGCGGCGAAAAAAAAGGTCCTGGGGACTCGGTTATACTAATAAAACGTGGCTGTGGCGTACTCTAACGAAACCCGCATCCCCGATCAATTTTAGGGGGCGGCCAGAAAAGGAAGGAATATAGAGAAAGGCTTTTTTTGGGGGCAGTGGTTTGCAAGTGACAATGAATTAGCAGGTCTCATACTTTGTGTCATTTTTTCACAACAAGATTAATGGCAAACTACCACACACGTGGTTTTAACGAACCTGTTGCACCATTGACTTTTGGGAATATTTGACGCAACCTTATAGTTGAAACTCCTCTTCAATTGATAAATAATTGCTTAAAATCGCCGAATTATTTACACTCATGCATTTTATATAGTATCTTTCGTAACCACTCCATATAATTCCTATATATAATGATATATTCCCAGAAAATAATCAACATCAAAAGTTCGTAGTTTATAGACCAATCATTAAGAACCCCTTTTTTATTTTTAAAGCATATCAATTATGCTTACCACGTTCAAGAAAGCGATGAAGACACATAATAGAGTCAATAAACAGTAGTTGATTGGATCGGCATGGCAAACCAGCACATGGTAAGTCGATGAAAAATATTAACTATACCACCGACTGGAAACTGTATTTTTATTTTCATTATCGAACCATATACAATAAATAAACATGATCTACCGCACATCAAAGCGATAAAAGGAGGAGTTAACTTGCTGCTGAGCTTATTTGTGTGGAATCATTGTGAATCAAGTATTTTTCCCAATTTTAGCGTTATGTTTATTTTTATATCGTGTACATAGTAAATCCGCGGTATAAAATAAAAAATGAAATAGTATCCTCCATTCACATATTTTGTACACAACAAGCTCATGTCAGATAGCAACATAATAAAGCCAAGTATAAGAGCTTCCTAATATTTGATGGAGTAATCATTTTTTTTTTCACATGTAATCCTTGAATACAACATAATGTAATTGTACTCATTATTATCATCTTTATCATCATTATTATTAATGTTGTGAATATATTTGTTATATAAGCTGAACTAAAAATGACATTTTATTTTATTCCATAACCCATCATTTTATGTGGAACTTAACATTTGCATCTAAAGGTGGTACAAGTCATATTGATCACAAAGAATGGATTTCTTTTTTTGAAAAAAAAACGGACTATTTCTTTTACATCTTGATTCGAAAATACTCATATATTTAATTAATGACAATAAAAAGGTCTTTGATTATAAAGAGTAAAAAGTTAATATAAATGAGAGTCCAGCCTCCGCAGATTTTATAAACTGCATGTTACATTATATAAAGAAGCACAGACGTTACTTCCTTCCGATAATTCTACGATATGAAAGCTCAATGTATATACAGGACCATCTCTTTTTTTTTCAGACAAAGTCGATTTTATTTTCAGATTTTATTTTCAGACTAGCTTCCTTTTACAGTGCTTCCAGTTTACCAATTTATGAAACTCAAAAAGTGACCATGTTAAAAAAGTGGACCTTATTTTTTTTTTTTATCTCGCGTCCACCTTCCAACTTCGACCAACCTCAGACCAACCTAGGTCCGTCCATTAAAACCCACAATGTCGTCAAACTCACAAATAACTCTTTTGCATTCTCAGGCGGCTTGTCTTTCTTTTGAGGAAGATCTGAATCGAGAAAATGAAACTCATGTGCGAGCGGAAAATCAATGCAATGCCCGATGTTGAGCTATGCTATATAAATGAACTTTTTTGGTGGCCAAAAGCCGCATCAAGTTTTTCCATTCCGATACCAGCTATACCGCGAAGAAGCAAATTTACCATTAATATCGATAAGCAACGAACATATATTTTATCGTGAGAGGAGGACTAGGTATAGTAACATCAATATCTATACCATCATTTGATGGTGACAAACGTTTTTGTCATAGACTGGCATTGATATTTGGTATAGTGGTGTTTGATACATATGCAGCTGACGATATTATTTACAAATTATTAAAAGGTGTTCATACTATTGTGTGAGATAATATCCCCAGCATCACTTACTTGGAGATTTGGATAGGATGATATACTAAATGTGTGTATTAAAGGTGACTGGTATTAAATCTGGTGTCAAATGCATAAAAGAGATTTCGAGTTTCTTCCCCCAAAACAAGAACAAACGGGCAATTAAAAAAATCTTGAGTCATCTGTATGTAAACAGTTTAGTTATATGAAGATCAGTAATTGTCACAAATACTAATAATCTTGTGCTGTGTTTTGTGTTTAGCTTGAGCCAACATGCATATGACTCACATATGCTCACCTCAACATATACTAAAAAATGTACCTAACAAAGTGTACTAATAAAGTATTGGTCACCAATTTTTGAGGCGCTTCTTGGTGGAAGCAAGAATCTATTTTTACAATGGTAGTATAGCTATTATTAAGAAGAATGGGATAAGAGAGAAGAGAGTAAATTAAATTAAATTTATCTGGACATAGGGGCGACAGGCTTTCTACATATCACCAAGTCATGCCAATGACTCTCCGTCTGGACCTACGCATAGTGGCCACAACAAATGATTAAACAGAATTGAAAGCAATAACAGGGGAGGTGGCAAGTGAAGCAGCTACAACTCTTACAAATTATACAAGGATAAAGCCAAATCAGTTCTAGCCAGTAAAGTACATCTGATCCATATAATTTCAACAATGCCTTTTATCCCTCCCAAAAATATACAATCAGTCCGTCTGCCTACCATACAAATTATGGGACTTACGTGTTACATATACTGTTTAACATTGGTGGATAAGGGGGTTTGTCCCTCTTGTCAGTGGTAATTGTGGCGTTATAAAGTCCTCGGGAACTCCGTCCCTCGGGCTTGATAAATGCCTTATTACCACTGATGCGAGAGATAACTAATACGTATTGTGTTCAAGAGATCGACCATTTTGTCTACCCTGGAACATTGGAAAATACTAGAAATGGAACTATTGATCGTATGTTTAACTATCTTACAAAGCTTGATGTAAGTTTTTTTATATTGAAACTGACCATGGTTGACTGCATGTTCTTACGGATTTTTTTTTTCATGTAGATAATGTTAAAAGACCTTGAAACTAATCAAGCCTCGTATTCTCGAAATCCTTACCAAATCAACAAGATATAAAAGATTTTACGTAAAAACGAAAACAAAAAGACCGAAAAAATGAACTTTGAATATGGACAACTCAGCTTGTTGAACTTTCTTCCAGCGATGAAGACAAAAATAGTAAACCAGAAGATTATAGTGAACAAGATAGTAGTAGTGAAGAAGATGATCGTAGGACCAAGAATACCATAGCAATTAAATTTTTATGTTACAGTCAACCCTCGCTTTTGTACCTCTCGCTTGTGCAAATCTCCTGGTCCTGCACCATTCGTTTTTGGAAATGTTAAAAATACTTAATAGAATCGCAACTTGCAACTTGCAACTTGCAACTTGCAACTTGCATCAAGGTTTTTGGGCGAGTTGCGCTAAACGGGAGTAAACCATACTATAATTTTATAACTGCGTATATTACTCTTATGAATCTTTATCCAAATATGGAAATACCCAAAATGCTAGCAAGAAAAATTGATGAGATCCTGTATTTTAATATTATCAAGTTTCGTTTGTTGCAAATCTTCGGGGGTTGACTGTATTTTATTATAAATATCATTATGTAATATAATTAAGAAGAAAATAAAATAAAGACGAATTAAAAATCAAAACAACCCATTTTTTTTTATAAAAATCATATCGAATTGGTACATAGGAACTAGGGAAGCTCTATTTTACGGATTTTTATATTCTTTCATCCGCTTCATACGTCTCAATTTATTTTTTCATTTCCTGGTATACTATCATTACTCATTCTCCTTCAAATTATCAACATCATTATTGGGCATTATCTTGTTTCTTACAAGATCACAATGTATCTTAATGAAGCGGATCCAAACGGTTACTATTCAATCTACTATATAAAAAGTCAAACTACTACTTCGTCTCTCAAAAGTTTCGTGTTAGTTGGAGGAGTATTTAATCATGTTTTTGACATAGATGGTGAACCAACCCAAAAAAAAGGCAGGAAGCTGTTTGCAAGATATGATAGATAATTGAATACCTATACAGTACTTTTTGCTATTAATAGTAATGTCTAGAAGAATATAAATAATCATTAGGTAACTTGGATTAGTAGTAAAAGTGTAATTATTTTCCAACAATAAATAATATATAAAACTAGAATACGTATATACGGCAAATATTGTACGTACCAAAAAAAAAACATTCAACAATCCCACGATCTGGTGGACAGAAAAAAACACACACACACAGTATTGCTCTTGCGCGGTATACGTAAGTGATACATAATTACTGTATAAACATTTATTAAAAAAGAAAACATATAACAATATAAACCAATTCAAATGTCTACGAAGGAAGAAATGATAAAAAAATTAGACGGATGAAGAAAGAACATAAAATTCGTTATTTTTTCATAACTATGATACTATTGTGATCAAGGCGTGTAGAAAAAAAAATTCATCAAGACTTTATATTGGTATTACATATAAGTATTGAACGTGTGGCTTTTGAAGGTTATTAAAAAAAGGAAAAAAAAATATGTATGATGCCACGTAAAAACACGTCAAGTGACAAACTGCTTATAAATCAATTAGATCACTCATCATAAAAACATTTCCAAGAAAAGCATGGGTTGCCAACTCATTATCATGTCTAATTTAATTTAGATTTATTTAGACAAGCGTTTCCGTGTTTTGATTCATAATGGTTTTATAAACTAAAAACATAAATAATGTAAAAAAAAAGATACGAAGTAGATTAAGGGTTCCAAAGATCAATCGAAAAGTGCATCTCGAGATATACGACTTTCTCATCGATACATTTGTTGATGCAGGTACCATATGACTAACTATGGCTAAAAAATTGTCTTTCTAAAGTCCGTCTAGGCCGTAAGTATATATTCTAAAGAAGAAAGAGTTTTGGTAAGCCATCTTATTCCTATAATTTTTCAATCGGGTTTACCTTGCCTAAAAAACACTCTTTTACTTATCAGTTATGTCCAGCGAAAACAAAGCAACATTTGGTCGTCACCTCCGATCTGATTTTTTCTTGGAAGATAAATATATTCCTTTGAATCATGGATCTTTTGGTGTTTACCCACGATCCATCCATAAAGTATTACGTGAATATCAAGACAAGACTGAAGAGCACCCTGATCGTTGGAATCGTATTGAAGTTGACCCATTGTTGCGTAAGAATCGTGAATTGATTGCCGAGTTGATTAATTGCCCAGATGCATCTGATGTAGCTTTTGTTCAGAATGCATCGACCGGGGTAGCTACCATTTTGCGTTCATATCCTTTTAAAAAAGGAGATAAGGTCATTTGTGTAGGTCCTATGAAAATATGCTGTTATTAATGTAAACAAAATAAAAACAGAATTGGTGGGAGGAAAGCTCAAAAAAGCTCTTCTAATATATTATAATTTTGCGTAATAATCATTTAGTTCGAATCAACATATGTTAATGTAAATGCAACATTAAAATATTTGCAAGATATTGATCAAGTCGAACTTATTTCTATTAGTCTCAAATATCCTTTATCAGATGGTAAAGTGTTAGATATTTTACGTGCTACTATTCAAGAACATAATAAAGAAGGGAAAATTCGTTTGGCTGTATTGGATGCAATCATTGCCCAACCTGGTACTGTGTTTCCATATGAAGCTGCATCTCGGCTTGTACAAGAAAATGGAATCCTTTCTTTAATTGATGCAGCCCATTCTATTGGTATATAATTTTCTCTTTAAAAATAAAATAAAACGGACGGCAAAACTGATAGCATCAATTTACTTTTACATTACTTATAAATATTATAGGTCAAATTCCAATTGATATCAGTTCATTTGATCCTGACTTTTTCGTCTCCAACCTTCATAAATGGTTTTTTACCCCTCGTGGAAGCTGCGTACTTTATGCACCTAAGCGCAATCAAGGATACCTTCACCCACTAACAATCAATTATAAGTACAGCTCTGAAGGAACAGAATTTGAACAAGAGTTTTGGAATTTTGGTGCTCATGATCATAGTCCTTTCTTATGTGTTGATGCAGGTAAACCCATCTTTTGTTTTCTTTCTATTTTCGTTTTTTATACACATTCCATTTTTTTCTTGGATCAACTATTCCCCACCCCCATTTTTTAATTACACGTTTTTTAAATCAACTAATCACCGCTCACCCCAATGATACGCATATAGCCATTGAATATCGCAAATCTCTTGGTGGTGAAGAAGCTATCCGTGACTACATCCATAACCTTGCTGTAGAAGGTGGTAATGTTGTAGCCAAGCATTTAGGCACCCAGGTCATGGAAAACGAAGACAAAACACTTATTGGAGCTATGGTAAATGTCGAGATCCCGCTTTATCCCAAAACATTGACAGATGCCCAAGTCAGCTCCCAATTTATCCACAAGATTATTTATGAGCAAAACTGTATGGCACCCGCATTTAAGCATAACAACAAATGGTGGGTTCGATTAAGTGCACAAATTTATAATGATTTGAAAGATTTTGAAAATGGTGCAAAAGCTATCGAACAGGTGTGTCAAGAATTATCCATCTAAATAAAACTAATCAATCAATCTCTTGCGGCGGAAGAAACGACGCAAATACAAGATCTGCCAAGTGCCCAATGTAATTAATGTGAACAGTGATAATGAACTGAACCATTTTACACGTTCATTTGTTGATTCTATTATATAAAATATAAAATATAGTTTTTTTTACATACAATAAATATCTCTTTTCCTCTATTTCATGTGTTTAATTTCATAAAATATACATAAAATATATATATATATATAATTACCATTGGTATCACGCATACGCGCTTCTCGTCGCTTGAGGTAGGTTAATTCACTCACAATTTCCTTGACAACAGTTTCCAACTTGCGAAGTTCAAGTTCCAATGGACCAAGCTTTTCCTTCTTTGCCAGTGTCTCAAAGTCAACAGCTTCAGCACCAACATTGAAGTTAACTTCAACAGGTCGTGAATAATCGGGTGATCCATGAAAGCCTAATATAGATTTTATGATAATATATTTATATAACTTGACTAAACAACTAAAAAAAAGTAATAAATCATAAAATATATCTTATTTACCTTCAGGAAGTGTATTTCTAAAACAGATACTAATTTCAGCATCTGCACGTGTATCAAAAGCATTGGTGATTTCACCTGAAATGCCATTCTTCTTTGTATATACATTAGGTACTTCGGCATCATCTACAATCTATATTATATTTGTAGGTAAATTATAAATAAGTTTTGTTCAATGCAACTTCTATTATACATAATGTACTCTCGTTTCTCTTTTTCTTCTTTTTCTTCATCATCTCGAATATAACTAAAATGTTTTTTTTTTACCTCGATATCCACACGTTGATTATATCCAGGGCCAACATTAACTCTGGCAAACACGAGGGTATCCTTTGGTACATATTGAGATAAGCATCGTTTACTGTGTTCAATATGGTCCGGTGTTACTGCAGGTAAATCAAACTTGACAGCAGCACAGCCTAAAGACCAATAAAGGCCTGCAAGAAGAATTAAACACGCTCGCCGCATTGTTATTGTTTTTCGTTGTTTTTCTTGTTATGTGTAAATAACAAAAAAAAAAAGAAAGAAAAGTCTCGCGTGTCTTTCTCTAGTAGCTTTACAGTTAAATCAGCCAAGAGCAAAGTCCGAAAAATCGTTTCCTTTGTGAGAAGATTGTGTAATAGTCTTTGCCATTTTTCCTTTTTTTTCTCTGATTTATTTTTCTTTCGTTGTGCTTGGCATATTAGCTGCTTCAATGCAGCGATTTATCATTCAGTCATTAATATTATTGTTATATGGTGCTGTTGTCGTTATAAAAGCTCAACAACAAGTCACTGTTCCATTAAATAATAGTGTTATTTATGACGCCTCTATTGGTTCAGGTGACTTACAACATTACTACTTCTCTGCTGCAGCGACATCTTTATTGGATCGAAGGCGATCATTGGCACGACGTGACGTACCTAAGTTATTTTTGACCTTGACAAGTTGTTCACAACCTTCACCACCACCTAATTATGAAGGTGATATACCCTCATTGGATGTATTTTTGTCCATGTCAAATGATAACACATTACCTGGACCGAGTCAAGGTTTGTTGGTCAATAATACGAAATTCGGTCGTGTAGCCTGGGAAAATGATAATCCCATTAGTGATCTTTGGATTGGTGTGGTTGCTCCTACATTAACTGAAAACTGGACTGGAAACTGGACTTTTGAAATTGCTGTAGCAACAGAAGGTAAATCCACACATAGAAATCCACAGATATATTTATTTATAGGGGTGGTTCCTGTAATTAGTATATGTTTTAAAAGTGATAAAAAAAATATTAACTTTAATATTGCTATTATTTCCATAGAATGGACTCATCCACTACTTCTGGGTCCAGAAGATATACCCTATATCACATTAGACGATACGGATCAGACGCATGCGCTTTTCAGTATTAATCAATCTTTGACTCAACAGCATAATAATGCTTCTGTTCTCATTGCTTCAAATGTTCCAAAACAATTATTATATTCACGGTGCGCTGCCAATAAATACCGTCTTGCCGATTACGCGACCAATTTTACTGAAACTATACGTGGTCAGCAAGCAATGATATCAAATTTAACAGAAGCCACACGTTATACTGCATATTATATCGAATCCATCAATGCTATCAGTCCTCCTATTCAAATTAACACCAAGAAAAGTATGGATATTTATACTATATGCTAGAACGAAGGTCTTAAATTTGGAAATAAATAGAGCTAACTCACCTTTTTTTTTTTACAAAAAATAAATCACTCGTTTTTGATAAGGTGACAATTGTCGACTTGTCTACAATTTAGGTTTTTGTGATCAAGTGGCATATAGCGTACCGGCTAATCCTGCAGACACAATCGAATCCATCCAATCTCGATACGACAATCACGCTCAAGAATTATTCCAACCTTTTGAAACTGCCATTCTACAATACAACTGTGATTCAACCAAATATTCTCTTGTTCGAAACTGTACAGATTGTTACAATGATTATAAACGGTGGTTATGTTCCGTTTCTATTCCAAGATGTGCGGATTCTATTGAAGATAAAACTGAACCATCTAATGCAGGCCAAGTAGCGTTACGCCATATTGATACAAATCATTCACGTAGTGCATGGATTGATGAAACTTTATCACCAGGTGTTTATACTGAAATGCTGCCATGCATTGATCTGTGCTATCAGGTGGTACAAAGTTGTCCGCCTTTCATGGAATTCGCGTGTCCAAAAGGAGACTTGGCGGCATTGCAATATGGTTACTGGTATAAGACGCCGTTAGAAGAAGGTCAAGAAGATGATTATTTTAATGATTCTTTGGCAATTTATGGTATAAATCATCCAACATGTAACCCTGTCAATTTAGAAGAAGACCGATTGGTCATCAGTCAAGCCTCTTCATTACTTATTCTTCGAAATCACTTTTCGATTATTACTATTTTATTTGTATCGTTCATATCATTTTTGTAAATAAATAAATACGAAGTATATTTTTTTTGTCCACCCATTTTTATATAATAACAATGCTATTTTTCTTGTATCCCTAAAACGGGTTTAGTTTGTTAAATCGATTAATTACTTTTACTCAAATTTGATAGTAAGCCTTTAATTTTTGTTTTGTTATTGTTATTATCGCTTCTTTTTTTGTTTTGGTATACGTAGTCTACAGTGCAATTTTATACGGATGAATGTTTTATATATAAAATATTATCAAAAAAGAAGAACATGTACAAGAATTTTTGTTTTATAGAACTAAAAAAGAGGGAGGAGATGTATAGAAAAAAAACAATGATGAGAGAGTCTTTTTAAGACCTTATTTTCGCTGTTATTGCTGTTAAGGGGGAGGAGTATAAAATAATAATAAAAAATGTCAAACACACAAAAAAAAAAAGAACGGATTAATAATAGTTTCCTTGCCAGAGATCTTTTACAGAACTAAAGTAATTTCGTTCTGGAAGAAATCGTCTTCCATAGGTGGGATCATACATAGACATTGGACCCATACCCGGGGTATACATACCAGCACCATATCCTGGCATTTGTTGAGCATATGCTCCGTAAGGATCGTATTGGTTAGCAGCGGCACCAAAATAGTCATAGGAACCTCCTCCACCCATAAACGGTTGTTGTTGTTGTTGCATCATCATCGGATTCATAAATCCTCCAACATTTGGCATCATTCCAGCACCCGGTGTTTGTGGATACATTGGATTCATTCCCATAGCTTGTTGTTGCTGCTGCTGCATCATAGCCATTGTCGTTGGATCCATCATCCCAGGTTGTCCCATCATTCCTGCTTGGCCCATCATCCCCGGTTGTCCCATCATGCCTGCTTGACCCATCATCATATTAGGCTGCTGCATTGTCATGGCCTGTTGCATTGCCATTTGTTGTTGTTGCTGCTGTTGTTGCTGCTGCTGTTGTTGTATCATCATCATCATTTGCTGCTGCTGTTGCTGTTGTTGCTGCTGTTGCAACATGGCCATACTACTTGGATCCATCATACCACCAGCAACAGGGGGTTGCACCATCATCCCTCCTCCGGCTTGTCCCATCATAGCTGCATAACGGCTGTATTGATATGGATCATAACCTTGTGCTCGCCCTGCTGCTTCTCTTACTTTACGTCTTAATGTATCAAAAATACCTCCACCACTACCGTAAGCAGCTTGTTGCGGCTGCTCCATACTCACTTGTGCTGCTGCTGCTGCCGCTGCAGCAGCAGGTCCGGCTCCAGCTACGCCAGCAGCTTGTTGCTGTTGTTGAGGGGCAGTTGCAGCAGCTGCAGCTTGTTGTTGAGCTTGAGCTTGTTGATATTGCTGTTGAGATGGAGAGGGTGGTACTTGTTGATTTTGAGACATATCAGGTTGAGATGATTGCTGTTGTTGTACAGGTTGTTGCTGTGCGGTCATCATATTGTTATGCTGATAATAATTTTGTTGCTGTTGTTGTTCGTAATATGGTTCAAAAGATTGTTGCTGCTGATAATAGTTGTTATTATAATATAGATCTTCAGAAAAAGGGCGACGCTGACGAGGGCGTCCAAACATTCAAAGAGAAAAGAGAAAAGAAAAGAAAAAACAAAACAAAAAAAAACAAAAAAAAAAGTGGAAAGAAGTAAAAATAAACAAAAAAGGAACGTGAGAGAGAAGCGAATTTTACACATTTGCAACTCGAAGTTAAAACTGGTACAATAACTAACTACCTTTTCAACTCGTGAAAAAGTAAACAATACCCGATTTGGGTAATGGAGAAAGTAAGGTTATGTTTCAAGTGTGGTACACCCTTCCTCACCCTCACCCGGACCACTGTGTTCCGAAATGTTGTGTACAACGTTTTGACCCATGATCACGATTGAAATAAAACTCTTCTACTTTATAATATAAAAAAAAGATCGACATCTCTTATTATTATCATTATCACTTTTATCCACAGCTCTAAAGTGATTTCTTTTCTTTAAACACATTTATTTGTACTATTATCGAACTTTTTTTTGTTATTTTGTCGTCAATAAATTGTTCTTTTTGACAGGTGTCACTAAATTTTGTATATCTCTATATTGTTTTTTATCCGTCTATTTTTGTAAATAATTCCATCATTGTTAACCATATACATATACGTACTCTGTATATTTATTACGTCATTAATTTATTAATTTCACGCAAGACGATGAGCGTACATCCGCTGATCTTATATATGATTCAATATTATTAGCATTAAAAAAGTTAAGTTTAAACATCGATGTAAAAAAAAAAAAAGAAAAAAATATGGATCTACTCTTTGTATGTATATATTTCTGCTCTTCTAAAAAAAAGAAGTCCATAGTTACCAACCTTAACCAGGAAACAAACTTTCAAGTATTACCTTTAATGGATGTATTTGATACCAATGTTTTTGTTAATTTGTATTACAGAAATCCAGTTTTGAACCTGTTGTTGAAATATTTTTTTTTCAGTTTTTATTATTATCTATTTTAATAATATCATATTCAAAAGTTAAAAGTTTTTTTTAAAGAAAAACAGGATCACAATATAAATAATATATGGTTTTTTATTCTTTACTTTAACTTTGATTATCTTTTTCGATTGAGAAGAAGAGAGATAAAATAGGGTACAACTTTAATAAAAGATGATTGATAGAAAAGACGACATAAATTAAAAAAAAAAGCTTAACAATATGGTTGTAATTTGTATATTATGAACACGAGAACTCTTTTTTATATAAATGTACGTGTTACATATAGATTGGAAATTGAATTTGACCATGTGAAATAAAAATTTGAGACATACTAAGCACATTTAGCAGTACGTAGCCATTAAAAATATACACATCGAGTGTCAAAAGAAAAAAAAAATGATCATGTATTTTTGCGAAAGCCAATTCATGTGGCGTCATCTGTATATAATAGTGCTGAAATAACTGGGTGATCCTTATCATGAAGATCATTAGCTCTATCTTTATATGTTCTATGATATTGAGCGGATACGTACTTCCTCCATGGACCCTTTTGTAAGTGTTACGTAATTGTAGTTTTAATGATTTGTGACAACATACCACTATGTCGATTTGTAATCGATGAGGTAAAGTGTCGTCAATAAAAACTGCATATAATAAAGGACTGGGAATAGAACGTTGTAAAACATTATTTCCAAGATAAATGTAGTGAGATTGATGATTTTGTACAATAACAGCAATCTGTACATCATGAATAACAGATGTTGAATCAAGTAAAATAGAGCGTTTGATAATTTTCCCCACAGCTTGATTAAGTGATATTGTGGTTGACAAAATTGTAGATATGCTTGATATTACGTAAGATAGTAAAAATATAGGAAGCTCATTGTAGTATGTTGTTTTTCATATGATCGAATAGACATACTAAGAGAAAATGCACCTCTGTAATATTCCGAAAACCTTCTTGCTTTGTGTCAAATGCTATATGTTGATTGTTGTAAGTATCATTAATAATAAGCAGCATTTAACAGCTTTCAAAGCACATTAATTAACGTACATTATCGTACAACAGTTGACTACAACTGTTCAATCGCTCTTTTTGTATATAGAAGCTACTTGTGATACTCGAAGCGACATAGGAACATACGTCCAATTCAAACATACATAGCTTAAAGAATTTGCTCACTAAAGTGAATAAAGGACGAGCTATACTGGTTTACGAATAGAACCAGTAAGATAATCATCACTACGAGCTTACACATTGCTACTAAAGTGTTTTATTACTTCATCTGGAAGTAGTTTTGTGGAATCGGGGTATTTTAACAACAATAGAAATAAAATACAATAATCAGCGGCCAGGGTAAATCTTTTGCGACTCGGTTATCTCTATAGTTTAACAATATAAAAAAATTTGAATATAAGTTATTCTTTCTATAATACTATTTATAATAGAGTATTTATAATTTTTCTATTCTATGAATGATGTATGTTGAAAGAGTCGGGTACTTTGGTCTAGTAAGTATTCTTGGAAAATTATTATTGTGATTTATGAGAGATGTCTTGGGCTTCGCCATGATGCTCTCCTCATTTCGATGGCGCGTAAGGCATTGTTACGTATGCAAATTAACCAATTTTTGTTTTAAAAAGTGAGCTTGTGAACTTGCATAGTTGGTTATAATTTTAGGCTTTAGAGTATCTCATCCTGTAACCCGGAATAATGAAACATTATTGATATAGTACAACATCACTGTCGTCATTATATCAAAGCGTCGTTGCTGTTGTAAAAAAGCTGAGGTCCTGATTGCGTTACCTATGTATAGTTTTTATATATCGTCTTTTGGGATAATAGGCATTCTAAATCAAGAAGCTGTACGATCGTATACATGTACTAATATAATTTATACGTATGATTCTCTTTCATATAATTATATATATATACGGTACTTACCTTCACTTATTTCTCCTTTTTATTTTATTTATACCTTTGTATAATAACAAATTTTCAACTACAGGTTCTACACAATCTTGTCAGCAAGTGCCTTATAAAACCAGTTATTGTAATTTGAATATTTGAATACTTGTCTTTTGTATTGTTATTTGTTACAATCGTTTATAATACAGAAGATCCCCATTAATTTCATATCCGTTAATTTTCACACCTCATTAACTTCGCCAAAAATCAAGGAATGGTAAAATAACATAATAAAATCTTCACATCCCCTTTTATTTCACTTTCATACGTAGCGCTTAGAGGCATTGAATTTTCAACGGATATTATAAAAAAAAGTATTTATGTGATAAATATGTATAGGGATTCCATTAAAATTAGTATACAGGATGGGTTGCTTTTTTATTACGCCACTTGCATGTTTTTTCATAAGAGTTTATTGAATGTCTAATTTCTTCTTGTTTTCTCTTTTTAAGCCTTTGGATATTGTAACAATATCAGGTTAGTGAGCAGTTTGTCATGGTTCGCGCGCAAAGTTTTTTCTTCTCAGCCCGAATACTATACCGTTCAGTTGTCGATCCAAAGTTAGATTTGGGTACTTTCATCGTGTTTTGGTATGTATACGTAGAGCAAAAATATAGAGAGATTGGGAAACAAAAAAAAAAAAAAAATGAAAAAATGGAGTTGTATAAAAAAATAAATTATCTCTGCAGCTCTTGGGACAATATATAGCTTTTTTTTTAAAAAAAAAAAGTTACGTATAGACGTGCTCAAATAAGAATAAGAAATAGTTGAAAAATGCATTAAGAACAAGCACATAAAAATAACATATTAATTGATACATACGTACTTTGATATGTTAGAAGATATACAGTAGGGAGCTGAAGTATTCAACATATAAAAAATTTCATAGTATCCGTTAATTTTCACACATCTTTATTTTCACAAAAAAATGGAAAATGGCCCTATGAAATTAACGGGGATCCTTTGTAATTATTAATGAGGAGAGCAATATGAGAGAAGATGGAATAAAGATGATGGTACTAGAGATGAATAATAAAAAGAAAAAATAATAATAACGAAAATGGAATGAAAAGATTATATAATAAAAAAAAAAGCATAAAAAATATGGAAAAGCGAGATGCATTAATGTTAATGAATAACAAGAGAGAAGAAATGGTTGGATATAATTATGATATGTGTGTGATCGTGGGTAAAATAGTAAGAAGGAAAAAATGGGCAGGGCATAATGATAATCAATATTACTAAAAGATTATTTTTTCTTGCTTTTCTTTATACTTAATGAATTTGTAGCGGATGTTGATGTTGATGATTTGCTCTTACTTGGTATAAAGGAGGGAGGAAGAATGCTTGTTTCGCTGTGGGCAGAAGGACGTACCCTGGTATTGCAACATAATTCATACATATTATCAATCAAGGCTTTACCGTGTGCAGCTACGTAGTTCCAGAACTGAAAGCATTTTCAACACACAGTCATTATTTGTCATAGGATATATAAGCTCCTCAGACCTTCTGACACGAACAACATTTCCTTTGAAGCAGTCAATATCAATTAGTTTAATGCCAGTTCCTAATGATATATTTGATTAGTTAATAGGCTAATATTTACAACAATTCTTGCATAACAATAGTTGTTATTGTTATATTATTATTACGTATATATACCATTTATATTGTATCCTAGTACATGTGCATCTCGCAATAACGATGGGCGATTATTGATAATCTCGGTAAGCATATCCTTTAGAACTAATGGAAGTTTTAACATGGAATCTTGGAATTCCTTTGTGTTATTTCGCCTTGCCCCGATTTCTAATCCCCCAAGTTCTATATCACAACCGATGTAGATTGTATCAATTCGTCTTCCAATTTTTTCTCGCTCAATCTCCAGACTAGATGACAGTTTACGCTTGGTATTCAAAATATTTGCATGTGAAGTAGAAGTTTTCTCTTCTCTTTAAAATAAAAACAATTGTTAATCTTGTTACTTGGTTTTTGCCCGGCTACACATAATATCATGTACTTACCCTAATGCTTGAAGGTTTGAGTTATGAAATATCGTATTAACGGGAAACCAAAGGTAATACAAGGAGTCACTTTCTAAAAATTTTTGGGTGGATGTGGAAGAGCCAGGAATAAAGAATTTGGAAGTTTGCATCAATGTCTGAGATAGCCATGCTAAGAGAGGATCGTTTATTGGATAGTGTTTAATTTGTTGTCCATATTCGTAAGCTTCCAGCGCTCCTTTCTAACATCAGTTATGGCCATGAGAATAATTCGTTAATAACCACTAAAAGTATTTCATCTTTAACCTTCGCAACATGTAACATAATTTTACCAATTTTTCAATTTCATTAAATTTTGATACTAGTTCAACGTGCCTGAACTTCTCAATTCCTCCAGTTCTTCTTTGTTGAAGTAATCTTTCCAATTTAAATCACAAGTGTCTAAAATGAAAGAAAGTGCAGGGCTGCAGAACAGTTTGATCAGTAACCCAGTTTCTCCTTTGTCTCTTTCAATCACCAATACTTACTGCACGTATCCGGATTTATAAACCGATCCGTTTTTCATACGGATTGGATCGGATTTGGACTGTGTCTCAATGGATTCGGATCGGATTCGGATCGTAATTCTACAATCCGGATTGTAAACGGATTGAGATCTATGGATCCGTCGGATTTTTCTGATCCGTCATTATAACTATAGAGTAATGGATCAAAGTTTTAACAATGCTGTGGTAAGGTATATATATATTCAAATAAAGAAGAGAGTAAGTTTTTGTATATTATTATATACTTGGATAGAGCAGTTGAAAGGAAAAGTAGTAATGGGCCCGGCTACACATATATCATGTACTTACCCTAATGCTTGAATATTTGAGTTATGAAATATCGTATTAACGGGAAACCAAAGGTAATACAAGGAGTCACTTTCTAAAAAATTTTGGATGGATGTGGAAGTTTGCATCAATGTCTGAGATAGCCATGCTAAGAGAGGATTGTTTATTGGATGGTGTTTAATTTGTTGTCCATATTCGTAAGCTTCCAGCGCTCCTTTCTAACATCAGTTATAACCATGAAAATAATTCGTTAATAGCCACTAAAAGTATTTAATCTTTATCTTTCGCAACATGTAACATAATTTAAATTTTGATACCAGTTCAACGGGGATGGGACGAAGTAAAGGCTTGCCTAAATTTCTCAATCCCTCCAATCCTTCCTTGTTCAAGTAATATTTCTAGTCTGAATCACAAGTATCTAAAATGAAATAAAGTGTACGGCTGCGGAACAATTTGATCAGTAACCCAGTCTCTCCTTTGTCTCTTCCAATCACCAATACTTACTGCACGTATATGAGAGTAGATACAAATTCTTTCATTTTACTTTCTACTGTCCATAGGGGGTTTCAAAAATGAAATCTGCAGATTTTCAATATCGCGAAGTTCAGCACGTTGTCTCGTCGCATCCAAATACCAACAAGACCCTGAATTTAATTCTTCATATAACTTCACAATCCTTTCTCGGTCACCAACTTCTAACGGTGTTTTTAATGTTGGACAGGGTGAGGATTGTAAAGAGGGAGAAAGTGTTAATGACTCCGAACTCGGACTAGGTCTTGATGTTGATTCAACTGGTGAGGTTTCGTCTTGATTTTTATGCCTGTTGTCAACACGTTTCCGGATCGGATTGGCACCATTTCGAATCTGATCCAGTTTGGTCTAACCATATCATGAAAATCGCGTTAGCGTATTTTACTTATGGAAAGTTAGCTTGTTATCAGCCTTTCGCAATTACCATCTGTAGTCCAAATCCATGAGCACAATCTTTAATGTTTTTGATCCATAATGCTTTGTAATCCAGTGTCCATTCAGAAGTAGGAGAGTTTTAAGAGATTTTTGGTACCATAGCATCTATGACAGATCGAAAGGTGTTTTTTTTCTTCTCTTTCATACCTCTCAAAAGAGTACGGATCTCTGGTATATTATTAGTTCTTATATTTTATATATTCCAATGAAGAAACTGCATTATATTTCCTTAATCCTTTTATCAGTAGAAGTTTCAGTCATAATTGGCACTGTATTTACTACACAAAAAGTAACTGCACAATGACAGCAACCTTTTTCTTTAAGATTCACAAAGGAGTGAGTGAATTTATTGCCACTGAAATTATTATAAAGCAGAGCTTGGAAATCGGAGGCAAGTTATAACAGACAATTAGAGTGATTCTAAGGCACAAAAAGTAAAGGAGGAAGGGTATAAAATATGAAGTAAAAGAAAAAGATGGGGGTATACTGTTTTTTGTTTTCCATCCCACGTAATCTGACTCCGCTGTCTTCGGTCATGCCTTACTATCCTGCCATTTTCAATAACTACCCATTGATACTTGATAATATGATATAAGGACTTCATAATAATAAGATCACATTTGTGTATGAATGATAAATTATTTTTTTTTATCAGGTAACAAATAATGAATATATCCTTTACTAAAACCCTCTTTACCAATGTAAGTAATAGTTTTGGTTAATGGAAGTATACGATATGTATGTTAACTTGACTTATACAATTCCAAAAATGATTTTTGAGAAATAGTTTATAAATACACATTTGGTCTTCTTCATCTTATTTTAAATAGTTATTATGTGTCTACTTTATGTTTTTTTTACTACTAACATTTATATTGTTTT
Organism: Circinella umbellata; assembly: GCA_025093555.1. Lineage (NCBI taxonomy): Eukaryota > Fungi > Mucoromycota > Mucoromycetes > Mucorales > Lichtheimiaceae > Circinella > Circinella umbellata. Next base: position 475,523 of record JAIWNF010000017.1, on the reverse strand, counting down.
TAAGTTCTTCCTATAGTCAAAAGATATAATCAACTTACACTATATATAATCTAAATGTACGATGTTTTGTCATGTGCTTTTAATAGGTTGAATAAGGTAAAACCTGAACCAAAAAGAAAAATTATTTAAAATGAAACAAAAGCACCGTTTTTTTTAACGTCATTATATGTTAGAAAATATTATTTATGCAAAGGTACAACTTGCAGGGTAGGGTAGTAAGGAAGGATCAATGGCACGACCAAGCACAGCGGAATAGAATAAACACAGCTTATGAGGGGGAATATTTGAGTAATATGATGCATCAGATGGCCTTGGTGGTATCGCCCAAGGAGATGTTCCTCTCATGAACAGCGCTTCGTGTTTTTTTTTATTTTTAATTTACTATATTACCTTTGCAACAATAACAATTACTCACTTTTAATGCTTTCATTGATCAAGGAGGGTATACAAAAGTTTCTTATCAACATTACACAACGTCAGTGGTTGTTTTTTAATAATTTAGATGTACCTTATTATGTATCAAAGAAAACCATATGCTTACAAGTAGCTGTAACAGATTGGATTAGTTTCAAGGCAACTGTGTCCAAAGAAGTTGCATCAATTATAAAAAAGAGTATAGCGCGAGAAGGAGTGGAATCAGAGATATGATACGTAGTGATAGTAATAGAAGCAACTGGCGAAAAAAAACGAATACGCAAGTAAGATACCTTTTTTCTTAATACGTAATATTATTCACAACACCCCGAAGATCACGTTTTCCCAGAGTATATTCAATTTATTGCAGGTTACGTAAAGTATATATTCTGTAACTGTTAGACTTAGTGTTTTTTATGCAGATAGAGTATCATTGGAAATGAAGAATGTTTTTTCCAGGTCTTCTTTGTGGTACGTAAAATTAAGAGCTGCAACAAATAATATTATTGATTGTTTTTAGCGGTGAGTGAACATTACTACAGTTTTATCTTTCTTTGACACTTGATATACATACTTTTGATGGCTACACCTAAATGTGGTTGGGATGGCTCAATTTGAAATTGAGACTCATTTTCAGTTTTCAACGCTGTTATAGGGAGTAGTTCTGTTATGATTTCATGTTTACACAACATAAATATTTGCAATATGCAGAAACGCAGAAATGCACACGCGTCCCTTCATAAATCATCCAATTAAAATCCGGCGACGTAGGTGGGTAGTTCTTACATGCATGTAAAGACCCTTTCCCATCCCCCCCCCCAAACAATCGAAAATCCCATATATTTATTTTAGAATTGATGAAACACTGTATATTCACTTTATCTTCCTCTTTACTTTCTTCTTTTTTTTCGTATACTTTATACATGTTACACTATTGCTTTTTTTTAATTGCTTTTAATTACTTGGTTTGATAATAACTTGCTTTTAAAATGATGTCAGAAGGATTAATTTCTTTTCCTACAAATTTATGGACTATTCAAGATGTTCTTATCGATTCACCTGTATGGAAATCTAATATACTTCATTTAGAAGAACAGATTGATCATTTTGAAAAATGGGTGGAAGGATTTATGAAATCACTAAAACAATATGTTGATGCTGTCATTAGTAAGAATAAAACAGTGACTTTATCTGGATATTTATTTTTATCTTCTCTTTTTTTTTTGTAAAGGTTATCACTATTACACTTAGATTATTAATGGTTCATAATATCAAAATCTCTATTATTTAGAATATAACGCACAGACGAGTAATTTATGCAAAAAGATATTACCACAAAATTTGGATGGATCCCTTATTGGTAACTCTTCCACTCGTTTCTTTTTTAATATTTTAAGTATAAAAAAGTTGAACAATAGTAACATTGGTTATGTAATGATGATGATATATCTATATGCATGTGTCTTTTTAAAATAGATCCACAGGTCGCTGGAATGATTATCAATACATTTGCAAGTGCACTACAATGCAACCTTGCTTTTAAGACAAAATTGGTACCGATTATTATATAAATACATACATACACATATATATATACATATTAATAAAAGAAAAAAAAGCGGGGATGTAATAATCATAACATCTAATTTAATGTAAACATAAATAGGTTTCTGATTTAGAAGATAATTTGTTACATCCATTACAACGGTTTGTGAAGCATGAATTAAAGGATTTCAAGGTAAACACATACAAACACGGGGTATATTATTATTGTCCCTGTTCTAAGAAAATATTATCCTTCCCCTTCTTTTCTCTAACAACAACAACCTCTTCTCCTTTTTTTAACAATTATGCCAATGATATCAACAACCTTTATTATTTTATTTAGGAAGCACGAAAAACTTATGAGCGAATATCAGATAAATATGAAGCTCAAATATTTCGATACAATGCATTAAGTCGAGCAAAAGAAGCAAGTGCACTTCGGGAAGATGCTTTTCAAACCTATGATGTACGAAAAACATTTATACGTGTATCAAGAGAATATTATGCACATTTATTGTCATTTAAAGTCCGCCTTGAACATGTTTTAGTCGAATGCTTTTCATCTGCAACATCTGCACAAGTAGAAGAAACGAACGAAGCACATCAATCTTGTACACAGGCACGAACCATGTTACCTGGTTGGCAACAATGGCTTGAGGAGGTAAATATTTATATATTTTATTATAATCTAAATTCTTTAATATTTCATAAGGAAAAGGAGTATAAACAAAAATATTGCATGGTAAAAACCATTTTTTTTCTTTTTCTCCCCCCTCCCGAATATTAGAGTAAAGCAATGAGCGAATATCAATTAGAAAAGATCGACAAAGCATCACAACAATTAGAAAATGGTCTTGTACGTAAATTACGACCTTATCGATCCTTACGAAATTATATCACACCTTTAAACAGTGGTATGCTATCTTCCTCTCCAGCTGCAGATGATATATCAGGATTTGCCGATCACAGTCCTTCTCCACGTACGAATCGAATTAGTATGACGAGTGCTACTACTACAACAACAGCAAATGAAGAACCAATTTTATCTAAAGAAGGGTATTTATTTACACGTATTGTTGTGGGAAAACCTGCAAGATATTCTTGGATTCGTCGATGGTTTTTTATTCAAGATGGATGGTTTGGTGCTTGTGCTGTATCTACTGTGGATAAAGTCAAAGGATGTGTTGTGATTGCGGATCGAGTCCGAGTTTCAGATTGTACATGTCGAATCAATAATGACATTGATCGACGATTCTTATTTGAAGTGGTTACAGATAATAATAAGTAAAGTATAAACCGATGTTTTTCTTAAAATGAGTTTCTAGGAATTTAAATTTACCTAATTTTTTTATCTTAATTCTTATTCTTGTGTAGTTCAATCATTCTACAAGCTGAAACCGAAGATGAATTGCAATCATGGATGAAAACATTTGAAAATCTTCAACAATATGAACAGAAACAAAAAGACGAAGAGAACGGGGAAGAAGGAGAAGCAGCCAATAATAATAATAATAATAATAATAAAGAAATACCTGGACCTTTATTGGGATCAAAATTTTATTTGGATATTACTCAATTGAATAAGGGACCTATTACCACGTCCAATTCTCCTGCTCTCACTGCACTTGGGTCACAATCACGCGGGTTCATTCCTAGCCAATCAACAATCTCTCGATTAGTATCAATCATGGTTCGAAACGAGTTCAGTGAATCTTCGGAAACGTTAAATGCACGTTGTAGTTCACCTGATAGCATCGCAAGTGGGAATAACAACACCAGAACCAACAACGATGACAACAACGATGACAACAATAATAATAATAATAATAACAATAATAACAATAACATTATAAAAAATGGAGATTCGTCATCATCAACATCATCTACACCACCACCACCACCGCCACCACTGCCTCCCTCCTCTTCCTTATCACGCAACAATACCCTATCATCACCTACATCTACATCGTCGTGGAGTATGCCTTGGATCATGTCAGGATTTCTGGCCAATAACAATAATAGTTCCAGTAGTGTTGATGTTTCATTTTATGGTACATATGATGCAGCAGCAAATGGATTTATATCATTATCAAAAGGAGGTGAAGAGAATGGTATTGTAATATTCCCCACACGAATAGAAATGGAAGCAACTGTGGTACATTTGAATGGATATACAGGTGAATTAGCATCAAGACAAAGGGAATTACGTAGACTTTTTTCAAATGTACCCGAATTAGAGATTGTGATTGAAGGTATAACTGGATTAGATAATAAAATATATCGATGTAATCCATTCATATGATCAAAACTTTAATGTCTACATACTTGTTTCTTTTTTAATAGCTTTCTCTGCGTCACTTTACAGACAAGCAGGTGGTGGAACTTCTATTGATGAACATAACGAGGAACATGATCATACGCATATAGCATCAACACCATCACCACCACCAACTTCAAGGTCATCTTCTTCATCAACTGCATATTATACTAATGAATATGGATATAGTGGACATGTCTATGTCACACAAAATTATTTATGGTTTTACCATTGCTCATTGATGACATGTATAAATACGGTAATATATACAACAAAAGAAACAAAGAAACAGAGGAATATATTTTTGTGGATGGAGCGAATAAAAAGGGAGTAAGGGATGGAACAGAATATCACTAATTATTTATATTATATACAGGTTGTAATACCTTTGGATTCAATTAAATCAGTTCGATTAGAAAAAGCGCTTTCAAATGCATCTCATGGTATGTTAATGTTCGTAGAAACTAAATCCACTCCACCAAAAACATTTTGTTTTGGTATTTGGCTTGAACCAGCCGAAGTGGTTGGTGAACGACTCAAAATAGCAATTGAAGCTTCCAAAAATCCAAAGGTAAATTATATTCTAAAGTGTGGATGAATGCTATTTTTGAAGCAATTCTTATTAAAAAGTACATATAAAGGAAAACGATCTTCAAAAATTATATGACCATATGAAAGCTGTTATTCCGGAAAAAATCAAATCAAAACAACGACCTACCAGTCATCTCATGCATGCCGCTTCTTTGGGTGCAACATTGACACCTTTAAATGTTCAAGCACAACCTCCATCACCTCAACAGCATCCTTCAACAAGCAGTGTTACTATTAAGAATACATTGCCACCTTTAGAGGATAAAGATAATACTGATCATGAGCAACAACAGCAACAGCAGCAACAAACACCCAAAAAATCAATATCAGAACAATCAACAGCAACATCTAATCATCGTCATTCAGCAGCTGCTGGTGCATTAACGGCTGCTATGGAAGCTGCTAAGCAACAATCTTCTACCAGTAGTAGCACTAATACTACAGCTGAATCATCACCAGGAAAAAACAAGAAATATAAGAAAAAAAAGAGGGAGATGAGTATTGTGGATCATCAAGAATACAATGATAGAATGAAACCATTACCAAAAGGCCCTGTTGATTGTGATTGTGAAGACCATCTTGATAAAGTTGAAGTAAAATTGAAGTTGTCAACAAGTGCAGAGAAATTGTTTGGATTGATGTTTTCAGATAAGCAGAGTGGACCTGATAGTGGGAGCAATAGTTTATGGGCAAAATTAAATCGTGTAAAGCAAAATAGTGGTAAGTCAGTATGTATATGGAAAGATAAATATATAAATAAACCTTTTGCGTTTTTTTTTTACCTTAATTGAGTATAAAAAACATAAATGTTTTTATATATTGTTGTTAACGAGGGAAATTGAAATTATAATTATATAGAACCGAAAATAACGGAATGGGAACCTAATTCTGAAGGGATAAGCGAACGTACTTTAAAATATGTCATGCCTTTAAATAATCCTATGGGTAATTTATTATTCGTTTTGTTCTATATGTATATGTATATTTGTGTTTGTATGAAGTAAGAATGATATTAATTTTCATAAAAAAATGATATATACGTGTAGTTAAAACTCGAGATACTGATGTAATTGAGACGCAACAAATTCATGTTGAAAACACTCGAGTGTAAGCCGTTATTTTATATTTGTTTTGTTAATTATTTAAACTTCATAATATTTTTATGTAACTTATACAACCTTTTTTTTTTTGAAAAAAAAAAATCAAGATGCTATGTTGTTATATCTTCAACAAAAACGCCGAATTTACCTTATTCTGATGCTTTTGTACCAATCATCAAGTTTTGTATAACTTATATATCTCAAAACTCTTGTCAGTTATCATGTAGCATGGGTGTTAAATGGCTTAAAAGTATAATGGTTAAAAGTAAGTAATCATTGTCTGGTTTTTATTGTCAGGCACTTGGAAAAGAAGAAAAGAATGAAAAGATGGCGGACTTTGGCAAAATACATATATTTTATTATTATTATTATTATTACTTATTCATGTAACTAATAGGTATGGTGAGTCGAGCAGCAACTAAAGGAATGACGGATACCATTCGAGCCTTGGTTCCATTAGTTGAACATGAGGTATCATTATTAGACAAGGAACATGTGCCAACGGCACGAACAAAAACAATTACTGAAGATGAAATCAAACGACCTATGCCCCCGTTACCTGCCTCACCAAAAGCTGATAAGGTCCCATCCGAGACCTACCGAAAAAAAATATTAATTCCAAGTGTAGGAAGACTATTTATCATATGTGTCATTATACTTGTTTTCTATGCACTCTTTAAACGATATCATCCACGACATCATCAATTTCCTCCAACAACAACAAATCCAAAACCTCAAATCACTTGGCGTGCTGTATTTTTACGTGACCTGGAAAATGGATTAATTGACAATAATAATCAGAATGATACTACTTCTACTCATTATATTCATCCAATTGTAGCACCACCCGAATCATTCTTAAAACATGCTAATCCAACGCTTTATCATTTATTTGAACAACAATATTACCATCATCTTAATCGTCGTGCTCTTAATAATAATGATGCTAACAACAAAGGATGGTTCAGTATGCAACATCGATTAATGGGGGCCGAATTAACATATACACGTGAACGACTTGGTGCACTTCGGTATGAATTATTAACAGCTTTTAACATGTTGAATACGATGGATCAAAGGATATTGGAAAATGAATATTGGAATTGGATATTGGATGAGCGATTACGGTGTGAACATATTGATGATAATAGAGATCAAAATAATAATGATGGACAAAATAAGGACACATGTAATCAAATTATTAAAGAGGTCAAACTTACTACTTGAATAATGACTTGTTTTTTCTGTTTTATTTTATAAATAAATAAATAAGTAAAAGTTTACTCCTTTTTATTCAATTATTCGCAAGTATCAAAGTAAATGCCAAGACAAGAAGTCAATACTTCTATTCAGAACACAGTTTGCTGAGTAAAAATAAGGAAACACTGTTGATGATTTGTTCTCTCTTTTTTTTTCTTGATCTGGTGTTACAAAGGGAGAGGACGAGCCACAACTGTAGAGGGTTTTAGCCACTCGGGTTTGTGAAACACTTGACCCATAAACGTTAATCACCTCTTTATTGTTTAGTCAATTTTAAATTTCACGCCTTTTTAAATTGAATTAAGTTGCAGTGTCAAGTACGCCAAGTCTTTTTATTTCCTCTCTTTTTATTTTATAACCATTACAAAATGAACCCACAAGCACCTTACCCACCTCCATCTGTCCCTGAAGGCTGGTATGTTTATTATTAATATTGCATTGTATTATTTGAGAACGTAAAACGTTACATTATTAACAGAAGAAGAACGAAAATAAATTGATAGGGACGCAGTATGGGATCCTAATTCTCAACACTATTATTACGTAAATCGAATGACTGGTCAAACTCAATGGGAACCACCAACAAATGGTGGTGGTGGCATGCCTTCGCCTGGTAGTATGCCTTGTCAACCACAACAACCACAATCGCAAATTGGAATGCCTTCGGGCGGTGCCGGCATGCCAATGCCAGGAAGTAATGACTATACTACATCAAGTTATCCTGGACAATCTGCACCACATCAGTCTTATGGAGAACAATCTGCACCAGCACAGCCCTATGGGGCACAGCCTTCACCAGTACAACCCTATGGGGCACAACCTCCACCAGCACAATCTTACCCGGCACAACCTCCACAATATCAATCTTATGGAGGACAACCTACATCACAACCACAATCTTATGAGACTCCAACATCAACTTCAGGCGGTGAAGCACATGGTTACAATGGTAGCGGTAGTGGAAATTCCAGCTATCCTACATCATCATCATCTTCAATGCCTGGTCAGCCAGCTACCGCAGCAGGAGAAGGTGGAGCTGATGAACGTGGACTATTATCAAATCTTATAGGTAACAGTCATCATGGTAAATATTATTAATGATAATTAGAATGTATGTAGAATAATTTTCAATACTTCATACAAACTGATTTAAATGATTTTTTCGTTATTTTTCAAGGTGGAAGCGGCCACGGAGGTGGATTCCTTTCGAGTCCAGCGGGTGGAGCTTTGGCTGGCTCATTAATCGGGTAAGTGCATATTGTTTTTTAACAAAGAAAACCCAGCTTAGACTAATTTATAATATACATATAGATTTGCTGCCGGTAAAATGCTTGGAAATCATGGTAATAATAGTCATGGAGGAGGACAACACGGAGGACATCATGGAGGACAGCACGGTGGATATCATGGAGGAGGTTATGGCGGTGGATATCATCCACGTCCCCCACCACCACCTTCTGGTGGATTTGGATCACTTGGTAATTTGATCGGTGGTAAACTTGGTAAGCCAAAAAAGAAAAGAAGATAGATAATTGTTAATTGTTAATAACTAATATAATGCATATATTTCAATATAGGTGGCAAACATGGTCATCATGGTGGCGGTGGTGGCGGTAAGTAATTTATCAGTTTAGCTTTTTCATTTTCTTTTTATCATTTTGGCTATCAATACTCATCTATACCGCTTAATAACACTTTTATATAGGTTTCTGGTGAAACAATAACCCACACACATACACATACGAAGAAAAAGATAGATGATTACTATCCAGCAATTTATCATCATCGCATTATTCTATTTTCTATGAATTGTTTAATAATGAACATATCCACTTCTCTTGTTGTATTATCCTTATGTATGATACATTTCTAAATAAGCATATTTTCTATTATTATGAATAATAAATGTCAATGAAAAACGTCCCCACAAAGAGTAGTAGTATTACATCTAACAAATTGGAAGGAAGTATTATGCAAATCAAAAAATTATAATAGAAGGATAGGATATAAAGCAGACACTGTATAAATACATGGTAAACTACTTTTTTCTAGATCAAATATGTTTGACCAACAGTATTATTAATTCCCTCAGTTGTCTCATGGAATGAGTTGGTAGCACGTCAAATCAAGTCAGTTTTTGAATCCCTTGACTAATAAATTAATATATCTAAACCTGGGGAAAAAAGTGAAGTACAATCTCATTATCTATTCTATCGGGTTTTGGAATTGGTTAAATGTTTGTAAACAAACAAAATATTTTACATTTGGTTGTGATACAAATAATTAACATAATAATACAAATTTCGGTTGATGTAGGGGTTGAAGGTTAATGATACTTCTTGTGTAGATAAAAACCTAAAATGCTTGTTGCGGCCGGGATCAACCGATGATTATTAACAAAATGCGGAGAAGAAGAATTATAGCCGCGCGAAAACATTTAACCAAATCGTTTTCTTTTTTTTTTTTTTCCAGAATACTTCATATTTTCTTTTAATATTATATTTAAATATGCCACGAGAAGAAGTAATAGACGTAAGAAGTGGTGGTGATGAACGAACACCGTTGTTACCGCCACAACAACACTCAGCTGAACATAATGCTAAATCAGAAACCCTTGGTCTTACTCTAATGATCCTTTCAGCATTAGCATTTTCAACAATGTCCTTGTTAGTTAGCTTAAGTGGTCGTTCATTCCCGTCATTTGAAATTGTATTGGCAAGATCAGTTGTTCAAGCAGGACTTGGATGTATTGGTAGTTTATGGCTTGGTATCAATCCATTGGGTCGACCAGGGGTACGAAAATGGCTTTCAATTCGAGGTACCTTTGGTTCCATTGGATTATCCTTGTTATTTTATAGTCTTACACAATTACCATTAGCAGATGCGACAGGTATATTTCGTTTTATATATATGATATAGTTAGATATAATCAATAAGTATAATTATGAAGTGATGAAATTGTTCAAATGATTACTAAACACATTTTTCCAAAAATAGTGATATTTTTTTTGAATCCAACATTTACCGCTATTCTTGCTGCGCTTTTCTTGGGGGAACCTTTTGGATGGTTTGAAGGAATTTGTTCTGCACTTTCTATGCTTGGTGCCACTTTGGTTTCAAAACCAGAATTCTTATTTGGTGGTGGTGATTTACCAAAAGATAGTACCACTGCAGGACGTATGTTTGCAGTATTTTGCTCATTAATTGGAGCTATGATGGCTGCTTTGGCTTATGTTACTGTCCGTAAAATTGGCAAAGGTGCTCATTTCTTGGTTCATACTGTTTATTTTGGATTAATATCATCAATTATTGCTGCACCTGCTCTATTTTTCTTTCAAAAATTTGTTTGGCCCCAAGGATGGTATGAATATTTCATGCTTTTTATGACAGGTGTTACTGCCTTTGTTGGACAATGTTTATTGAATAAGGGGTAAGCCTTCTTTTTCTATCTTTCTCTGGTTTCTTTTACTGTAGCTACAAGAAATATTGAATACTGTGCTAACATTCATCATTATTCTTACTCTTATTATTATTATATATATAGACTTCAGCTTGTTGCTGCAGGACCGGGAACTTTAATGAGAATGAATGATGTCGTCTTTGCCTTCCTCTTTGGTATTTTCGTTCTTGATGAATACCCTGACATTTTTAGTCTTACTGGTGCTACTATTATTGTTGTCATGACAACAGCCATCGGTCTACGTAAATGGTATAACGTTAAATCATCCAGAGGATAAAAAAAATCAATTATAAAAAAAAGATTGTTTAGATCTCTATTAATTATTAGTATTATTATTATTATTATTATTATTGTTGCTATTGTTATTGTTATACAAGAACAATCATGTTAATTTCTAATGTGTGTAGATTAATAAAAAAACAATGATGGAACATTCATTACTATACTACTATATAAATAAGAGCACGTACGTACTTAATTTGTATCATTAGTTGTCTTTCTCTTCCTTTCATTCATCATCTATATCATATACTACGTTATGTTATTACTAAGTCATAGTTACTGTTTTTTATTGATAACTGTCACATTACTATTTATGTGTTCAGTGTTATCTTATCCTACTATTACTGCTTCTTCTACTTCTATTACTACTTCATCAACATCATCATCTCTACAAATCAAAGAGCCTATCGTGATTCCTGCACGTCTTATTAGAAGGACTCCTATTCATCTTGACCTTGAAAGACAAAGTAATAATAATACAACGGGTTCATTGAAAACAGTTGAACTGAATGTTTCTGGTATTGCTGGTGCACTTGCTATTGAATTAAGTATTGGAACGCCAGGTCAACAGTTTTTGCTTTTGTTCGATACAGGTAGTTCTGATACTTGGGTTCCTGGTCCAGATTGCAGTAAACATAATGGATGTTTATCAGGCAGAGGTAATGACAAAAAAAACATGATTTTTTTTTTTGCTTCTTTGTTCAGGAGGTTTTTGTTTGGGTTTCTTTAATTTTTTATTTTTCCCTTATTTGGCTAATTGTTATGTTTTCTTTTTCCTGCTTGCTAATTACTTGAACCATCATCCAAAAAAAGTATACCGATCCACTCAATCTAAAACGTTTGGCACTGTGCCAAAAAATGTTCAGGTGTTCAATGCATCATATGGATCGGGTGCTGCTACTGGAACTTATTTTACCGACTCAATCAATTTCAAGGATGGACAACAAAAACTACAATTAAAAAATCAAACACTGGCACAAGTCCACCAATCAGCTGGATCTCTTGCAGAACAATACACTAATGACGGTCTAATTATGGATGGTATTTTTGGTGCTGCCTTTCCTGACTTGACAGTCATGGCATCATTACAAAATAATAATGATAACGCACCACCTTACACTCCGATTCTTCAATCGTTATATGCAGCACACTTATTACCATCACCTATTTTTTCAGTTTATTTGGATAAAAATAGCAATAAAAGCAGCAATAAAAATAATAATGAGGGTTCAATTGTACTTGGAGGAATACATGGAATGATGAAAGAAAACCAATTACATTATACTGATGTTGTGCGCGAAAATGACAGCAATAAATATATGCATTGGAGTGCAACTATCAACAGTATTCGACTTGATAATGGTCATCAGTACCAAGGGAACGACAAGAACAGCAACTCGTCATCCTCAACTACAAAAGTTAAAGTAACAGAAAAGAATTATCTTTCAAAGCCAACAATTTTTGCATTTGATACTGGTACAACAATCACCTTATTACCAATGGATATGGCCAAATCCTTGATTCTATCAATTTGGCCAAACGCTCAAGTAGATGGAGATCTTTTAGGTGCTGGTGGTGCAACCTATTTTAAAATACCTAACTGTACCAAAAATATTCCATCGGGGAATCTTATACTTGAGCTTCCTATGACTAGTGATGGAGCATCATCGCCGACCTCAACATTTACGCTATCTGTACCATGTTCAAACTTGGTAGAACTTATGAGTGATGACGATGATAGTGTTTGTCAAGCACTAATTGGAGCTTGGGAAACTCCAGTTATTGGTAATATGTTTATGGCCAATTTTATCACCACATTTGATTTTGGAGAACGAAAGCGAATCGGGTTCGCACCAATTCCATCATGATAATCCAAAAAAAGAACATCTGGTTCTTTTTATTGTATACAACTACATATACGAAACTTATTTTTTTCTTTTATCTTTGTTATACACCATTGTTGTACTGTAATTTATTTTAATATTGCAAATCCACTCAATTAAAAAAAAGTTGAAACCCATTGTCATATCATCATTTGAGCATAATTGTTACAATATATTATTCACAAAAATAGATATCGATTATTATATACGTACGTATATATATTATTTTTATACATTTATTCAAAACAGGTGCATATCACTGCTGTATTTTCTATTGGTTTATTGTCTTTGTTCTTTTACGTAGAAACAGTTTTCGTATCAATTAAAATTTCACCATTGAGTGAATATGTTTTAGTATAACTATCCCTTAACTTCAGTTATTTTATTATCAGTACGTATCTGTTCTCTAAATCATATTCAATAAATAAACGAGTTGGTATTAGCTCTATTACTTTAAGAACTTGTTATTTACGATTATTATCACGGTGGTAGTGGCTTCGACCTCCCACTTAGAATTATAATTTTAGTACCACATGAGGAGGTATTGCTTTCCTCTCTACCTTTATTTTCTTGTTGTATAGGAGCTACGTATACTACTTGCTTTTACCCTAATCATCTCTTTCAATATTACTCCAAAAACCTTGCTACCAACGAAACTTAACAATATGTGTAGACGAAAAGGTAAAATGGTTATTTTTTTTTATTGATTAAAATAAAGACATGTCATAAATTGATGTCGTATAATAAGATGCATATAACGCTATATCTTTCAACAAAAAAAAGTACGTGCCCTAATTCTACACCTTGATTAACAAAAGAGAGTTTAGAAACTGTTTTAACTGCATGGGGATCAAAACTTGACTATGTACCAGCAATAGGTACAAAACTTCAACTAACAAGGCTAGCAATTACTCTCTCGGCTCCTTTCCACTACTTACCTGATTTTTCATACCACTCGTAACAATCATCTCTCTCTCACTCACACGTATATTTTATCGTGCCTACAATTGCACGCCCTTATTTCTCCTCAATTGGATTTGAAATAAATTAAATAAAATATGCACATGCATGTTAACACAACAGAATAAATTTTTGCAATCAATTTAATGCCATGAAAACAAAAATAAAATATATCATTTTCTTATTAAATCGGGATTTCTGCTCCCATTTTATAGAGCAAGAGAAGAAAAACATAAGAAAACATTGCTAAGAATCTACGGTAGCTCCATTTGTTAAAAGTGTAAGGAGGAGGACAGATCAAACACTATGAAGAAGAAGAAAAGAAAAAAAAATGTTGCTCCAGGAGACACTCGTTTTACAACTTTTTTTTCTGTGACCATTTTCAATATTTTGATCTATAACGCCATGACTAATTTCAAGTTAGTTAACACCAGTTATAGTGATAGTATTACGAAGTATAGTATAATTTATGTCATAATAAAACTTGAAAAGAAAGGTGATTTAAAGAAAAACGGTTAAAGAAGTACATGCATACTTTTTGTCATGGTGATTAAAAGTTGGTAACTTTTCCTCCTATTGTTTCACAGCCGACTCAGAAGAAAGCACGGACCCCCTCGAACACTCAGCAGTTCACTAATATTTTTTTTCTACCATTCTGCTTCTTAAAAAAGGGGGTTCTTTTGACATGTGACATATAATAAACGATAATAACAGTAATTAAGTAAGGGTACGATAGACGGATAATATAAATAAAATTATAAAAATATTTGCAGAATGTTTATAATGGAAAGGGAGATATTGATGACAAGTTCAAGTGGACCCACGGATATCAAAAAGCAATTTTTACAAAGATTTAATGTAACACATTATCATAAATATACTTATTTGTGCTCTTCCCTTTTTTTTAATCATATAATAAAATAAATAAGCAAGTTTCTTAAGTAGCAACGGAAGCCTGTTCTTTTTCTTTCTTGTAGTTTAATGTGCGTACGTACAGCGTTCAAAGTCAAGTTTGCCCATCCGAAATGTAAATGAGCCATGCTTTTGAAATTGAGCCATCATATGAAATCAAGCTATACAGTTTGATACCGTATTGGCCTAATTTCAATTAATTAGATGCGGATGACACGTTTACCATCCACATGATACATACAGATATTTTCTGGACGCAAGCAGCGCATCAATTAAACATAAAATAGATACCACAATATTCAATTTACTTAGACACATGAAAGTTTAGAGTTTGGATTCTTGGCTATAAAATAAAGTAGTCGTCTCATAATTCATGCTCGGGTGTTGATTATGCAAGCTTATCGTAAAAGTTTATTTTGCTTGTAATAAGCGATACTGAGATCAATGAAAAGTCTTAGGTAGTTGTATAAGGGTTAAAAATATGGATATAAAATTTTATGTGTATGGTGCATTTCACTTGTAATCGCCAATAATTTATAATTTCAATTTTTCAAATTCAAAAATCGCTTCCTTTTTAGTAATTTGTGTTACAATTATTACCGGTACATAACTTATAATAAAGTTGAGTAGGTGTCTTATTCTAATACTTTTAATAAGTTCTACTTCTTCTTTTGTAGGCTTATCGTATCATAATGTTCTGATGAAACACTAGCATATATTAATAAATTCGAGCAGACAGATACATTAGATTGCTCAACAGCCTTACATTATAGCTTTGAATTGACTCCTCGACCCTATTGTAGATTTTTTTTCTTGCTGGTGGTGCTTTGAATAAAACCAAAATCAAAAAGCTTTTCTACCTAGTATTACATTGCCTTTAGTATTTAATTATTTGCAAAATCAATTCTACAATTGATAATAGTATGCTTAGTGCTTAGAATTCTTCATTTTTTTATTCTTTTTCAATTAATAGGAAAAATAACTACAGTGCACTGCTGTAATAAATTTCCAACATATGAAGAATATAATACAGTTTATTTGTTTGCTCATTAATATTAAAAGCAGCAAATTTATATATTTTTTAATTGACTAAAAATTTGTTTCTATAGTTTCTTACCTTTAGATTATGGTCTTAGATTCCAATATTGTGATACGAGGTTAGAACTCATGCTCGGATTTTCACCGACTATCGGTATCACGTGATTTGCTTCACCTCTGCTTGAGAACTCTGATATGTATAGTCTTTACCTTTCAATTTTATGTCTTGCCCAGCCAAAATGGTCGAAATTTGGCTTTGACCGACCAACTTTGGCAAGCTTCAACTTTTTTTTAACAACTTTCTAAACTTTAATAATTGCTTAAAATAGGCTTAAAAATGATAATTAAAGTGTGGATTTACAAAATATTTATTTAGTGTGAAGCTGGAGCCTCTAGAGATTAATGAAAATTATTGGCGATTACAGGTGAAATGCACCATATGTGTATATAAAAAAAAGGAAGCTATGTAAAATTTTGTGTGTATCTGTATGTAGAAAAAAGAAATATATATAAAATTTTGTGTGTATGTAAAAAGGAATGCTATGTAAAATTTTGTGTGTATGTAAGAAAACGTTTGATGATATACAATGGTGATCGAAGAAGTAATTTTTTGTCAATGTAACTTTTTGCAGTGAGCCTATAGTATTTTGTTGTTGTTGTTGGAAGAGAATTAAACAGCGGATCCAGTCAATGAACCTTCATCAGTTCTCTGTCTTTTTTGTGATTGTGATTGGGTATTAGATGGAACGAAGTTGGGTGGAAGGCACCAATGACTTTTTCCGGTCGACAAAGATATAGGGCGTATGGTGTTATTTATAAATTGAAGAGTGGTTTCTATCATTGTTCTACCAATGCATGCAAGGTTAAGGAGAGGTACCAGTTTTGTTACGAAATCGCCATCGTTGTTAGGGAATGTGAGAGGTTCTGTTCTTCTTATTCTTGTAACGAATCCCGCAGGGATATCAGCATCCAGTAATGATACAGAACCGCCTAAATGAATACATTAAAATATACATTAGTAAAAATATATAATTCATAGGGTCCCTGCAAGAATGTATAATACATGGATAGAACTAACCGAAAATACCATATCCGATAACATGCGATTTATGGAGCAAGCTGGGAGCAAAAGTCGTCGAAAGCAACATGTCACGTAATACGATAGGCATTTTGAGCATACTGTCGCGGATTCCCTTTGTTTGATCTTTTCCAGGATCAATTTCAGTGCATCCAAGTTCAATGTCACCACAACTGAAAATGGTATCACCACGTCGCCCCATTTTTCTATTTTGGATTGGGTCTGCTGACGATAATAAGCGGCTCTGATTAATAGAAGTTACATTTGCTTTACTAGATAATTTAGTTCTATCGGATATAGCAAAAAATATCAGTTTGAGTGGATTAAGTTTGTTGTCTTTCTATTTCCCATATATCAATGATTGACTTACCCTTTTGCAACGATATTCGAACCTCGAAAAATGCTTGAAAAAAATCCAAATCCAACGTATAATTGATCGGATTCCATCAACTTGCCAATATTGAATGAGCCCGTCTTCAAAAACAAGCTCGAAATCTTTTCCACTTCATTGCAAAACCAAACCTTCAGCAATTCGTTCTTCGGATCATCAATGTCAATCTTTCTGGAATATTTAAAAGAGTCACCACTACAGTGAGTATTCGCTAAACCGGTGCTCGTTAAACCGGTATTTCGCTAAACCGGTAGTATCTTTTAAATATTTTTTATATACTTAGTAAAATACCCGTGATTCGCTAAACCGGTATCCGGTGAGCTTTCTTGAATATTTACCGGGTTTATAATAGTATTATTCTATCTTATATAATATAATATCAGTCTTTTATTGGTAACATTATTGACACGGCCTTCCTTTAACGTCATCTCAGCCCTTCCCTTTGTTTTCAGTTGGCTACTTTGTTTCCATAGAAATTGAAAATACACAAAACATTCTTGCCGTCAAAAGAAACCTTTTCAATACCTTGTTGATAACAGTGTCTCTTTTTCACCAACTTCACACAGATGCTTTTTCTTCTTTCTTATATGGGTACGTATGTATGTTTTTTCAACTTTGTACTTGTTTAATACCATTGAGTACTGTATGTAATTATGTTGCTGATACAATTCATTTTTACTCATTTATTCAACCGCTAACGATGGTCCATATTTTTAACACACTTTGTTGTATATTCTTTATTAATCCTGTCTCTGGTTAACTATCACTATTCGATGAATACTGTACACTAATATCATTTTTATCACCAAAATATTAGCTCATTATGGCATAGATACATTATATCAGCTATCATTTTTTTATCTTATACGTACAGCTTAGTTATTTTTTCAGTATATTCTACATACTAGTACCAGCTGCGTTTCAATTCGTTAAACCGGTAATTCGCTAAACCAGTACAAACCCTCACATATATTGAGTACTGGTTTAACGAATACTCACAGTTTTCTATTAACGCATAATAGTGGCGTTGAGTATTCTGTTCTCATATTCATTGCTTGTTTATTTCTTTGCTTATATATACATACCAATCCACCAAGACCCTGAAAACATTCATCGAGTTCCTCAGGTACACCAAGTGGTAAATCACGGCCAGCGTCACGTAATTCATCCAGTTCTTCCTCAGTGAAAATGGAAGCCCAATTCTTATCACCCAGGTCTAATACTAGTGACTGTGAAGGACTGAACAATGATGAAATTAGTCAGTAAAATTCAAACCATATACAATACATGTTTTTCTCACTTACTGCTAATACTCGCAATCCAAAGCAAACTTCATGACTTTTTCTTCTACTGACAAGAGATCAACATCTTCTTTTTCCGCTTGTTGGATTGTTGCTTGTAAATACCAGAAATCCTTTTTATTGTTGTTTTTGAATTTTTCGAAACGTTTTAGTAATATAGCTTTATCAGTGATGGTGATTCTGGTTTTGAGTCCTGGTGAAGATGCTGATGATGACGATACTGTTCCTGGTGACAATAATAAACAATTTCGTTTATCCAATGTTGTAGAGCTACTGGATCCAGACAAGTCTTGCGTTATCATTTGCTCAATTTTTTTCCAGGATATTTCTCTTTTCTAAAAGATAGCATGGAATTAGTCCGTGTTTTATATAATGATAGCAATATAAAAAAAATATAAATGAAAATATTGATACTTGCCAATGGTAAGCCCAAATTGTCGGCAGCTTTCTTTATTACTCGAGCACACGATTCTTTCATATATTTCAAATCAATAGTTGCACCAGAAGAAACAAAGTCTTTTTTAAAGTAATCCACAATTTTTTGGGCCTTGATTGTTTGCCCACCCTCCTTTGTTTCATTGATAAAAGAAATTACCGCTACGCAACACAGAATAGTTAGTGCTTGTTTCTATAACTACATTAAAAACTAGTTAATCTAATGGTTGCTACCTTCAATAGTTATCGGGGTACTCTTGGTGGTCATGGCAAAATAATGCGTAACATTGCACAGCAAAAGATGCGAGAAACAATAAAAAAGATTCACCCGCCAAGTGGTTCAAAGTGCGACATACTGTATCAACCTATTAAGGCTGCATGAAATTCCCATAGGTTTTTATTGCTACCTAAAGAATCCACACTTACTCCCCAACAGCAGCGAGCACTAGCCAAGGCTATGTTCTTCACAACCGATGAGACGAAATCCGTGGACCTTTGTAGCAATCTTCAAGAAGCTTAGAAGAACGCAGAGTTTTTTCGAAAAGTCTTTGCGTCTCAGCAAAAAAAAGTAGACCGGCTCCAGAAACTACAATCAAAATTATCCGCCCCTAAGAAACCCAATAGCCGCAACTTTATAGCACATACAGTCTATACGTCCTCTAATGCCCCATCATCCATATCACTACAACAAACGGCATGCCGACATAAACCGTCATTTGTCAAAAGTTGAGGTATTGTAAAGACCAGACGGGTAATAACATTGCCACTAATGAGACTGTCAAAGTTCTTACTAGCCATAGATAAATCTGTGAAATACTCTAGAAATTAAATATTATATATATTAAGAAAAATAGATAAAAATATATAATAGTATATGTGTGATGTGTGATAATGAGAAGTATCCTACCCTTTTTCTTTTTCTCAATCGCTTGGTTTTCATAGTACCATTTGATATTTCTGCTATTTCTCCAGTATTTTCTGGGAGAGTATGGTTCTAAAAATGGTGAATGCGGTTATAGTTTTACTTGGTTGCTATTCAACAAAAGCCTGGAATCATTTGAGTCTTTTTTGGTATAGATGATAGTATATACATACAAGAAATATTTGAAAACGACTATTTTTCGAGTTTTGAGACTTCAAACAGTTGACGATAAAAATCAGGAGCTATAATCCACAGCACGAACCGTGTAACCACAAATTATCGGCCCGGATAAGATGTATGAGGCAAAAAAAAATTAATTGTTCTCAATTAGGAAATGACCCTAGTAGCGAGATTATTCTATTGTAAAATGATTAATTGTATTTTATATATGGGTTGGAACTTATAACTATTTAAAAATAAAATGATAATAATAACTAGCTATTTGTCATACTTACTGTTAATATAATATTTGACCAAATTATATTGTTGAAGTAACTAAATATTATTGTTCGACATCCATTTTGCCACAGAGAGTGTTGCATTTTACTTTTTTGTTCCCTTCACGCTCAAAGGTGTCACCAATGGTACATGTATTCTAATGTTTTTATGAATGTCTTCAAGAAGATGATTATTGCTGCTGCTTCTGCTGCTGCTGCTATCTGTAAATGTTTGTAGTGCTTTAATAGAATTTGGATCTGTTAATACTAAATTCTATTGCAGCTACAGTTAACACTTTCGAAGACGTACTTATCACTTCAAATAAACTCGATTCCATAGTACTGGATTCAAAGGCAGTAGTCCGACTAATGGTAGATTCATTATTAATGATCCGGTTGTTAACAATGTTCTTGGTAGCACTAACATAAGTAGAATTTTCATCTCCACACACGCAATCATGAACTCTCCATTAGATTTTCTCCTGGCATTAGGATTTCTTCCTTCTTTTTTTTCTCCCACGCCTTTTTATTATTGGAGTTATATTCCATTGTGACACTATTGAACCAATCCATGACACCAATAACTTTTTTCTAATATTGACGCTAATAAGTAATAAGGTATGAACTTTTTTCTCTCTTATGCTTTATGCTTACCTGTTTAAATCTCAGCAACATGTCATAGTCAAAGGTGATTGGGTAAATCCAAACGTCATAGTCTTTTTTTATTGGCTTTCGCTGCCTCATTCACTTTAGCCGTGCCTATTATTGGGCCCGAATAATATGTATGGGGGAAGACGAATTAATTTTCATTCTTGGAAAGCTACTTGAAGCTAAGCTTTGGGGAGATAATATTGTGACTTGTTGGGACACTACAACAATGTAATTCATTTTGACTACCGACATCATCATCTTGGTTTATAAACTCTCTTCTGTAACTTCCACTATACCCTATATTTCTTTTTTATAGTGGCATCAGATGGCCTCGTAGCTACGTCCTGCGAGATAACCCAGCTCTTGGGTGCTGCGATGGACTTTGCATCAGATGGCCTCATAGCTACGTCCTGTGAGATAACCCAGATCTTGGGTGCCTTGATTCATTATTTTTTAATCATTATTTTTACCTTTAACACATACACGCACACATGTATATTCCCTGCTCGTAAAGGTAAATCATTTCCTTTGTTTCTCACACTCTTTTATTTTCTCTGTTTATAGAACTATACTTTTCAGGATGGCAAGACACACAACCAAAGAGAAGTCGAATAATGAGCATCATATCGTAATAATATGTCGAATAACCTTTTCAAGAAGTAAAAACAAAAAAATAAGCTGAAAGAGCGAGATTAGAACAGACAAGATTGATAGAATATTTATTAACAGGCTAGGGGAGCAAGAACAAAAATGTTGTATGGCTCTGAAGTCATGTCAAGCGATATTCAAGGCTGTTCCTTAATCACAATAATAATTCGCAGCAGTTATTGATCTGAGTAGCTGGGGGATACATGTCATTACTAGAAATGATGATATGGTGGATTTATTTGGAGTTGTTGTGCAATGGTCAGGGGGAAATAGGAATAATCTTATGGAGGAAGCCAGTATTTCATGGAAGAAGTGTATAACTCAAAGATTTACATAAAAAAGTGTTGATGGAGGCTAGGGTGATGTTGCGGACTGGTGCACAATAATAAAATATGATATTACTTTTTCATTTTGTACAGATAAACAATACCACTCATAAAATAAAAATATCCTGTAAAGTGTGAACAGGTTGTATATCAACATCACTGCATATATTCGTTCTTTTCTTTGGATAAGAGTTACATAGTGATAAATTATGAGCTCATTGCGTCCTATTGTGTCTTCCCACGAGCCTTTTTCTTTGTTTCTTTGTACACGTTTCCTATACGCAGCTGTATTACATTTAATCCTTGAATTTGAAAAACTCCACACTCCACTTTAACAAATCAAGCTTATATTATAGAAACAGGCACAACTATTGCTCGCTGCGTAGCGGTAACTTCTTTAATGAACGAAACAAAGGAGGGTGGGCAACCAATCAAGGCCCAAGAAATTGTGGATTACTTTGAAAAAAACTTTGTTTCTTTTGGTGCAACTACTGATATGAAATATATGAAAGAATCGTGTGCTCGAGTAATAAAGAAAGCTGCCGACAATTTGGGTGTACCATTGGCAAGTATCAATATCTTCATTTATATTTTTTTATATATTGCTACCATTATATAAAACACGGACTAATTCCATGCTATCTTTTAGGAAAGAGACGCAAGACTTGTCTGGACCCAGTAGCTCTACAACATTGGATAAACGAAATTGTTTATTATGGTCACCAGGAACAGTACGTATCGTCATCATCAGCATCTTCACCAGGACTCAAAACCAGAATCACCATCACTGATAAAGCTATATTACTAAAACGTTTCGAAAAATTCAAAAACAACAATAAAAAGGATTTCTGGTATTTACAAGCAACAATCCAACAAGCGGAAAAAGAAGATGTTGATCTCTTGTCAGTAGAAGAAAAAGTCATGAAGTTTGCTTTGGATTGCGAGTATTAGCAGTAAGTGAGAAAAACATGTATTGTATATGGTTTGAATTTTACTGACTAATTTCATCATTGTTCAGTCCTTCACAGTCACTAGTATTAGACCTGGGTGATAAGAATTGGGCTTCCATTTTCACTGAGGAAGAACTGGATGAATTACGTGACGCTGGCCGTGATTTACCACTTGGTGTACCTGAGGAACTCGATGAATGTTTTCAGGGTCTTGGTGGATTGATATGTATATATAAGCAAAGAAATAAACAAGCAATGAATATGAGAACAGAATACTCAACACCACTATTATGCGTTAATAGAAAACTAGTGGTGACTCTTATAAATATTCCAGAAAGATCGACATTGATGATCCGAAGAACGAATTGCTGAACGTTTGGTTTTGCAATGAAGTGGAAAAGATTTCGAGCTTGTTTTTGAAGACGGGCTCATTCAATATTGGCGAGTTGATGGAATCCGATCAATTATACGTTGGATTTGGATTTTTTTCAAGCATTTTTCGAGGTTCGAATATCGTTGCAAAAGGGTAAGTCAATCATTGATATATGGGAAATAGAAAGACAACAAACTTAATCCACTCAAATTGATATTTTTTGCTATATCCGATAGAGCTGAATTATCTAGTAAACCAAATGCAACTTCTATTAATCAAAGCCGCTTATTATCGTCAGCAGACCCAATCCAAAATAGAAAAATGGGGCGACGTGGTGATACCATTTTCAGTTGTGGTGACAATGAACTTGGATGCATTGAAATTGATCCTGGAAAAGATCAAACAAAGGAAATCCGCGACAGTATGCTCAAAATGCCTATCGTATTACGTGACATGTTGCTTTCGACGACTTTTGCTCCCAGCTTGCTCCATAAATCACATGTTATCGGATATGGTATTTTCGGTTCGTTTTACCCATGTATTATACATTCTTGTGAGCATGCTATGGGTTATATATTTTAATGTATTCCTTTAAGCGGTTCTGTGCCATTGCTGAATGGTGATATATCTAAAGGATTAGTTACAAGAATAAGAACTGAACCTCTCACATTCTCTAACAATGATAATGATTTCGTAACAAAACTGGTACCTCTCCTTAGCCTTGCAAGCGTTAATAAAACTATGATGGAAACCACCCTTCAATTGACAAATAATACCATTCGTCCTTATATCTTTCTTGACTGGGAAAAGTCATTGGTGCCTTCCACCCTATCACAATCACAAAAAAGACAAAGAACTGATGAAGGTTCATTGACTGAATATTCTGCTGTTTAATTTTCATCAAAAACAATAGCAAGATTAAGAAAAACTCATTTATTTCATTACCATTGTATATCATCAATTTTTTTTCCATACACACAAAAATTTATATTCGTATTATATTTCCAACCCTTACACAACTACCTACATCCTTTTCAATGATCACACTTCCGCTTATTACAAGTAAAATAAACTTTTACAGCGAACCAGTACCGTAAAGGCTCGGGCATAAAATATGAGATGATATCTTTATTTTATAGCCAAGGATTCAAATTTTAAATTTTTATGTGTCATCAAGCAAAACAGAACGAAATTAAATATTGTATTATAAATTTTTGTTTAATTAATGCGCTACTTGCGTCCAGAAAATACCTGTATAATTTGGATAGTAAACATGTCATCCGCATCTAATTTAAATTCGAATAAATCTTGTTTGTTTTCTTACACTATGTTCTTCTTCTTGTGAAAACATCTTATACGACTTCTTGTTTTGATGATTCAAGCAATGGCTGTTTCTCTTGTACAACGCATATCATTGTTACCCTTCGTACATACCAGGTAACTTTATCGGAGTTCGTCGGGATCTAATGAGTGAAACATACAAACAACTTGTCCAGCCACTAACTTTCGTAGGGTTTCATTATTATTATTTTTTAACTCCATAACAACCAGGGCACGGTACACAGCTTCTTTCACTACTTTTTTTTTTGTGTCTCATTCCAACAAAAAAGAAGAAAATAAGAAACCCTTTTATTTTTCAAATAATTAACTGCTCTTATTTTTTTTTTATATATTGTTTTAATTTAATTACCCTCCCCACTCATAATTTAAAACACACGTGAGCTTGTCATGACTGACAGTGGCTATTTTGGAATGGCTTCGTCCATTTCTTCTTCTTCCTCTTCACCAGCAAAGAGATTTTTACGTCGTAATTCAGCACCTAGTGTTGAAGCACTTGACACTCGTTATTTTGACAAGCCTTCTTCTTTTTCAACTGATCGTTCGGCAGTATTTGGAAATGGGACTACTATTTCACCCGTTTCGTCTGTAACTCCATCACCTACCACTTCAACAAAAATTGCTCGTACTCAACAACATCGTTTGAATGCAGCTCAGGAACAAAGAATGTATCATGATAGCTGTCAACGACTTTTGGGACATATTAATTCTGTTATGGGTATTTGTGAAGATCTTCAACTTTCCAATAAAGAACGATTTCCTATTCGTTATCCTGCTCCAATGATGGGCTCAGCAACAAATAATGATCGAACTATGCCTAAACGTTCTCAAACAATGATGCTACCATCTGTTCAATCTAATGATATCATGGAAACAGCATCTCAACCTTGTGAATCAACCGAAACAGTGACATCAGTGACAGAAGCTTTACGTCGTTCATCTATTCATTCTTTGGAAGAATCAGTAACACCTCGACAATTAGAACAACATCGATTATTGAGTAGTGATATTGCGAAAGAACTCAGCATTCTTAATTTGGATTTGAAGATGGGTCATTCTTCAACTGATTTGAATTCTCTTGAAACACAATCTATTTCTAATCTTTTGGATGATCGTCTTCAACAATGTTTACGCCATTTGGATAACTTACGTATACGCGTTGCTGATACTTCTTCCAAGGTGCTTGTCACCGGTGATTTAAATGCTGGTAAAAGTACTTTTGTTAATGCTCTTTTGAAAAGAGAAATTTTACCTGCCGATCAACAACCTTGCACGAGTATGTTCTGTGAAGTATTGGATGCCATGTTGAATGATGGTGTTGAAGCTATTCATGCTATTCCTGATGCTTCGAAATATAATCGTTTGGATCCAAGCACTTATCATCAAGTGGAAATGAGACATATCTTTAATGTCGTTGCAGATGAAGGCGAGAAATACAAGATGCTTAAGGTGTATACAAGTGATGCCCGTACAACACAAGAAAGTTTGCTTCATAATGGTGTTGTGGATATTGCATTGATCGATTCTCCTGGTTTGAATACCGACTCGATCAAGACAACAGCTGTCTTTGCTCGTCAAGAAGAAATTGACGTAGTTGTCTTTGTCGTTAGTGCGGAAAATCATTTCACTTTATCGGTAAGTTATTATTAATTTTTTGATTGATTGATTGAGGGATTTTTTTTTGCTGTGTTTACTACCGAGCGGGTCCAGGGTTTTTTTTTCATTTTATTTTGGTTTAGTGTGCGTTTGTGTGTGTATATGAACCTTTTATTATTACATCAAATGACTCATGTGACACACATTTCAATATATTTTCTTAGGGCAAAGAATTCTTGTGGAACGCTGCAAATGAGAAAACTCATATTTTCATCGTCGTGAATCGATTTGATTCTATTCGTGACAAGGATCGTTGTAAACGATTAATCCTTGAACAAATCCGCCAATTATCACCTTCTACTTATGCTGATGCAGATGATTTAGTTCATTTCGTTAGTGCAGGTGATGTTGACTTAACCGAAGGACAAAACGGCAGCAAATTAGATGCACCCGAATTTGCCCGATTGGAACAACGTCTCCGGGCCTTTGTACTAGAAAACCGTACCAAATCCAAACTTTCACCAGCCAAGAATTATCTTGTCAATTTATTGGGTGATGTCAACGCTTTAGCTGAAGCCAACAAGACTATGGCAGAAGAAGAACAAGAGAAAGCTAGTATGGAATTAGAAAAGGATTTACCTGCTTATCAAAGTCTTTTGAAGGTGCGCGACCGATTATTACATCAAGTCGAACGCGTGGCTGAAATGACTGTATTGGGTATTCAAAAGCAAACACGCGATGTTCTTAACGCAGCAGTAGATGGTGTTGCTTCCACAGCTGATTCGATCGAGTATCCAGGTGTCTTTTTGATTTGGCAATATGCTCAAGATATTGCTGATTCCTTATCCCAAACATTACTCAAACAAGTTCGAAATGCAGAAAATAATGCACGTCAAGATACCACACAATGTATTGATCGTATTCATGATATGGGTACTGAACATGTCGGTAATTATCCACGTGCTGCCAGTGTAGATAAAATGTGTATCAAGAATCGTGATCGACGTGTCCAAATTGCTATCGAAGCTACTGATTTCTTTGACTTTAGCATTGATGATAAAATGTCAGGTTGTGCTTTGTCTTTGGGTGCTGTTGCTATGGTCGGTGGTCGATTGATGGGTGTCAAGGATGCATTATCTAGTTTCTGCAGCTTATCCAGCGCTGTGGGTCATCGTAATATGCGTCAAATTGCTATTCCTGTCGTTGGCATTGCCAGTATGGGTATGTTAGTTTATGTCGTTTCCGATATGCGATATGCTGTCAAACGCAAATTGGTCCGCAAATTCAAGGAAGCTGTTCAAGAACAAGCTTATGTTGAAGGTCAAAGTAGTCGTATTGGTCGTGAAGCACGTAAAGTATTACGTGTCGAAGGTTGGGAAATTCAAAATAGATTAGTGCGTGCCATTGAAAACAAGGAAAAGAAACGCAGTGAAATGGAAGAAAAGGCAGCTGTTTCTAAAGAAACAATTGTTTACTTCAATGGTATTCTTGATAAATCCGTTTTCCTTCTTGATAAGGTGCAAACCATTCAAGTCGAACAACACAAAGCCATTGCTGCCTAAAAATATTTATAAAATATCTTTTATCCTTTCCTCATCTCTCTCTCTCTCTCTCTCTCTCTCTCTCTCTCTCTCTCTCTCTCTCTCTCTCTCTCTCTCTCTATCTCTCTCTATCTCTCATATTAAAAATATATTTCTTTATATTATATATATCTCTCTCTCTCTTTTCTCTTTTCTCTCCCCTCTCCTGTCTTATCTTCCCAAATATATCTTTTTATCCCTAGAATCATATCATTTTGATTTTTTTTATATGTATAGCTCTTCCTTTTCTCCCTTTCAAAAAATCTTTCTTTTTTTATAACATTTCTTTAAGATTGACCTTTCCTTTTTTTTCTCTTGTAGTTTTATATATTTATTATGTTATTATTTCATTCACTTATTTTATCTCATTTTCTATCATCTTAAATTACATTTCAAATTTTATTTTTGTACAACATGTTTTCCTATGGCATTGGGGTTTTCAATATCATAATTACGTCGTAATACAGAGAAAATCATATCAATAAGTAATAAGACAGAACCTAAATTATATACTAGTGTGATAGCATAAAAGAAATTAGCATTTCCACTTCCTGCATATAACCAAAGATGCCAAAAGATGGGAGCCAAAACAGATGAATATAAATAGATATTGGTGATCAAAAATCCGTATCTGAAATCTATAATTGTTATTTATTAGAAAACGAGGATTGACAAAACAGGATATTATATATATATATATATATATATATATGTTCTTGTCTGCTCTTTCCCACTTACATTCAAAAAGTTCATCATGAAGTGGTAATAAACCAAGGAATAAGGCAGCATCACCAATAGCAGGATAACTCTTAAAAACGGACATAATACCACAAAGTACAGTGATTACGAATAATGGTTGATGTCTATATCACAATAAATGAGTAATTGGATTGACATGACTTTTCTATCTTTTATTTTTTTTTTGTTTACCTTAGTTTTATACAAAGTGGTGCAACGAAAATAAATGCGTGAAATTGAAAAACGACCATAAAAAAGGATCGGAATTGATCGAATATTTCAATGAAAAAGTACCAAAACATACCAGTATTAGGTGTAAGATCTGAAAGGAATAAACTTGAAACACACACATATTAGTATCACTTATAAAACTATCTGCTATTTATACTGTAATTCATTTCTTCTTCTTTTTTTTCTATGACTGTTACATCATCATTCTAGTGCTTACATTACACCGTAAGTTGCTGCAATAAAATCCCATGATCCTACCAACCATCTTGAAATCCCGAGTAATCCAACAATACCGAGAACAAATGTGGTTATCATGCTGAAAGACTGTATATATATTTACGTTATTATTATTGTTGTTTGCTTAATCTTTCACGCCATATATGTCAATCTTTTTACCTTGGATGATGGTTGCATTAATACGAGTGGTACAACAAGCATAGCTGGATATAATCCTAAATAGCCTGCAAGAGCGATCCATATCATAGCCATAGATGGACGGTCTGTAACAATCATTTTTAGAAGGGGGGTTATATGCATTTATCATCGAATCCATTTCACAAAATGCTTTTTTATAATTTAAACTAACCTCTTTGAGCACATAGTATTGCCATGACAATACTTAAATTTGAAAAAATAATTGAAGATCGTGATATGCATGAAAGGATAGTGAATGGATTAAATAAGTATAAAGCAGCAATGATATGTGGTTCGAGTGATGGTTGTTTTTTATCACTATTATTGTTCGATGATGCTAATGGTTTTGGTAAAGGTTTTGTTTGCTTGATACGGTATAAAGAATGAGCGATGATGATATCTATTGAACTGTACAAGAGAGGAATTGTATAATAATTTGGAATACTTGTCAAAAATGAAAAGATGCTAAGAAGTAACGGTGCCTAATATGAAAATATATATTATTTTTTTATTTTAATGAAAACTTGTCCTTCTTTCCCTTCACCAAACCTCATTTTGTCGAAGAAAGATTGTTTTCAAACCTGATGAAATAAACCACCATCATAAGGTGGTACATTGCTATCATATAAATAAGCACCTTCAGTTACTACATTACATTTATTCAAACAATTATTAGTTTTCTATCTCTTTTTTTTTTGTTGTCTTGATAATGAAAATGTTTATTGTGTTGTTGTATTTAGACATTTACGTCGTTTGTAACTTGTTACTGGTGTGGCGAACTCAACACGTTGTAAAAAAGTATCAGCAACAGAAGGAAAACTGAATATGATTAATCGAAGAGCGATCGCAGACGAATATAGAATGGCCTGATTTCTACATGCGCGATCTATTATGCCCATTGAGTTCAACTGATGATATTAATAATAAAAAAGAGCTGTTCGAAAAAAAAGTTACCTTGAATGAACAACGTGGCATATCAAATAATTAGGCATCCGCTGGGAATAATTTTTTTGCAAATTGAAAAATGCTCATACTTTTTATTTATGCGGATCTTCTTTGTCTACTATCATAAAAGCATATATACAATTGATGGGTGTACATTATCATAAAAATGTCATGGAATCAATTGTACTTATTATCTTTTAGTTTGTAATAAAGCAAGTTGATAGGAAGCATGATTGGTTCGATGATCGTATATAATATGCACATCAGTGTCCTAATAAACAAAAACAAGTTATCATCACCTGTAACACTGCACCTTTCCTGTTTCAAGTTTTGCCGCGCACAATCCTTCATATAATAGTGTTGCTTTTTTTACGTTTTTTTGTTTGTTCTTTGTTTTCTTTACTACTTTCTTTTTCATTCATATAAAAAAAGAGTTATGTTTTCTTTATTTACTTCTACAGATAACAGCGATACTAATAGTGGGAGACTTCCTTATACGAGTAGACCTTCCCCACCTGAAGCTCGAGACAGGATTTCACCTCAGGCAGGAACGTGGGATGCACCAATTCATTCATGGATTGATGACTGTTTTGAGCAAAATGGATTGTCGTCAACAACGAATCCCACATTAGCTAATCGTGGCCAAGGGGGAGCTTCAAATGCACGTCGTCAAATATCCACCTTGGGATGGTATTTGGATAACATGAATAGTAACGATAATAACAATAACAACAGCAATAATAATAATAATAATAATAATAATAATAATAATAATAATAATAGCAGCAGTCTTTCTAAACAGCAACAACAACAAAAAAAACAAAAGCAAAAAAAACAGCAGCAACAGCAGCAACAGCAACAACAGCAACAACAGCAAAAATCACAAAAGCAAAAACAGCAACAGCAGCAGCAGCAACAACAACAACAACAGCAAAAGCAAAAGCAAAAGCAGCAACAGCAACAGCAGCAACAAAAGCAAAAGCAAAAGCAGCAACAAAAGCAACAGCAACAGCAACAACAACAAAAGCAGCAACAAAAGCAACAGCAACAACAGCAACAACAAAAATCTTCCTCTCAAGCAGAAGAAATGGCTTCGCTCGATGATATTATTCAACGTGAAGTGGACCCAAGTCATTTATCAAGAGCAACACTTGAAAATATTCTTATTGTTCATTATGCCAATCAATTAAATGATTATGAATTTACAGAATTAGCCCCTCAAGTGAAGCGGTTAGTGGAAAAGAGGAGAAATGAAATACATGATAAAAAAGAAAAAGAATCAAGACATCAGTCACAACTAGAGCAAGAGAGATTACATCAATCACAATTGAAAGAGCTGGAAGAGAAGCACCAAAAACAAATTAAAAAGATGAAAGAAGAAAAAGAGGATGGTGTTTTGTTATGCACAATCTGTTTTGATAATAAGATGGACTGCTTACTTTTAGATTGTAGACATTTGGCAAGTTGTATGAAGTGTGCTGTAAGTATGATTTCTTTTAACGGGAAGGTTTATTTAATCTCACACATATACTAACAAAAGAATAATGTCATTTGATGATGAAATACGTAGCAAAAGACAACCAACAATCAATGTCCAATTTGTCGACAACAAGTTACTACATTTCTTCGCGTCTATAGTTCTTAATCTTCTTTTACTATAAATTTGCTGTCAGCTTCATTTCTTTTTATATACTTAACCATTCAATATATTAGCACATTCTTATATTTATCATCTTTAAAAAAGGCAATATGGAGAAAAGTATCTTCATAATAATGAATATAAAGTTAGGATAATAAAATAAACACATATATATTTTTTGTCTTTTTTTTTTCTCACACGTAGTACGTAGTCTTTCTAAATATTTGTTTGTTTGTGATTTTTACTATATGTATATACTAGATATAGTACATACGTAATAAGCTTCTATAATTCTCAATGAATCTTTTTTTTTCTTAAAAAAAGCTTGTATTATAAATATAGATAATGTATACTGTACGTACGTACTTATGTAGCATAGACTATTGTTGTGGTACAACAAGAACAATATGTATATGTATATTATTTATGCAATAACATTCAAACTATTAAATTTACAAAATCTGACAAAAATCATAATGGTACACAAGGAGTCTTTCTTTTTTTTTCAATAAATCAAATGAAAAATCTACTTTTTAGGTCGACTTTTTTTTTCAAGACACAAATTAACAAGTTCATTAAAAAAAATTAGTTAAGGACGAAAAAGGTAAGCCAAAGATGAGTTATATCTTTTATCAGAAATAATAAAAAAGATGAATATATTACTCATTATAGTTAAAACAATAGCCTTATATAAATGGTCACATAGTAATAATTGTAGTGGTATCATGATTTATATATGTGATCTAAACATTGATACGTATATACGTACTATTAGTTACACGTCCTATATACAAAGGTTCTATTTACAGTAGGCGCTAAGTTTTTGCACTCCCACCAAATCGAAAACCCGTGGTTCCGCAACTTTGAAGTAAATGTCACAATACACTTAGTAAACCCTGCAAATCACAAATTGCAAAGGATATTTTACCGATTTCCATCTATTAAGGGATGATTAAAGTGTATTTAATACATTGATTAAAAAAAGTAGATACCCACATACGTAGTATATAGACTGGAACTGTCACCTATAAAGATCAAAACTATGAAATCCCCTCTCCCGCAAATTTGAAAACCCCGGGTTCCGCAACTTTTTTGAAGGAATTGCCACATTGGAAAAAACCGGGGATCTAGTGTATGATGAACTTGAAGCAAAGACTCCCACTGATACAGTATTTCAAATATGAAAGGTCGTCCGCCGTTGTCATGAAAACTGTATACAATAGAATGCATGGCTTATGTAACATTTTTTTACTCATATTGTAAATGTATTTATCATAAACCAATATATGATTGCTCGTTTGAAAGCATTTTTTATACCTTAGTATATTATTCGATGCCGGTGCTATGCCTACAATATGTGGCTTCTTTTTTTTTTCAAGAAATAAGAAAAGCACAAATATGACAAAATCAAATCTTATGGATGATTAATTTCTTCATCATAAAACAATCAGAATATACTGTTTTATAGCATTGTTGTTATTATATATTATTTACAAATTAAATAAGAAAAACATTTTATGTAGCGAAAAACGCAAAATGTGGTATATATTGATATCACGAGTACTCCTTAACCCCCCCCCAAAAAAAAATAGGTGTATAGATGGGGATCATATAATGAGAAGAAATGAAAGAAAAGAACGAGTAATGCTTTAAAAAGTATGTTTTTAAAAGGGAGGGAAGGAGATGAGAAAGATGAAAAAATCCATTTATGGATGTAAAATAAAATGCTTTTTTTTTCTGAATTTTACCAACGAAAATTTTGATATTCATCGTATTGATCAATCAATTGTTCAATTGCAAAGCCTACAGTATCGTCATAATCATCTCCAAACTCCTGATAAACTTCATTATATTCTTCGTCTTCTTCATGTTGATCATCTTCGTCTAATGTCAAATCATAAAAAATTACTTGCCGACGTTGTTCTTGTTGTTGTACCTGATTTAAGCGTTGCTGTTGTTCTTGTTGTTGTACCTCATTTAATTGTTGCTGTTCTTGTCGTCGCATCTGAATTAAGCGTTGCTGTTGTGCCAATTGGAATTGTAGCATAGGTTGAGGTTGATTATATACTTCGTGCCGTTCTAATGTTGGGTCTTGTTGTAATGCTTCGCGTCGTTGTAATGCTCGGGTTAGTGCACGATGGTGAAGTCTCCTCGTCGTCATTTGTGGTGCCGCAGGTTGTTTTTGATCAATCACTTCTTTCAATCTTTTTCTATCCACTTGTTTATCCATGACAAATTCTTCATTAAAACGTTTCAGTGTTCCTGATTGCATTGTATCCAACAATGTCAACATGCCTTCCCTTTTTATTGAGAAATCATTTATATCCAGCCATTCCAACTGTTGCTCCTGCTCCTTATCTTTTTCATCACGAAGAAAAGATATCAAATTGATTCCATTGGTTGTGAAACTATCCCGTAGTATCAATCGCTTAAGTTTGGAGAGATTACGTAAAGTAGTATGAAAATTAAGAGAATTAACAAAACCGCTTCCTTCGATTGTGAGTTCGTGTAGCTCCGGAAACAGTTGGGATAGCATAAGAAACATTGGGGTAAAGACGCAGTGAGAAAGATGGAGGGTAGTGACTGATGGGATGGGATGTAAAAGTTGAGTAACAGAATGAGGTATGTTCCGTTGTGATTGACATCGTTGAATTGTAAGATCGTTTAAAAGTGGACAATATAGGGAAGCGGTATTAAAAAAGTTTAACGGTTCGAGGTTCGAATCAATTTCAATTTTACGCCAAGTAGATCCGATCTCTCGTATAAGAAGCTGAAGTACAAGCGAATCTATAAGTGATTCCGTGTACATGAAAGCTGTGTGATGATATTGTTTTATTTTATTTTTTACGTACAGAAAGAAAAATGAGTGAGTCAATAATAGTAACTAAACTTATTCTTTATATATATAATATATATATCACATAATTTACTAATACACTTACACACTTCATATAACGCCGGCCGTCTCTCTAACAGTTTTTCCACCATCTCATTTGACAGTGGGATTTTAAGTTTTCTAATATCAGTCCATTCCATAAAGCAACCCACACTGGACACAATACACGATTCCAAATGACGGTCATGGATAGCTCGAGTATAACGATTATATGCCATCCCATAATATGTCGCATGAGAATAATTATTCCTTCCTACTACAGCTTCTGAATAATCCAAATCACG
The DNA here is from genome assembly GCA_025093555.1 of Circinella umbellata. Classification (NCBI taxonomy): domain Eukaryota; kingdom Fungi; phylum Mucoromycota; class Mucoromycetes; order Mucorales; family Lichtheimiaceae; genus Circinella; species Circinella umbellata. The sequence goes on along the minus strand of JAIWNF010000017.1, from coordinate 440,588 downwards.
CCAAAGATCAGATATATGTTTCAATCTATCTCGCCATCGATGAGATACCGCCAAGCATGGAATGCGTGAACGAAAACTTAACAATGACATGATATGATAAAGTATTTCTGTTGGCAAATCCATGATATAATTCATCTGTGTTGCCTTTTGTTTTTGTAATTGTTCAGAAATTTGATGAATATAGGGATCGTCATGAAATACTTTGAATTGGGCTTTTTGTAGTCGTTTCAAAGCTTCTTGATATTGTCCCGGTTTGGTTAATAAAATTTGGTTTTCAATCAAATAAAGTTCTCCTCTACAGGGATCGACACGCAGAGCTGCTTCAATATCTTCTAGTGCTGTATTACGACATTTGTCATTGAGTTTTAAGGCAGTTTTGGCACGAAAGGACAAGGCTGAGACATTGTGTGGTTCGAGATTGAGAGCCATAGTAAAAAATGCATAGGCATCTTGAATTGAACCTTCATATAAAAACGTTATGCCCATTTCGATATTATCCTGAACATTCCAGTTTTGTGTCATTGTTTTCTTCGTCTTTTTGGTCAAAATGGCTATGAAGTATGAAATGGTATATATATATGAAATTAAGAAGGTATGTGGAGTATTAAATGGTATGATTTCAATGGGATTTTGACTTGAAACTATCAAAGTGAATTATGAGTGTAAATCCCGTGTGTGTAGAAAAAGTATAAGATTGTGTGATACGTATGTACAGAGAGAGGAGAAAATGGTTAAGGGGGAGGTCGTTGTAGGTTTGAGAGGGAGAGCGATCCTTTTTTTTTTTCAAGTCAGCATAAAAAGATACAACTTTCCTTGCAGTAAACAGATGATATGTTTTCAAAGCAGAAGGGTTTTTTTTTCTCTGACATACTAATCCTTTTCTTTTTAAACTTTTTTTTTTAATTTATCATGCACGTCATTCTTTTAATTGTCAATAACATATATTAGATGATCGTCATAACTGAAGTTTTTTTTTTGGGGACCTTTTTGACATATTATTTTTGATAAATAAAAAATAAACCCTGGTTTGTATTATTTATTAATTCTTCTATAATTTATACAATAGATAAATATAAAAGAAGAAAAGAGAGACAAAAAGAAGAAAGACCCTTTATGATAAAAAAAAACACAAAAGCAATCGTTCGATCAAAAAAGAAGCCTGATCAATCCTTTTTAGTAGGTCTCGGCACGAGTTTTATGGATCTATTTGGCAAGTGCCATGGCAACACATTTACACACTGCAGAAAAAAGTAATATACCTTTTTTTTTTTTGGTTTCCCGGTTCGTATCACTTCTTTTTCTTTGCACTTCTTTCTTTTTTTCTATTTCTCTTCTCATTTCATTTCTTTTTGCAATGTATTTTTTGTACGCAATTATTTTATTTTATTAAATTCATTAACGGCAAAAAAATAAAATAAAACAATACATAATTTTCTATAATAATATACCAGACGGCATAACGACTTAATCCTCCACACCCCCCCTCGAACCGAACCGAACAAAACTGTATATTGTATATATTATCATTTATAAACGAACAGTATTATTATCATCATCAATCCCTTTTTCGACCTATCCTCCTACCCGTCTCTCACATTACCCCTTTATTTATTTTCTATTACTGCAAGTAATTATCGATTTCCTTTAATATAAATCCATTTTTATTTTTACTCTTTTTTTTTCTATTCTCTCTTTTTCTCGGTCTTTTTTTTTGTCAATTACCTGTTTTTTTTATCTGCTCTCTTTTTTTTGTATAACTTATAATAGTCATCCCTTTCACGTTTTCTTTTCTTTTGTATCCTAGCAACAAATATAAACAACCATGAGTTGGCAAGAGATTAAAGGACAAATTATCGTTGGTACTGTAGCAATATTAACAACGTTTATTGCTTTTACATCACAAATATTCGTACTTTGGAACTTTTTAGGTGGCGCCACCCTGTCAACTTTATTGATCCTTATTCCATTGAACGTATTTATCATCATGATTTATGTCAATTACTCTTTAGTATGTCTTACGGATCCAGGAGTTGTACCTGGTAACTACGTATGTATATATAAATATATTCCGATTCTTTTTTCTTTTTTCTTTTTCTTTTTTAGGTTTATTTATATAAATGGATGAAAATAAGTTTTGTTTACTAATCAACAAAACGTATAAAAAACATGCATACATTAAAAAAAAATTTCATATGCATAATTAAAAATTACAAAAAAAATATAGATGCCCGACCCAAAAAATATTTTTATAGAAGTAAAACGATCTACACATGCCCCAAGATTTTGTAAAACATGCAATAATTATAAACCGCCAAGAACACATCATTGCAGTAGTTGTGGACGTTGTGTATTAAAAATGGATCATCATTGTCCTTGGATAAATAATTGTGTTGGATTTCAAAATTATGGTCATTTTATACGATTTATTGTTTATGTGGAAACTAGTTCGATTTATTTGTTTATTTTATTATCTTTACGATTAGCACAAATTATTCATCAAATGAACTCTGTAAGTCATCTTTTATATATAACATATATCATAGACCGTTTGTGTGTGTGAGAGAAACTTGTCAAAAAAGTTAAGGGGTAATACTTTTTATCGCCCCCCCCCCCATTTTTTCATATATATTGACTTTTTTTTTATTTGTAATCTTTACATGTGGGTAGTACAATGTATATCCTTCCAATACAGAAGCTGCATTTTTATCAATCAATTTAATATTGTCAGCAGCGACCATTATCACTGTCGGTATTTTGAGTGGATATCATGTTTATTGTTTAACAACTAATACAACAACAATCGAAGGATGGGAAAAGGGTACAGCTCTCACATTTAAAAGTTTGAAAAACAACAAAACAGCTACTTTTAGTAGTGTAAAATATCCATACAACCTCGGTTTCTATCAAAATATTTGTGCAGTACTCGGATCTCAACCGATTCTTTGGTTTTGGCCTCAGCAAGTAAAAGGGGATGGATTACATTTCCCTGTACGGAAATATGATGGAACTTGGTTAGAAATTACTGATGAAGAAGAAGATGAAGAACAAGAAGAAGATTCAGAAGAATATTATGAAGAAGATGAATATGATGATGAACACGAAAATAAAAGTGACGAAGAACAAGAAATAAATCAGGATCATCATTCTCATTATCGTCGACATTGTGGTGGAAGTGGTATAAGTCGTCATAATAACTTGGAAGAAGATGAAGAACAAGTGATTGGAAGACATAATTCAAGTCATAAAAGAAAACAACGAGATCGTCATAACAGTAGTAATTATTATAATATGGAAAAAAAAGAACATGGTACATTGATAATAAATGCACCGCCTCGAGTACATACACGAGCAAGTACGAGTAGTTTTCATCCTACTACACCAGCTTCTGTCATGACTTTTGCTTCGTCTTCAACACTTGTGGATCCAAATACAAAGTTTCCGACTTCATGTGGTTCAAAAGAAGCATTTGAAATGTCTCATCGATGATCATGATTTAATCTTTCACCTTTCCTCCTCCCCCCCTCATTCCTATTTTATTTTTACACTTCCACATTATAGCTTCCGAATATTTTATACATATTCTTTGTTTCCCGCCTTAATTATATCTTATACCCTTTCCGAACAGCAAGACACTTCAAATTATCCGAGTGAAAAACTTACTATTGTATACAAGCAAGATACACACTCGGAAGTATTATTATTTAGTATCATTGTTCATTTCGTATTCTATTGTTATTCTTGTTATTACTATTTTTATTATTATTTTTTAATCGTTATATTTTTCCATTCTCGTGCTTTTTTTTTTCTTTCTTTTTAATTCTGTAATAGTAATTTTTTTTTATTAAACCATCCAGTTTATTTTCTCGGTTTATATAATATTATTGACATGAGCACCATCAATAGTTCAATCACCAACACAAATCCTACTACTACAACTACCACAACTACAGCAATACCGATACCCACAAATAATAATAATACTAATAATAACACTACTACTGATTCAACAACAAATATCAATAATAATCGAAATAATAACACCACTTTATCATCCACTAATAATATTAATAATAATAATGTTAATACGACCAGAGTATCACCATTAAAACCTGTTTATCGATTATTATGTAAACATTGTAGAACAATTGTTTGTGCTCGTGGTATGCGAGCCATTTTGTTAGCAGATACAAAAATTGAACTTTATAGTACAGATATACCAGCAACTTCGTAAGTCAATTTTTATATTTTTGACAACACTAAAAAAATTAAGTTATTTATGAAACGTTTTCTATTAGAATTCAATTAATGGATAAAGATTATTTAACACGTACATGTCATTGTCGTATTCGTGATGTTGCTTGTCGAGATTGGTAAATATATTTATACTTGAATCCACGATAAATTAAATATAAAAAAAAAGTAATTAAATGGTGCATAAATCTCTTTTTTTTTAAGCGGTAATATTATTGGATATCATGTGGTAGCACCATGCCATCAATGTCTTCAAGCTGGAAATAATGGACATTTTTGGATGTTTCATTCAGATGCATGTCAACCACAAGAACGTAAAGATATATCAGGTAAAAAAAAAATTAAATTAAAAAAATGATGTAAAGAGGAGAAAGTTGCGGGGGTGAATAAATAACTTTGGGGTGGATCGATTCTATTGTCCATATAAACTTATTAATGCATGAGTTAATTCTCTTGAAAAGGAAAACGAACGGTATTATGGAATAATCTTCCTCGTGCAGAACAAGATCTTGATTTTTTAATGGGTACTACCATTCCATATGATCAAATGTGTCGATAACAAAAAAAAAGCAAAAACAAATGATAATACTTTTTTAATAATATAATTTGTAAATGATGGTATTGAGATTGTTAGGGAAGGGGAAATTGATTATTAACTGCTTTTTTTAATACTATAAACAACAAAAATTATAATAATAATAATAATACTGTGGATGACATAGATTTTGTTTGAATGAAAAGAAAAATTAATTCATTTTTTATATAAGTGTTAAATGTGTTATTAAGATTTGTTGAAAATGAAATGATGAGTGCGGTGCGTGATGATGATGATCTTGGCGGGGTAGGGAGGGGAGGGGGAGGTGTTTATAATATTAAGATAACATGATGAATGATGATAGAAATGGAAAAAAAGATTGTGTACGTGAAAAATTAGTTTATTAAGACAAGATATGATGACGGTGTTCACGTTCACTTGTACATATGTTTACCGTTTGAATCCATTTTGACTCAATACATTGATCCACTGTCCATCTTGTAGATGGATTTGGATCAAACATACCATACAAACAATCTTTTTCATCTTGATTACATTTGGATAGAGGGATCCAATCTTTTCGTTTCCGTTTATGGATAAATTCAACATAATTAGGATCTTTTGTACATGCTTGTAGAAAGGGTATATGACGATAAATAAAACAATGCCATGTTACAGCAGCACTCCAAATATCTAATGCACGACCATCATATTCAGCAATCTTTGTTTTGTCACTACGATTAAATAATTCAGGAGGCCAATAAGGTTCAGATCCACATTGACCACGAGATTCCCTTGCTTTTTCATCAAAACAAGTCTGTACAACGTCTGCAACACCAAAATCTGTAATCTTTAATACACCTTTTGTTGTCATGACTAAATTCTCTGGTTTAATATCACGATGAGCAACTCCACATTGATGCATATGTTGTAATCCCAATAAAAGTTGTTTAAATAAACAATCAATTTCATTATCATTAAGATCAAAGTCTTGTAATATAGTAAATACATCTCCTCCTGAACACTATACATATATATATTTAAGGGGGGGAAGGAAGAGAAATGAGTGATTTATAGAGAGAGAGAGAGAGGAAAGGTAGAAAAGGTTAATTAATGACTTACATATTCCATCACACTACACCATCTATTTTTATGATCTTGAACTAAATCAAATGTTTCAACAATATGAGGATGTCGGAGAACTTTACTTATGCAAAATTCATTCGTCATGCGTTTATTATATTCACGTTCGGTTTCATCTCGGTCTTTTTTACGAAATCTTTTTACTGCAATGACGGTATGTTGATCTGTTCCTTTATTTAAATCCAATAATTTAATAACGGCTGTGGCGCCACTTCCAATCACCTTTCCTTTACGATATCCGCTATATTTTTCATGTAATTTCAAAGGTTGTTTTATTTGATTTGATGGTTGTTCTTCTTCTTCTTCTTCATCGTCATTATTATTATTATCATTGTTCAATGTAGCACTTGATTTACGTCTTCTTATACTTAAATAACGAATTTGCTGATATTGTGATAAAGCTCGTTTCATTTCACCAAACATAGTATTAGCAGTAGTAGAAGGTGATTCAGAAGATTGTGGTGAAGATAAACTAGAGGATGGTGAAGGTGGAAAATAATCTGTAGTAGGTTTATGATAAGCTGCATTAGGATGAAGACTTGGTGTTGAATCATCTCGTTGACCAACAGCCAATGCAGCTGCAAGAGATGCAGCTACAGCAGCAGCACCTACAGTTTCACTAGTAGAAGGTGAAGATGGTCTTGATGAAGAAGTAGATGTTGAACTTTGACTACTACGTAATGATAAGTTTGAAAAACGTCTTCCTAATACAGATGATGGTGGTGTAATAGGTTGTTGTTTGAATAATCCACGAAAACTACGTTTACGAGGTCTACTAGTAGGTGGTGGTGATAAAATGATTGTAGGTTGTTGTTGTGAACGTTCTTTAGTGTCAACATGATGTTGATTTTCTTTATTATTTTCTTGTTGTACTTGACAATGATCGTTGACTAAAAGTGTCGCCATAAAGTTGATTATATATTAAAATATTTTATTTAAAATAATAGTTTAAACAAAAAGAAAAGAAAAGAAAGAAAGAAAAAAGGAACGATTTAAAATATATATTTTTATATTGCATACATCCCTTTTTTCGTTATATCCTTTACACTCCCCCCCCCAACAACAATCAACCACATATAATAATTAATCACCCCCCCCCTCTCTCCCCCTCCTAATAATAGCTCCTCTTTTTTATTATCTCTTATCATTGTCTCCTCTTCTCTCTCTCTTTCTCACCCCCCAAAAAAAAAACTACTCTTTTCTTCTTTCCAATAAATCTACCTTGTTAGTTTCTATGCATGAAGAATTACAAAATACAATAACTAAAATTACAACATAATATTATTATTTATTATATTACAACAAGTATCATTCACCAAATCATCCAATGAATATTATTATTAACAACAAGTTTTTTTTTTATTCGAAAATCTCTTTATATTTTTGTCCATATTCCACAACTTTGTTTGCTAAATCCAAATCTATTATATAATTTTTTGTTTTAATACAAATTATTCAAAGTTCCAATTAACTCTTTCCCTCTCCCCCCCCCCAAACTACTCTTATCTGTTTTACCAATATCATCACCAAGACTACAAGATTTGAATTCAGTAATACTAAAGTCTTTTTCAATTCGTCCAATTACTTCAACATAAGCTCCACCCCAATGATTTTCCTATAGTTGAATTTATTTTCAATTAAACACGATTCATAAATGACATAATAATAATAATAGAAAGTTAGAATCTTACTCCATTGACTTTAACCATAACATGTCCGTGATCAGGTGCTTCAATAACAGCTGTATGACCAGAATACTACAATAACATGGAATAAAACAATTAAATAACTAATTCATTTAATAATTTCCCCTTTTCCCTTTTTTTATTTTCTTTATATTTTAGATACAATACAGTAACAATTTTTCCAGTTAAACGAACTGTACGTTCAACATATTGTTCTCTTAATGCAGAATTGATACGTGGTGTTGGTTTATCCATTTATGCTTAATTTCTGTGTTTTATGGTATATTTGAGAAAAGAAGAAGATTAAAATAAAACGCGATTTTTTTTTATTAATAAAGAAAAAGTGCGCAGTTCATTAACGCGTTTAAAATTTCGCGCCTTTTTATTGTCTTAAACTGAACATTGACCCCAAGTCACTTTTTTTTTTTTGGTCAGTGTCCTGCAAAAAAAAAAAAAGAAAGATCGTTCCATTATTTATATATATTATATTTTCTTTTCGAAATAATGGCAGCCAATCACCCAAATAGAATTGCCTTTGAAGAAGGTGTTTCATATATTTTTAAATCCTGGACAGCTTTAAATTTAGCAGTAGAACAAGATTGGGGAGGTGTTGAATCAGCTGAAAAACGTGATTGGATGATTTCCGTGATTGTTGACTACTTTAGTTCAAGTATGTATATATTAATATTGAAGAAGAAGAAAAAGAGAGATATCTGACATGATAGATATTTATATATATATTTTATTATCAATAAATAGACGGTAAAAAGTTGGATGTAGAAGATATAGAAACAATTTTAGATCAAATTATGACAGACGAATTTCAAACTATTCTTGAAGATGATTCAAGTTATTTGGTAAGTGTTATTATTATTATCAAAATGATTAAATTATTAACACACTTGTTTAATTATAGGTTGCTAAACATATTGTTGAATTATATCATCAATGTATCCGTGGTGATTTTACAGAAGTTGAAAAATTAAAAGCAAGATATCAATCAAGACAACCAGCTACTGCTTCAAGGCAACAAAATGATGATGATGATGATAGTAGTGGAGAAGAAGGAGAAGAAGATAATGAAAATGATGATGATGCGATGGTAATTATTATAACAGTTATTATTATTATTATTATTATTATTATTACTATATATTAATTATTTATATATTTAGGATATGGATCAAGATGAACCAAAACCTTCTAAACCAGAACCAGAAATTGATGATGATGGATTTGAAACTGTAACATATAAACGTCGATAAAAGATAAAAAAAAAAGTATTATTATTATGACAATATATATATTATATTACAAATTTTTAGTTACTGCTTGAATTTGTTTAGCAAGATTTTCTAATTCAATTTGATCTTGTTTATCTAATTTAATTTCTTCAATTTGTTTTGATTTTTGTTCTTCATCCTTTTTGTTATTCTTTTTCTTTTTAGATAATGGTTGTGTTACACCTGTTAATTGAGCTGTCATATCTTGTTCATCATTTCTCTTTCTTTTTTTCTTTTCATCCTTTTTCTTGTTCTTTTTATCATCCTTTTTATCATCCTTCTTATCATCCTTCTTATTATCGTCATCATCAGCTACTTGTTTTAATAATTCATTATCTTCTTTGGAAGGTAATGGTTTTTCAATAACATCATTCCATGTTGCTCCAACACCTTTTTCAATCACTTGTTGAATTCTTTTTTTATCTTTTTCTTTTAAGCTTCGGTATCCTCGAAATTGTTCAATAGGTAACTTAGTTACTAACTCGGGTACTATTTATAATTTATAAATTATTATTTATTAGTCTCTTTCTCTCTCTCTCTCTATATATATATATATATATATATATGTATCAATCAATCCATCCATTGATCAGATCAGATCAGATCAGATCAGATCTATTTAATTTAAAATAAGAATATAGATTACCTTTCCAGCAAGTTATATGATACCAAGAATGTTTGGCTGATTTCTTTTTTTCTGATTTACTTTTACGAAAGATTTCAGCAGCTCTTAATGAATGACGTTGAATTACTTTATGACATGCAGCACAGTCAGCTTTACCGTAAATAGCATATTCAATACAATAAGTGGTTATGCCTTCTTTTTCACTCATTTTTTTTATTTGTTGTCTTAAAAAGAAAAAAATTTCTTGCATTAAGATTTTTCATTATTTTGTACTCCCGTCGTTCCTTTTTTTTTCCTCTTTCTTACCTTGAAACATAAAACAAAAATTTACTTATTGTTATATGAATATATTTGATAACAGAGTTCAATCATTTCAAGTCAATCAACGTAAATGGCCACATAAAGGACGACTTTCTGCTGAAATTGTAAAAAAAAAATAGTTTTAGATTACTTTTTCTTTTCCTAATTAAATAAATGGGTTTTTGATTTAACATTGATTCTCCCCACTTTTGTAATATTAGTTGGCACGAAGTGGATTTTATTATTCACCAGGACCTTCAAGAACAGATAACGTTATTTGTTTCTTATGTGATGCTCGATTAGATCGTTGGCGTAATGATAGTGATCCAATGGAAAGACATGGACGTATGGCACCTGATTGTCCCTGGGTTATTTTATCATTTCCACATACGCAGCAAGCACTTTTTATGTCAGAAAACGCAAAATCAACACGATTAAGTACAGCTCGTGTACGTACCTTTAAAAAGAATACGCAATGGCCTCCAAAATCAATGGCTCGGAAAAATTTACCAACTGCTAAAAAGGTAAAAAAATATTTTCATATCATATCAAAAATATTAAATATTAAAAAAATGTTATTATTATTTTTAGCTTGCAGAAGCTGGATTTTATTATGCACCTACAAAAAATGAAGCAGATCGCGTTGCTTGTGCTTATTGTTTAGAAACAATGACTGGAATGAATAGAACGACAAATTTATTGTATGTTATTATTATGAAAATGAGTTATGAAAGACAAGAATGCATATATATATATATCCATCCAATGCTTATTACTATTATTATTATTTTGTAGAGCACAACATGATTCATCGTGTATTTTTTCTATAAATGTAAGCTTGAATTAAATATCTTTTAACTTCATAACCATTAAAATTAATACTCTTTATATTTAGAATGATATGGATATAAAACAAGGACCTATAACACGACAACGATTACGAGCATCAAAAAATACTCCACCTTTACCTTCACAACCTATTGAATCTCAATCACCAAGACAACCCTCTTCTACTTCTATTACTCCTACTCCTACTAAAAGAATAGCTTCTATCGATGATAGTATTTGGGATATTGGTAAAGCATATGCTCAAAAGGATCGAATTGTTTTAACTTATTCGAAAAAAACAAAACAACAAGAACAACAAAAGCAACAAGATGTATCATCCATTTTACCGAAACATTTAACAGAACCTACATCAACAGCATCCCCTTCTACTTCTTCATCAGCAACTTCATCATCACAAAAAGAAAATAATAATCATCAAGAAACATTATTAACTAAATCACAACCAAAGAGAGCACCGAAACGAAAATTGAATAATGATATTAAAGGAAAAGGAAAAGCTATATCACATCAACAAACAAAAAAGACTTCAATGACTCCCTCTATTCCTACTACTACGTCGTCGTCGACGACGACAACGATGAGAACGACTTTTACCTCGCCAATAAAAGAACAACAGCAAACATCATCATCAACAGAACCATTATCAACTGCTCATTTAAATGACGGTACACAACAACCACAATCCTCTCCCATTATTACTTCACCTAATATACAAAATACACCTCTCTATGATGAAATATTCAATACGGAAGAAAATGATGATTTAGAATTGCTTGCATTTTCACCTATTCGTCCAATCAATAGTTTTCGTCATCCTACTATATTACAACAGCATCAAGGTATTATGCAAAGTACGCCTAATACTCAATTATCACGTATAAAGAAAAGTGGATTCATTACTACATCAGATGATGACGATGATCAAATGAAAGGAAAAAAAGTATTAGAAGAAGAAGAAGATCCAAGAAAACGATTAAAACCATTTTCACCACCTAGTTCACCTTCACGAAGATTAAATAATAATAATAATAATAATAGAAATTATTCATTGAGTCCTATGACAAGTCCAATTTATCAAATGACAAGTCCTAATAATCAAAGTTATTATAGTCAATCTTTATGGATACCTGAAGAAGAAGAAGAGGAGGAGGAAGAAGAAGAAGATACTATGATAATGACAATGGAAAATCAAAATGTAAAAGAAGATGAATTAATGGAACAAGTAAATGAACTTTCTGAAGAAGAATTAAATATGACAGTAGAAGAATATATTATTTCATTAATGAATAAGGAAATTGAAAATGTTGAAACTAAAAGTAATGAATATATTCAACAAATTCAATCTACTGTGGATCGAATACGACAACAAATTATGAATAAATAAAACAAAATACTATTTAAGTCAATCTGTCATAAAATATTGATAAGTGATTGGTTGTTGTAAAATGGATGAAGGTGGAGAGATTTTTATTTTCCGGTCGTTCATTTAGTTATTATGCATTGGTTTTGGGGGAGAGAGGAGTGAAGTGAGAGAAGAATGTTTAATAATAACATGGCTATTTGTTTTCACCATATTACAACATAATACCAACCATGAAAGAATGCATGTCAAAAAAATTGGAATATTCTTTTTTTCTGCTTTAATGATTGATTACTATCCATATCATCTAATTCTATTAAACAAAAATAAGTTTTATACGTATGAAATTTAATATATAAAATTAAGTTACTCTTTTACTTTTATTATTAAAGTAAATAATCTAATGGATACAAGCTTATTATTCACTTTACGTATACCAAGTTTAAAATCATATAGTTCTAGCTGTGATTATTATTATTATCTTACATAGTATCTCTTACGTATATGTATACGTAGAAGAAATAGTAATTACATGGGTGATAGTAATAATAACAGTATGCTGTGTACCTATTATAATGTCAATTTATGGTTTATTTTATGTGCATGGTAGTTACATCTCAAATATAGGATATAATTATTATAGGACATAATATACGTACGTAAAATTATAAAAATAGATTTATTATGTGGTATTGATGTATGATAATGCATGGAATAGTTACAAAGTTTGACCAGGATATGCGCTCGCTTGTTATTGAAAATCATGTATATAAAGTAAATTTTATAAAAATACCACATGATCCTACGTAACATTAAAGATTTCGCTTTTTTTTTATTATATTTTATCCATACGCATGAATACTCTTAGTTTTTTTCTACGCATATTTCTATGTGCATTATTTAAAAGTTTCAGTTACAAACAAAAAAAAAGGGGGGGGGTTCAAAGTGAGTTCTAAAATATAGTATATTATATAATTGTATAATACTAATGGTTGTTAACAAAAAGGTTTTATTCGTGGCATATCTTTTATGTTAATAGTACATAGATACTAAAAAGTTAATTTTATAATAACAACAGATATAAAATGTGAGTGAGGGCCATACACTAACATATGCATACATATAAAAAAACATAGAGAGAGAATAATTACAACACGCACAATTGATAATTTATTATGATATGTTAAATGTGTCTACTATGTTAGCAAATACGTATAAAAATATCCCATGTTTCTGAACAATCTGATTAATATAATTAGTAACTTTTCTATAGTTATGTACGTAGGTGGAATTACCATATATAAAAGAGAAATAGACAAATGAATAAAAAAAAACCTTAAGGAGAAAGAGTTATATATTATAGTATAGTTAGAAATTCTTGAGATACTTGTAAGAGTGTATGCAAATTTGTGAATCAGTAGACTATATATCTCTGATCTAATAAAAAAAAACTTCAACTAGCTCCAGCACATTCATTCTATCTATCTCTCCCTGTGTGTGCGTGTCTTGAGGAAGAAATTTTTTTTTCAGTTCAATGAATCCAATCATCATAAAAAAAAGGTACAGTAGCCTGAAATTACACGATGTTTGTCATATGCAACTACTTACAAAAGGGACATATTATTTCGTTTGCAAAAGAAACCTCACATTTTTTAGCACTCATCACCATGGCAACTAATAATTCTTGTTGTCAAAGACTTACAGGTTATCCTATAGATACATAGGGCTCAATATACCTAATACGTACATACTATCAAGTGATTTTAATAGTCAGTTAATTAACATAGACATTCATTATAATAAAGTAGAGCTTTTAGCAAACAACATGAAAAATATTCAATAAATATTATTGTATAGAACACAACACCATATAATACAAAAAAAAAAATTTCATCTCAATTGTGTTGCACTGTTGTGAGGCAACACACATGCGTATAGCTGATCAGAATTTTGTTTTTAGCAATTTTGATATGTATATACAGTATTTGCTAGGTTACTATGACCGTTTTATAATGGTCAGGATACGTAGTATATTTACTAAATTTCTTTATTATATATAAATTTGAAAAACAAAAACGGTGATATTCAATCCTTCTTTTACATCCCATCTTTCCTTTTTTTGTTCGTCTAAGGCGTGATGTTTTTACTTTTATATTCAATGTAATGATTTTCAAGTTGATTGTTCCCACAAATAAACTGAACTTGGATAACAGTCGAAAGAGTACAGTGTAAGCTACGTACCTTCTATAAAATTTAAATCTCTCCTTACGTAAAACGGTTTCTACGTATGATACGTAACATCAATAGGTATTCGATTATTTTTACATATTTATTGATAGTAAAAAAAAAGAAAAGAATGTACATAAACGAGAAACAAATATAATTCAGTCTTTTCACATGTTGTTCCTGTAATATTATTACTATCAAAAATGAGATAAACCTGGACGTCTTTTAGTTAAATAACTTGGCGTCAAGCCCCTAAATTGATACCAAATGGCGCCAAGTGCTCTCATTTTTTTTTCACAGAAATCACTAGTATTTAAATTAATGCTTTATTATTCTTTCCTATTCGGTGTTCTTGTAAATAAGCTAACTTTCATGGTAAGCAACAATCTAAACATATATATATATATATATATGTTAATCGCATGGTAATAACTCTAATTCTGCAATTTATTGAATAATATTTCAGTGCAATCAAGATATTAGATAACCAAATTACCGAGATAGTGCTTAATAAATTAACGATTGTAGTAGACAGGACCCTTATATTGGTTTTTCTTCTTCCTACGTAGAATAATTGTTAATGCGAGTTCTTTACATTTTGAGAGACACAGCTCGCGTTTTTTTTTAATTTTAATGTTGCTCTAAAGTAGGAATCATGACCAGTAGTGTGAGTTGTTAATATCGATTATAGTGTGATGAAAATCAAGAAGTTTACTTGTTATACATATTGATATTCAATGTGAGATTCATAAGATATATAAGTTATGTTTAAAGAAATGGAGCATGAAATTATATGTGTTTTTATGCAAAAAACTTTCTCTTTTCCTCCTAAACATGGTTAATACTTTATTCATTAATCAAATGTCATGATAACTTAAAATCTTCATGTTC
Source organism: Circinella umbellata (assembly GCA_025093555.1). Classification (NCBI taxonomy): domain Eukaryota; kingdom Fungi; phylum Mucoromycota; class Mucoromycetes; order Mucorales; family Lichtheimiaceae; genus Circinella; species Circinella umbellata. The sequence goes on along the minus strand of JAIWNF010000017.1, from coordinate 425,440 downwards.
TTTATATGATCTTTCTTAATTATTTAGCTAGAATTATTAGTAGTGTGGCTGTACAAATAATCCATGGATGGGAATAAAAAAAAAGTCATAAATATGTTGTACAAAGTAGGATTTATTGTGATACAGATAAAACAAAAAAGTTTTCAAATTATAAAATGTTATTATGAATCGACATAGTTGAAAAAGATTAATAATAAAAGGAAAAAAAAAAAGAGGTTCTCTCTTTATATATTATTTTATTACTATTTTAAATGGGGTGTTTATTTCTTTTGAAGAAGGAAAAAAAAAAAGATGGTTTTTAAAGGAACACCGAACTTTTCTGCATTTAGCATATTTGTGTTCAAAATCTCATATGATTCAATCCGGCAAAACAAAGAGTTTATAATTATTATCCACATGTAAAAAGGAAATTGTTTATAATAATGAAATATAAAAAGATAGAATAGAATAGAATAATTTGTATTTGTATTTTGTATGTATAGAAAGGAAATAAAAGAGGTAAAGAAAAAAGAATATAAAAATTTTCATACAGCTAAAAGATAATAATAATAATAATAGAAAATAAAGGAGACTTTCAAAGGAAAATATACAAAAAAGAATCGTCCATAAAGTTATTTAATAGTTTTCTTGTTTTTAAGCAGATGCTTCAGGTTGTCCTCCACTGCTACCGCCACCATCACCTCCCTTGGTCTAATAAATAAATATGCATCGGTTAGTTTTTTTAAAACCCTTTTTTAATCAACCCCTCCTTTCTTTCTTTACCTGAGTACCAACAATAGAACCTGTTATGTATTTATTATGATTGATAGTTTTAGTTTATATAAGTTATGAAAGTTATTTTATTTTATTTGATATTGAAAACTTACCGATAATGATACCCAAGATTACAAGAATGGTCACTGCAATAATAATCTTCCACTTTAAATCTTTCCACCACATTCTTTTACGAACTTGGTTTGCTCCACGTCTAAAATGACCCGATGTTGCTTGTAAATCCTCTATGTTTTTTTTTTTAAAAAATAAATAAATAAATAATAATAAAAAAGTTTATTTTATCTTTATCCCAATAAATTACCTGTTTTGCCTCTTAAATCATCCAATCGTTCACCACGTTGCATCACTTTATCAATATTATCTTGCATAATATTAACAACTTCATCTACTTGTGCTTGAACACGTTGAGTTTTTGGTGGTGCCTCACCACCTCCTCCTGCTCCACCGCCACCGGGTTGTCCGTTGGGAATATATGGGTCGTAAGGTGAAGACCTAAATATTTTTTTATGTATACATTATACATATAATATATATTTTATAAATGTTGAGTTTTTCTTCTTTTTTTTTTTTCTTTCCCACGTAATATATATGAAAAGTTTGTTGGTTTTTGTTATTTACATTGTTATTTTATTATTATTATTCGAAATAAGTCAATGAGATTTTTAAGAGTTGAAAAAAAAAGATGCAGAAATGAAACTAAAAAAAAAAGAGAAAGAGAAAAAGTGAAAACGGGTTCTCTCTTGGCTTTGCCTTTGGAAAAAAAAGGCATTGCATTGAGTTCATCCAATGAAATTGTATTTCTGAGTTTAATTAAATAGAACTTTATCTATAACCCTTTAATCCAAAATAAACCTTGACTTTGTTTGGATTAGTTGAATAGTTTTTTGATATAAAAATATTCATTCTTTCTTTCATTCTTTTCTTTCTTTCTTTTTCGAATTTTTTTTCTTACTTATAATAATGTAGATAACATCCGTTTACGTATAAAAAAATGAAAACAATATATTCACTTATAATGAGTAGTATCATTCTTGTTTTTATATACTCAAAAACAAAAATAGTATAGTAGTACTTACAAGAATAATGTCAAATTTGTTAAAACAAAACAAAACAAAAGAATGGATTTTGGTAGCACAAGATCAAAATAGTATAAATAAATAAATGATGTAATTATATTACCTACAATATGCAAGAAGACGAATATTTTTTACATTTTAATTATATTTAGCACTATTGCATATTCAAACGCCCCCCCCTTCTTGCATCTGATGATTGAACATATTATATCCATATTTATCATAGTAACCGTTAATGATTGTGAAATAGATAAACAATAACTATTTTTATTTATAATAAAGTTTTCAATTTACTATTTTCATTAGCATAAAAAAAACTTTCATCTTTCCAAAATCACTTGGATCTCTCGAGAGTCATTGCCAAGTGTTTAATATTATTACTAGAATCTACGTACTATAATCTAATAATTAATGGTGATTGTTGCTATGTAACCATTTTAAATTATTAACTTTCTTTCTCTATGTCTCTGTGTCCTTCTGACTCGTCAACTTTAGTAACTTTAGTATACTGGGTAAAATAATAGTTGAAGAAAAAAAAGGGCAAGAGAAAATATATAAGAGAGGAACGAAGGGTTTCATTACTAATTGAGTTACAGGGAGATCACAGAATACATTTTGAAGTGACATAGAATACCATGGGTTTCTTCCAATTTTTTTTTGAGAGAGTATTCATATTATTAGACTTTTGAATTATTATTATTATTATTATTATTATAAGTATATAGATGTAAGAAATATAAAACACAATTAGGTTGTACAAAAAAAGATTATATAAGGGAGAGAGAGAGAGAGAGAGAGTGTGTGTGTGTGTGTGTGCGTTTGTGCGAATTAAAAAAGAAAGGTAGAAAATAAAATGTAAAGAGAGAAAAACAAAAACGTGTATTAAGTAATATATGTACGTGAGAGAGTATATGTATGGGTGTGTTTGTGTTCGAGAAAGAGTATATTTATAGCGTATTCCTGCAAAATAGTATATTATGCTTGTGTTGTGTGTGTGCGTAAAGATGTAATGTAGTGTGCTGGTTGTATACGGTAGAAAGGGAGGGGAAAGTAATAATCTCCGCCTTATTTCGTCGGAGGAACAAAATCAAGGGAAGTTGACCTCGGTGAACTGGGACCAGGAGAAGAAGATGAAGATGTTGAAATACCAGAAACCAATGATACAGGACGACTTTGTAAAGGATATTCTTCTCCATCATCTACTGCGATTATATGTTCATAATCGTCTTGTTTCATTAATAATGCTTCTTCATCATCATTATTTAAATGTGTCATTGAATTGGAATTGGCTTCTTTCATATAACCTGTTGACTTGCTTCTGTCCCGATTTTCGATACTGTGTACAAATGCACTCAAACTAATTTTTGTGATACCTAAATAAGCCAAACGGGTACGGTAATTCGGATTGATGGTAGGAAGGTATTTTTTGGCAATAAAAAAAGCACAGAATGCATACATAGAACCTCCCACCAAATCAATTAAGTAGTGATGTGTCAAATACATGGTAGCCCACCACATCCACATGACATGTACAACACACAATGGCCATAATTTTCGTTTCAAATAGAATAAAAATAACATGGTAAATGTAGCATTTGCAGAATGAAGTGATGGAAAAGCACCAAATACTAAAGGTGAATGACCAAAGGAAGACCCGTATAATTCCAATCCAAGAATTTTATCAATTCGTGCTAATCCACCTGCTTCACCATGAATAGAGTAATCTGCTGGTGCTGAGCCATACGTCATTTCGTACCCTATTTCATGTCAGAGCGTTTGAGTTGTTGTTAATAAAGTAATTAAATCCATGTGACCCATCGATCCAAAATTTCCTTTTTCTTCTTTTTCTTCCTTACTGTCCTTCCCCCCCCCCACACACACACACTAAATCAAAATAAAAGAGTCCTCTTTAAAAATAAACATTTAATACTTACAAGGTGCTGCATTTGGAAATGAAAATTGAGTAAATACAGCTAAAGCATTCATCCAACCAAAAGCTATACCGAATATATCCAATGAACCTGGAGGACCAAATACAAATAAAATAAAAGCAAAGATAAATGGGAATGAAAAATGAACAATGCCATAAGGAAGCCATGCAATAATGTCAAGTACTGGATGTTGATGATTTGAAATGATTTCTGATAAATTAGCACCATAAAGAATACGTTCCAAAGTAGGTAAAATATTCACAAAGATATGTTGGGGTCGATATTCAGTAGGAACGAATTGTACTGCATAGAATGATAGTAGATAACCAAATACGGGCATAGCTGGAATAGTGAATCGTCTTATATAAGGTATGATGGTAGAAGACGCCAATAGAATGCCAAGTAGTAATCGAAGATACCAAGGTGGTGATTGAATAATGATCAAGTCAATTAATATGACAGTTGTAACGAGAAAATATCCAATGTTTCGTATCGATAAGCATTGTCGCAGTCGTTGTATTGACAATGTCATTATTTGCTCTTATATGTTTATAAGAAAGAATAAAAAAAAGTTATAAATTTAAAGAGAGAGAAAGAAAGAAAAGAGAGAAAGAAGAGGCAAAAAATAAAAACATACACACGACTGTAATTGAAACGAGGTCAAGCAGCAAATAAAGATTATATTGCACACCTTTTTTGCGGAACCTAATTTTTTTTTTATTTTCTGGATGTCCGTCCGCTTGAATAAAGTTTTGAAGAGAAACCAGTCTTTTTCATTTTTTGTCCTACCTCCAAAACATTTTCTTCCTTCATTCTCGTTTTGTTGCCACCTTTCCTCACGTGTGTGGGGCTGACCACACTTTCTTTACACTACTTTTTCTTTATCATAAGATCACAAGTAACACTTCTTTGATTAATAAAACAAGGGTTTCTTTTTTGTTGGACCTTCTTTTTGTTTTAAATTTCCAAAAATCCTAGAGCAAAACATTTTTTTTTTTTTTTTTGTATTTCGCGTTTTATTTTATTACCTTTCCCACTCTAATTTTTTTTTAGTTTTTTTATACAGTTATAATCATGATTATCATTTATTATCATGATCCTCTCTTTACTATCGTTATAGGGATTATAATAATAATAAATAATGAGATAAAGAGGAATGTAATATTTATTTATTTTTGCTGAAACAAAATGAGACTTTTTTTGTACAACCAGAACCTGTATAAAATGTTTATTTGGGAACAATATTTAACCGGATTAGCGAAAAATAAATCACAGTAAAAGATGTACATGGTAAGAAGGCATGTAAAAGCTCATGGAAAATAAACAGAAAAAGAGAGCACAACAATAAGAGAAAAAAAACGGTATGCACGTGCTCCTATAAAATAATATGCAACCTGTCTTATAAATGCAACCCCCCCTCTTTATGCAGAAACTGTCATTTCACCAAAAACGATAAAATAATATATCTGGCTAGTGTTATATGCCACCTTAATTTTAAATTATCATGTTGCTCTATTCCAAATAGAGTTGGTCGATTTAATCAAAAAGAAAATAAACAAATAGAAGAAAAAAAAGCATGTTTATTATAAAGATAGAGAGAAAGGGAAAAAGAAAAAAAATGGATTATATATTATTATTATTATTATTAATCAAGTACACAATCAATTTTATAATCAATTTAACCGAATGACATCAAAGAAGAAGAAGTTTATTCATTAAAAAGTAAAGTTATATCACATGTTCTATTCATTCTATTATTTAATAATATGTCCAAAGTAAATTATACTCTTGTCAGTTTTTCTGCTCATTGTACTCCAAATCATTAATGTTTTTTTATACGCCCACAAACATGATATCAATATCAAAAAGGAGTATGGCTGTAAACATGTATAAACGGTCATAACAATTACTAGCTGTTTCGTCCCTTATTAGAGCAAGTGTAGCGGTGATTGTAATTTGAGCTGCAAAGTTAAAATTATTGCAGTCTTCTATAAAGCAATGGATGGTTTGCTACAATATTGCTATCATTACCTCCACTACTTCCTCCAATGCCCAGCTCCCACCGTCATTACCATCCCAATATCCGCTACCCCACTATTTAATGATAATACTAACAACAAGGAAGATCCGTTGTTAATAAGCTGGGTAGCAGAACGAAAAAAAAAGACAATGTGGTTCAAACTGGGCCAATGAAGAAGGCCTCCCGCTGCTTAATGCCTAATGTATTATCTCCACCAATCCAGTGAGAATTCCCAAGCACAAAGAACAGGAACCATAGAAACGCATCATCGAGGCCTTTTATATCCATTAAAAATCCTAACAGCAAGGATTAAAAAGCATTAAAAAATCATTCGGCAATCATTTCCAGAGATTTCCTCTGTATACTCTGCTGCCCTCAAAAGGGAAAAAAAAAATGGAAGTAATGTATCTAAAGATATGGTGGTAAGATATTTCTATATTTATAATTTAAAGCTACCCATGATAAGTAACAAATATTTAACAGCTGGTATGTACAGTCCCTCGAAATTTAATGAAAGTCAATCTTTTCAAAGCATTGAAAAGAACAGAAGATTATCTTGACTTATGCTAACGCCCACTTTAAATTTTTTAAACATTTATAGAAAAAAGGGTCACGAAGAAATGTTTTGATATGAATATAATCATCTGATGTTCACTGTTTCCAAGCTCTTCCTATAGATGTATTACGAGGTTATTTCTTAATTGGGTATTTAAAGATGGATCACGGGACTCTCTTATAGGTGTTACACTCGTCTCCAGCAATCATGTTATGCAATAGAATGCATGTTTTTATTATATTGGAGATGTGGGCCACGCTCCACTACTTTGCGGGTTCTTTATTGATATTGAAGCGTGTGTGAATAACACTAAAAACACATTCAATATCCTTTTGAGCAGATTCTTGCATCTCGGTAAAGTACTCTATTAGAATAGATACAAGTTCTGCTTTTAATAAATAAGTTGATATACTATGTTGTGATTTTAAGGAATATACTGTACATATCTTTTGCTTTTTCATTGCGGGACTGAAAAAGAAGATAAGTAATGAATGTAGCGCAAAGAGGGTATATGTCATCAGCCAAGTAATACCCCATGTTATATTCATGACTATTGATAGTATACTAGGGCTATGTCTTGCATGGTCTCATTGAACAGTGGAGATTTGTGCAAGCCATTGATGTTGATGTACGTACCTGGAACACCAAAGAACGAGTGCCAAATAAAGAGGTAATGGGAGGCAACAGCTTCCAAAATAATGGTAGTTGGACCTTCATTATCCTTATACACACCCTCCCATCTTGTTGGGTAGTTTTTCCATTCTCAGTGCATGAAGTATCTGGTAACCCGCGCTTTGCATTGGTCTTAAGGAGATGGTTCAAATCATTTTTATTTGGTGAACAAAGGTAGTATTTACCGTACCATTGAATAACCCACTTGCAGAAACGAATTAGCGTTTCTCTAGCTGTTGGAGCCCCCACCTTCAATTACTCGTCAACGGTACTCGTGGGACCACGGTAGTCCAGCATACGCATTGCAGCAGTTCCCTTGATAAAAGGGTACCCTGTGGCATTACCCTTCTGTTGGAAAAAGATATAATTATCTCCTGACTTTTCCATAATACCCGTAAACAACGAGGGATGCATACAAAACCAACATCGAAAGAAAACTTTATCGTATTATGGGTTAGGCTTAAAATAATCTTCTATTACAATGTCTTGGAAGAATAATCCGTTGCGATTTGTCAAACAGATTCTGCTTCATTTCGTTTGCAGATACATGAAAAAATAAAGCCTATTCGGGACAGCTCTAATTGAGATCAAAGTACGATCTGTCTTAATTCCAACTACTCATTGTATAAAGGTGATCTATTTTTCTTATATTTCCTAACAAAAATTTGTGACCAGGAAAAAAAATCATTTTGAATGTACGTATCTTGAAAAAGCCGAGTTAAACTGCCCCCTTTATTGAATAAACATCAGCTTGAATATCATGAAAAAGTACCCATTTGTATATAATTACTTTTTCAATATAGATTTGTGATAATAGTGTGTGTTGGGAGTTTTAATGAGATCTTAAAATAGGACGGGGCTGGTTGGTTGGTTAAAGTCCAATTGTGCTGGTGTTCAAGTGGATCAAACATTTTGGTAACTTAAAACTAACGCTACCATTTTCTTTTTGCTTTGCACTTATTATAGTTTTTGAAAAAATAAAAGTTACGATAAAGGGGCAAGCTGCATTCATGAAGATAATAATAAGAAACAAATAAATGCGGTAAAGGAAAATCTAATATTTTTTTGACTGTTTACACAATCTCACCCACTTACTATACGCTCCAAATATAAAACTCTTTATCGATATCAACAGAAAAATAATTGTTATCTGAACATCCTACACAAAGATAGGTCTGACATGTTTATTAAAGAAAGATGTACCATGTGGCCATCAATTATATATTAAGAATATTGCTGAGCCATTTGTTACATGAAAAATTGAGTAAATCTCAAAAATTCATGTTGCTATATGGTGAGGGGGGAGAAATAAAATAAGAAAAGTATGTTGTTATTTAAACAAAGTAATTCTTGTCAAAGCCAGCTGAACAGAAGGTTTGATCACCAGCATATTGCTATAATTATTAGAAAAGAAAAAAGGTTCATTAAATTAATATACAATAGTATACTACTACAACTATGGTAATATTTTATGGAGAAAGATAATGATAATACAAACCTTAAGAGTAGGCTTACTCCAGCCACCAAATGGAGAAAAGTTATTGAAATTCAAAGCTTCATCCCATCCCTAATTAAGAATAATAACAATAGTTTCAGTTAATAAACTATTTACTATTGGTGTTGTATTATATAGAAACTAGGCTTTGTTTAATAATTTTATATGTTATGTACTTACAGCATACCACAATGGGACACTTGAATCCAATACCCAAGTTGCAGAACCAGTAATAGTAGTCCATTGATATTTTGAAGAGTAGACACCCCATTTCCAGCCAGAGTTATCCAAAGCAGTCTTAAATTGTTGAAGAGCTAATTATATAAGATATAAGATATAAGTATAAGGCATTAGTTTTTAGTTTCTTGCTTTGTAATAGCTTAAAAAAAGGCCGTTGAAAAATAAAATAAAATGTGCTTTATTTTGGTACACATACTTGTTCTAGCAGCGCTGGTGGAAGGCCAGTTGTTTGCAGAAGGATCAGTTTCAACATCAAGCCACAATCGACCAACAATCATCTTATTGGCACCAACATAGCTGACAATTTCATTCAATTGTGTAGCAGGTGATTTACAAGTGGAACGACCTGTGCAAGGGAACCAGTAGATATCAATAGAAGTAAAACCAGCGGATTTAGCATTAAGATAGTTTTGATAGCAGTTTGAGTCAACTTTACCACCCTATTAAATATACAGCAACAGTTGTTCGTTTTGTTTTTGTTAGCACACATTTTGAGATATACATTTGTTGATATAATAATAATAAATGACTTACGGGGTTGTTTCCCCAGGCTTCAATATAGCAACGAACGACAGCATGTTCATAACCGTAGTTCTTCACGCATGATAATGAACTAGTACTTGTCAAAGCCGAAAAATCAACACCAACTTTACCAAAGACTAATGGTGCATTGAAGGCAGAAACCAACGCTAAAATGGCAAGAACTAAAAGATTCTTCATACTTGTTTATTAGACTAAACAAAAGAGATATTAGTTTTTTTTTATTAACAAACTAAACTCTTTATATAACAATTATCCTATGAATAATGTGTAACTTTGAAACTTTATGGGGGGACGATAAAACACTTCTTTCATTATCTTTTCAAATATGTTATAATACTCTTTCTGCCCTCTGGTTCTAGCTCAAAATTTTTATAATTAAATACGTAATGATATCAATAATTTGCATAATTTATAATCCTGTTATACAACAGCAAGATATTTACAATATAAGTGAACTTTATAATATCACACACACACGCACACACACGCACACACACAAAATTGTTAAAAAATTCCCTGCCCATCGTAATCGTAACACCTTGATGAACTCGCACTAATTCTATTTTAGAAGGTAACATATTATACATGTATAAAGTAAGCTTGATTGAACCTTAATAAGAAAAAAAGACTGTTCATATCTTCTTGACTTGTAACTTGAGTTGGGACCCAATTATCTTTTCAGTTATTACATTATAATCATGCTGATATAGTAATAATAACAAGAAGAAAAAAGTACGTCTTTCTTGATAAAAAATTGTATATCTGTGTTTATATTTTTCCCTTGTATATTTTTACATGCGTAGGTAAAAATTCAAAATAAACCAATCAAAAAAAAAAAAAATAGCCGCCCAAGAAGAGGTCCCTGGATAATGAACTATTTGTTGTATGTAGTACAAGACGATAAGCAAAAATGGTTAAAGGAGTTCACAACAACACGTCAGATAAATATAAATATTCTCTTTACATTATTATTTAAAAATTATTGTTTTGTTTATAGCTGGTATATTTTTTGTTTGTTGGTAACAAATTATGTGGGAATTCGTAATCTCTCTTATTTTAATACTTTGCGTAAATCTTAAAAAAGGATCTCAAATCACGATCTTTTATAAATGATATTTCTTTTTTTGGAGTGTTGTACAGCATTATTTATCACATTTATTTATTATCTGTACAACTTAATATTTTATATCTGGGACTTGATTACTTATTTGTACTACACTAGTAAGTTGTATGATAGTTACATATAATGTATGAACGAATAAAGAGACTCATATACGTAGTAATTTAAAACTACATATTAACTGCGCGCTTTGTTTTTGTATGATAGTATACCGTCTTCCTCATCATCTATCCCCTTTTTTGTACATCGTTACAATTTTTGAAGCTTACACACTTTTTTTTTTCCATCTTTCATTATTTTTAAAAAGTGAACGACGAATAGGTATCCATTAAAATACCACACGATGGAACAAAAACGTTTGTATAGATTATTTCAGCGAGATCAACAGTAGTTTTTTTTAATAATGGTATAGTATATGATAGAATGTTAAGATTAAAAAAAAAGGCGCATGAACAACAAACATGAAATTGATTGGAAATTACTAAGTCTTAATATCAATCAAGTTAGAGCTAGATATTAATTTAGGGCATATGCGAGAAAATAGATGAAAGATTTGATAAATAAGTAAAAGAGTAATAACAATATTTTTATTACAGATGCCACTGTACTTCTCTATAATCTAATGTCTTTTCAGTTAAAATACTATTAATGAATTAGTACGTACGTAAAAACGAAAAAAAAAGTATATAGATAAAAGGGTAACTGCAATATAGTATGAAACTTAATATATAGTATAACACTGTGTAAATAAGAAGTAAGATAGTGATGCACGTTGTATGTTTATAGCCGAGCATTTTTTTTGTTATCTTTGTAAAAGTGATATTAAACTGAGATATCTAATGAGAAGAGTTTTATAAAAATTAAAGCCTACAGTGAGTATTCGCTAAACCGGTAATATCTCTTAAATATCTTTTATATACTTAGTAAAACACCGGTGATTCGCTAAACCGGTATCCGGTGAGCTTTCTTAAATATTTACCGGATTTATAATAGTATTATTCTATCTTATATCATATAATATCAATCTTTTATTGGTAACATTATTGACACAGCCTTCCTTTAACGTCATCCAAGCTCTTCCCTTTGTTTTCAGTTGGCTACTTTGTTTCCATAGAAATTGAAAATACACAAATCATTCTTGCCGTCAAAAGAAACCTTCTCAACACCTTGTTGATAACAGTGTCTCTTTTTCACCAACTTCACACAGATGCTTTTTCTTCTTTCTTATCTGGGTATGTATGTATTTTTTTTCAACTTTGTCACGTACTTGTTTATTACCATTGAGTACTGTATGTAATTATGTTGTTGATACAATTCATTTTTACTCATTTATTTAACCGCTAACCATGGTCCATATTTTAAACACACTTTGTTGTACATTCACTATTAATCCTGTCTCTGGTTAACTATCACTATTCGATGAATACTGTACACTAATATCATTTTTATCACCAAAATATTAGCTCATAATGGCATAGATACATTATATCAGCTATCATTTTTTTATCTTATCCGTACAGCTTAGTTGTTTTTTCAGTATATTCTACATATTAGTACCAGTTGCGTTTCAGTTCGTTAAGCCAGTAATTCGCTAAACCGGTACAAACCCTCACATATATTGAGTACCGGTTTAACGAATACTCATTGTATTTCCTTATTTAGTGTAGATTACGCAAAACAAATATTTGGGCAAGGGAACAGTCATTACTGTTGTGCGCATATTTATTTCTTTACTCATCATACCCATTATTAGCAAGATATAAAGCTCTACATAGTTGATAACATATCTATTAAAGATATGTCCGCGGTGATTTTTGAACGACATACATAAATTGAAACTGCAAGGATTTTGACCAGCTCTAATACCCTAAAAGCAAACCAATTAATTCACTATCTTGAATGTGTACACTGGCATAGACGTGTGTGTGTGTAAGAAAGAGGGTAAAAATTAGAAGTATAGATAGTAGCTGGATATTGCAGTGTTGTAAAAACCAACAATTGAAGCTTAAAAAAACTATTGAGTTGATTGAGGCTAACATAATATTGGATAAAGGTGTATCAATCTTTACATATACTCATGGCCAAACATCATGAGTGCGTAGTAATCGAAGAAAAGTAAAATTATGACGAGACTCTCAACGAATCTTGACAACCTCTTGTGTAAAGAAAGAGTACATTACATAAACTATTCACATACGCTTTTTGTATAATATCTACAAGTGTTTTTAGTAATAAATATGTACGTAAGTCTGGCATACCATATGGAAAAATGTGTATGTAATTTTTGGACAATAGCTACGTCAATATCAATAACTCAAGTTCTTAGAAGGTCTTTATCCGGGAATGCTGACCAAATCGCGTTTTTCACTTAACTCAAAGTTGTGCAGGAAATTATATATAGTTACTAGTATTAGCTCGCTTTATCAATCTGTTTGAAACATGGAAACAACGAATATCATATCCATCTTTCAATACTTCTATTACATAGCCAATTTTGTAAAGTACGTCACAAATCATAATAGTTAAATAAAGTTTAGAAAGCTGTCAAATCAAGTGAAGTATTATTGATGTATCGTTTTAATAGCTTTTTGTTTAATCTGGCATGTGGGGAAGTGTTTCAGTGGGAAGAAATTCTAGAGCTATGTTCGGTTCTCTTTCTAGCCTCCTATTGATTGACAAGTTTAGTAAGTAAGCAGTATACTTAAATATTTCTTATATACTAAAATAACACGAAAGTTGACTGATTCGGTTAAAACAACTTTATGTAGACAAGCAAGACCATACCTTATTATTATTATTTTACGTATGCAGCATAATATTTTTAGAGCATTAAAAGATATAATGTGCCTATTAATAGATTTATTATATACCTTGTACCTTGCGTAACAATACGAGATCGTTATTCTTAGAAGTATGAAGCGTCAAATCATAACAACTATAATACACTGATTTCTTAAGAAAAGTTTATAGAAATATGAATTTGTCACTTTAGTCAGCTAGCAGAAAATAGTGTAGTACTACGACTCTTTCGCAACTCCTATTTTTTCCGATAACCAGGTTACAGCATTATTATATCACCAAATATATTCATAATCATTCCGTTGTTGCCGAAGGAAATATACCAAACAGAAAGATTTTTTCTATATTGCTCGTATAGCATTTTTGTCCCACCAATTCCTGGTCTAATTTTCTTTTATGTATGATCACCAATATTGACACCTAAATCAAGCAATTGACTTGGTTTATTTATGCGTCATGTTTTTTACTCTTATCTTTACTGTTATGAATAATGAAGTTCGAAAACAAAAAAACATACTGTACGTTACTTGATACTATAAGAAATTTCAACGTAAATAATATTTTACGTAGGCACCTTTGCTATTTCTTCGTTGGCTCACTACTAAAGCTATAGATACGTATAATCTTTCTGAAAAAAAAAAAGAAGGCACTATATCCCGAGCCATTACTAATACGTACGTAGATGGAAGAGAGAATAAAAATTCATTATTACTTGTAGAGAATTATATATAAAATAAAAATATATGCCACTAAATATAAAATAAATTCCTCACCCCTTATTTACCGATAAATTAAATCCATGAATCTTTTTGTTGTTCTTTGTACTGTAATATCTTTCTAAGAGTCATAATTGATTTGAAAGTCCATTAACATAAATTTCAGGAAGCTTAATACGTATTATTTTTATACTGCTAAAAATAATGCCAAGGATATGTAACAATAATAGCGACTTGTTTACGTGACACACTGATTGTATAAAAAAATATGGAACCTGGCAGGTACATATGGTCCCTGAAAAATTATATTTATAACTATATTTAGTTAATATACTTCTACTCAGCATTTCGTGACCTAATCAAAATTTGCATATAAAAGAATTGTAGAAAATCAAGTCATGTTTTATAACATTATTTCTGAAGATATCGGTATATTATATAAAGAAATATGAATAGAGGGCTTCTTATTTTTGTCATTATTCTTATTATTGTATTAATATTGGTTGCTTTTTATTGGGCATTCTATAAAACAAGACAAAATCATAAACTCAAGGAACAGAAAGAACAGAAAGAACAGTTTTTTGACGCAGCTACAGTAACTCAAGCAGACAATACAATCATTAATAATCAAGGTTTATATTAAGAAAAAAAAATCTTTTTACGTATTGAAATATATACTTTTATATGTATCTTAATATATCGTATTTTTCCTCCCTTCAATTCATTGTTAGTGCCTTGGAACAGCAACGCCAGAAATCACAACACATGCATGACATGCTCACCAACAGCATATACTAATCAGGAAAATGCACAAATAAATCAAGCACAGTCATACTACAATATACTACCAACAAGTGGAAATTTCATACAACAACATTACTGTCAACATAGCGCAATTCCAATGATGAATAACTCTTCTTCCTCTTGTCTTCCTACTCCTCCACCGCCACCGCCACCATATCATGGAGTAAGGTCTGTTGATCCTCCCGCGTCGAGACTGCCCAAAGTAAACAACAATAGTGTAAAAACAAACAATTATATAGAAATACATCCACCACATGCAGTACAGAATGATTAGCTATTTGCAGTTCTTTAAATGGTATAGCAATATAACAACTTGATTACCTATTTCTTCATTGTTATGTCTCTTTTTATTTATATCAATATTGATTTTATTATATATATATATATATCATAACGCCATAGAGAAATATATTTTTTGTTGAAGCACATTACATTTAACCCTTTTATGCATTTATTTGTAATGAAGAAGAAAGTACTGTATATCAAATATTATTATTATTATTCTGATCACCGTTCATAATTTTATAGATATTGAAAATAAACGTGTTATTGTATAGTATTCATTGTGTGCTCACTCCTGTTGTTATACCTCACTAATATAAAACAAAATATTCAATCACATTTATATGTTATATATAATTAATATGTTTTAATGAAGAGTAAAAAAAATAAGTTGTTACCTATCAACCTTCTTTTTCACTACGTAAACGTAATTTATACATTTATTATACTGACAACAAAAATCCATTTAAATTTTGAACAACAATCTAACTGAAAGAGTTGTTGTTAAGCGATAATTCAAATATAAAGAAGCACCATTGACGTGTTGTAGGTACGTATTAACTTTTCCAACAATACGTATATATAAATCAAGAAAGAACTCAATAACAATAACGACATGTTGACCAATGATATTATTGCAATCACTCCCTGAGTTGAATTTTTCTTTACGCATTCAATTTTCTGTTGTCAGTTTTTTGATGCTTAAACAATATATAAAGAGCCAGACTGTTTCACTCCAATCGATCGAAAATTATATAAAAAAAAAACATTATACTTTTCGGCATATTCTCTTCAAACAGTACAAAAAAAACACTTCAGCATACTTATCCACAATATTATTCCCTTTTCTCTTTATTCATAATGGCTCGTTGGTTAATGTTATTACCTATTCTCCTTCTCGAACTTCTTACTATCTTTTCTGATCATGTTTATTCGTATTGCGTTTACAACGACATGGCGGACGGTACTAATTTGAATGTTGAACAAACAGATGGCCAAATGGACGGTGTCAAGAATAATCCAAAGTAAGCTATTATTTTCTAGATGTAATTGAATATATAGAAACAATTTTTTTTATGAACAGTCATTCTGTTATCTAAAGTAGACACTCATTATATTACATCTTATTCACTGAATTCTGTTCACATGTTATTCAATAGGAGACGTTTCAAACATAATGATATTCCACCAGGCTCAAAAGAATGTTGTTCCAAAGATAATATTAACTGTTGTAAAGGCTGGTACGACACTCACTATGTCGAGTTTCAAGTAAGTGAGGAGTAATTTGGATGATTTTTTTACGATGTACTACTGTTGTTATTATTTTCAATGGAGCTTTTTGATGTCTTTTTTGGAAGGCTACCACAATTATTTTGATCAATTAAACAGTAGCTTTTTAATAATCTGTTATATATGCGTGTCTTTTTTCTCTTCTAATTTATGTATGCTTATAGGTATCGTATGTTGGCGACCATAAGCGATCCGATAATCGTGCTATTAAAGGAATGTGCGGAGGATACATTGTATTCAAGGGAACATTCAAAAACGTCACTTATGATAATTTCTCGCCTGGAGATGTTCTTCTTGAATCTGTATCATGGAATTATTAGGCATTAATAAAAGTCCTGCTATGAAAAAAATGTTACGTATTCGCTTATACAATTTGACTAACAGCCTATTTAGTTATTTTACACTACTAAATTTCCGGTTTAACTAATATATAATATTATTAATACAATACATACATATATATATAAAAGCTCTTATTAATAAACTATTATACCTATAACAAAAACTCAATTTACGTTATGAAGATTTGTGTAGTAATAATATGCCAGCGAGAATGTTATAGAAATACTATAAAGTTGCTATATAATCTACAAAATTGTGTTAATATCTAAGCGTTACAAGATTGTCACTTATAAAGTGTGGCAAGAAACATGATGAATTAGTGTCTCCATACTTTGTGAATTGTTTGACTACTGAGACTTCTAAATACTCCATTTGATAAAAGCAAAGCAGAATCAGAGAATGTTATGGTGTACTAGTTACTGTATTTTCTTCTACACATTTATCAGGATAAAATATGTGTAATGAGCTTTGACAAATGTAAAACCTTAAAGTAGCACATTTTGCACCTGCAACAAATTTATGGAGCTTAGAAAAAAAAACTGCAGAAGTTTGCAACCTGAAACGTTCAATTTTCGAAAAATATATCTAACCAAGTAAATTTATTCTCGTACGTAAAAGAAAAAAAGATATGCACAGGGGGGATTTTGTATTAGTTGGTAATTCAACATATATAGACACCTGACTTTGTTTTGCTTGGTACTTTGAGTAGTTTATTGACGATGTTTGCATCTCAGAGTTATGAACATTCATGAAAAGCCTTTATAGCTACTGGTTATATTATAGGCAAAGAACCTACTCATGTTCTACTTATCTATTCTTTACATTGTTTTTGTTGATCGACTATACAAGGCAAAAAATGATTGAAATAGCAAAGGCGTTTTTGACATGGTTTATTTCGCTTTCTTAACAGTCCATACGTACATATTACCAATGTGGATTTCTGCCAGCAGTAAATCGTCACGCTATTACGTATTGATTTGGGAAATGAAGCTGTAGCACATTGCAGTTTGCATTATTAGAACCTGCTGATTAGTTTTACTTCCTGCAAATGGGATTCGTGTACAACACCCCAGTGAATATCGGTTGTGAAACATCTTCTATACTTAAAATTTACCTGAATGTACCTGAAAGCAGTACCTCGATGAATTTTGATCACAAATGAACTTTTCTTTTGCCTTTGTACCTATTGTATAAAAAAATAACAGTTATTCATTACTAAAACTGACTAAAACAGTGATACTTCTGCTATCTGCTCTTGATTGTTATTATAAATCAAAAATCCCCGGGGATGTATGTGGAATGGTGATAAAAATTTATGATAACAACGTAACTCAAAAACCAACATCATCACCGGATCATAATGTCGTACTCTTTTGATTAAATATAGAAATATACAAGGTACATTAAATCGATGTGTTGCGTAAGCTAGTACCCAAGCTGTTACATCGCTCTTATTGTTTATGCTTAACATTTGGGGTCCTGGGGTTAAATCTACGATCTTTCAGTTACACAGCACGTCAGTTATAGTTTTCATATGGTATTTTTACGTTTACTTTATATCAGTAGCTTTCCCTAATTATTTACGTTCAAATTATCTTTTACTTTGGTTAAAATACATGTTCGCGTTGTTTAGATTACTGATGCACATATACAAGGCCTTGCGCAGCGCGAAAAGAATTTAGCCAGAATGAATAGAAGAATAACAACCATATAACTACAATTTGACAACATTGTTTTATTTGTTGGTACTGCCCTATATTTTTTTTTCTGTGACCCATTTTGAATACAGTATTGCGATGCACATGGGCCAGACTTTTTTTTAAAACATTTATAATATAGTTGCGCGCACATAAAGTGGTTTAAATTTCGATCATCTTTCTTTTTGGTCCGCGGTGTTACAAGTGATTATTGCAATAATAGTAAATTAAGCAATAATTGAACACTCTTCTTCCTCCGCACATCCGGAAAAATCTTTGTGTCACAAAAAAAAACAATTCAATCCGTGTGAATTCTCAAATATTATAGGAATAAGGTCTGAAAAAAAATGAGTAGCATAGGGGCCGATTCTTTACTACCATTAATTGAATTGCAAATCTTATGAACAACGCATTGTAATAGATTGTGTGAAACATTAGTAATGATATGCGTAGCATTCATCTTTGTACTCAAACGTGGTTGCATGGGTATTTATCTTGGTAATAATCAAATCTGTATCATATACGTAAGCAGAAAAGTTTAATTACTATCAATAAAGACCAACATAAATATAATACTTTATAATTATCTTTTCTGTTATTCTTATGTAAAAATACTATATGAACAGAAAAGAGTGTATGCTACTGCGGAAATCAATAATTCAGAAGATACGTACTATTTGTTATAAGCTGATTAGCACTCATGCGATATATTATTATAGACACATTGAAAAACAGAACAGTAAATATAAAGTGACCCTGAAATACAATTCTTTATAAAGTTATAAAACAAGCACCTTGTCCCACCTTTTTGTCCCCTATATATCACTCGAACGGCAGTACGCCAGCAATCAAAAGGAAGGCCCGTTAAAGTTGCAAAGTACCCACTATTACATCAGCAGGACTTTCTTGATAGCTTATAAAATTGATACTGTAGTTTTTATCATTATGTATGATATACGTGCCCTGAAATTTTTAATTTTTTTTTCGATGAGCCCTCCAACTATCAAATATTTTTAAAAACAGGTTTTATGGCGTTTTTGATAATAACAGAATATAATACCGCTTTTAATTATATAGTTACTGAAGAGGCAAATAAAAATAACAAATTATTATAGATTAATGTGTTCTACTGCTATGATAAAAATTTACTTTTTTGCTCAATAACAATATACTCCTCGGAACAGAAAGAGGGGTTTGCCCTAGATTTTTTTCTGCTTTTGTAAATTACCACCCAATAGCGGACCATGAAGATCTGTCATGCGATTAATAACTGGCTTAATAGGTAGAATTATGCTATTCTTTAAGTGATTTAGTTCCTTTTGACAGGTATCACATATATATTATTGATGAGTATCGTACTACTTTTTCTCATATCTTTTTTATAATTTATCTTTTTTCTATTCAAATGGTGGATAAAGTGAACCAAACTTAATCGGTACAATAAAAAAAAAAACTCATTAGGTAGGTTGTAACTGAGCCTGGAAGAAGCGGCGTAATAAAAAGAAGGAATAAAAAATATAAAAGGACACTTCAAAATTCAGAAAGTGAAACAATTTTTTCTGATTACTGTACCGTTAATTACAAACAAACCATATCTAAATAATGTTTAAGAAATTTGCCGCCATTACTTTGTCCATTGCATCTGCTATCGGACTCGCTCAAGCTCAAACCATTGGTGTTGATGTCTCTGCTCTTACTGACGTTTCTTCTTTCCAATGTGCTAAAGGTGAAGGTTTTACCCAAGCAGTTGTCCGTTGCTACATTGAAGCTTATGGTCAAAACCCTGTAAGTTCTGATAGAATAAGTTGGTCAAAGTGTATTTACATAATTAGGGAACCTTTTATATACGTTTATATAATTACTATCCGTCTAACAATCATTACTGTATTCAATGCTTTATTATCAATTATTTTATCATATTAGGGTGGTGCACTCGACAAAAATTGTCAACAAAATTATCAGAATGCTCTTGATGGTGGTTTTGATGGCGTTGATCTTTACATGTTTCCCTGTACTGGCCGTGACACATGTAAATCAGCTGAAACTCAAGTTCAAGAAATCATTGACTATGTTGGCAGTAACAGTATGAAGGTTGGTACCCTTTGGTTGGATGTTGAAATCGATCCCTCTGCCAATAACTGGCCTTCTCCAGAAAGTGCTCAATCAAGTAAGTTGATTCCTATAATATATTTTTCTTTTGATATACTGTTGAGCACACAATAATAAATATACTAATAATACATTTATTTATTTTAAACATAAACTTATAATAACTGTTATAGCTTTGCAAGGATTCAAGGCAGCACTTGATGGCTCCGGTTGGAAATGGGGTGTTTACTCTAGCGCATCTCAATGGTCCCAAATTGTAGGCTCTAATGACTGGGAATTGGATTCCAGTGTTCCCGTCTGGTACGCTCACTGGGATGATAACAAATCCTTCGACAACTTTGCAGCATTTGGCGGATGGACTACACCTACTGTCAAGGTATTTAGTCATAATCTATTTGACATATTTTAGTTATCAAAGATGTTTAACGTTTTATTTTTCTATTTTTTATATTAATAGCAATATTCCGGTGATGTCACTTTCTGTTCCGCTGGATTTGATACCAACTACTATGGTTAAATATATTCTATTCTGTAACAAAATACTAAATATAATACCATTTACCGTTCTATATATCTTTAATAATAAAGCGAAAGCACTACATTTAAATACACTTTTTATTAATCTAAAAAAGACGCCTTATATTTAAAAAACTACAAATTACTTTGATACTTTATTAATATACACGCAATGGATATCATAGTTAAAGGAATTATATCTTCAAATATAAACTAATACGTAACATATTGCATTATTAATCTTACATTTGCTCAATTATCCTAGAATACTTGAGTATTTATAGGCAGTTTTTAGTTTTTTTTTTTTTTGATAAATTCTACTCATATCTCTTTTATGTATATAATCAATTGACTTTTACTTTCTTCCTTTGTCTTGGTAATATACTCTACTATTTTCTTTAACCCTAGAAGACTGTTGAGTAAATCACCGGCGCTTTTATTTTTCTACGGGTGTACTTTTATAGATTTCTTAAGGGAAAAAGTGGATTTGGATGATATCTATAAATGAAGTTGATATATATTAATTATCTGTGATGTGGCAAGTCTGCACAAAAATGAACAAAATAATAATAATTAGTACAAATATCAATGTATTATAGTACAAACATAATCTCTTCCTCACACTAAAAAATCAATAAAATAACTATGGATTCTGAAAAAAAAAAAAACAGTTTGGTTTCGATACTTATTTTTATTTTAAATGTTATGTGTCCATTTCACCAAGCAATTACGTACGATTTTATAATAACGTCAATAGTCATAAAATAACGTTAGCCTCAGGGAAGAAAGTAAGATTGTCAAAGCACACATTAATTTCGAAAATGTCACACGCATTTACAATAGTACCATTATTAACAAATGGTTCTTTATTTTCTACCGCTACTTATTTCATACTGTCATAAGAGAAGATGTAAAAGAAAATATTCCCTTTTTTCTGTAAACTTCATTTGGGCAGCTCTACAAAATGAAGTCTTCGAAATATATTTTTTTTGCACTTTTTTATAACTACTTCAATCAAATGGGACTTCGCCAAAAAAAAAAGAGAGAGAGAGAGAGAACCCGTCAATAAAAAGAATTACAAATAAAAAATGGAAGAGTTTTAATAGAACTGCGTGTTTATGTTTGTGTGCTTTTACTATGGCAACGGAAACACACAAAAAATTAAAAAGCAAGTTCTGAATTGAACTTGTTACTATTATTTATTATTACTACTATTATAATAGTAATAATTATTTTTATCATTTTCTTATTGAATTTTTATCTTCTGTAAGGAGAAGAAATCGAAAAAAGAAGACCTTGCGACTTTTCTTTTTTTTATAAAAAAAGAAAAAAAGGGCATATAAAAGAAAAAAGACCAATGCTAGGTAACAAAAGTTTGCGTAAGCGGAAGTGGGCTGGATAGCTGACTGCCGGTTAACTCCAGGGACCCTTGCCGTTGTGCTAACACCGGTTAACAACAGTTTGCGAAAGAGGAAGTGGACTACTCACAGCCATGGCCTAACTGGTTTCGCTGACTATTCTTTCTCCCTGGACCATTGCCGTTAAAGAAAAAAAATCAATCGGGGCAAAAAATGCCCCCCTTTTATAACTTTTTCTTTCGTGACCGTTTTGATTTAAATTTTTTTCATTGGTTGGCTTCAGTTAAAGCACAGCGCAGGTAATTTTATTACCAGGTAAAGTATAAGTTTGTATTAACAAAACTTGAAGAGAATGATGATTTTGAAAAAATAAACGAAGTAAACGATAAAGAAGTACAGTTGCCATGGTACATCTAAGTACCTATTATCAATTGTTTCACAACAAAACTCCGAGAAAGCACAGACCTCCTTGCAAACCTTCTCACCCGGAGTATGGTATTCCCAGTAATACCTTCAAGTCCCCCGCCAGGAAATGTTAACATTATTCACTACTGTCGTCCTAAGATTATTTTTATAGAACATGAGCCTCTAAATAAGATCTTTATTACTCTAAAACAGCTCGATATATATATCACTTTAAATTTTACTTTATTGAAGTCATATTTCCCGAACAACTTGGCGTAAAAAGAAGAGCTCAAATACGGCAACTTTTAATTTCTAAAAACCACAATAAAACTTTATCAGTAGAATGGTTTTCACATTTTTTTTGAGGATACGTAGTGGGGTTGGAAAGATAAATAAATAAGTTGAATAAAGAAAAGACAGCTAACATATATAGAAGAGAGCTAAAATCTGCTGTAATGAGACCAGTACAGAGGCATCTGATAACAAATTTAAATTAGGGATACACAATACTGGGCCAAGAAGGGTACAGGTGGTACAGACAATAGAGACGCTACGTAGAACCAGTGAGAGATGAGATTGTATTTACGGCTTATGTGAAAGATGATGAAAGTAATATAAACATCATAGTTATCACTTGCTAAATAATGAGAAACAAGCAACCTATACTAGACCATATGATAAAAATTTTAATAGTATGATACATATTAGTTAAAAATTTAATTCAAATATAATGTTATAGGATATAAAGCATAATTATATTTTTTGTTTTATAAATAAATACCAAATCCTCAATTAAAAGCTGCCTTGGATGATTTATATTAAACATGTTTATACTGTATAAGTTTTTTACTATTTAGTATCTTATACAGTTCCAACTTTATTCTTCTTTACCATATACTAGTAAAGCCATTAAAAATTAAATTTGCCCACGGAAAGTATTGTTTTATAGTGAGTCATCACGTATGTAATTAGGGGATCAATTCAACAAATAATCAATTATACCTATATGTATATAATTACCCAGAAAATTGTGTCCAAACAAAATCGGTTAATGATTGTTCGCTATCATTGTTTGCTGCATACATACTTGTTTGATCCACAGAAAATATATTACACTGTTAGGTAATTTTTACCTTTGGTCCTAGTACTAGACAGTCGTTTCTACTTATTCGATCATAATTCAAAATTGGGTTCTTTTATCTTCCCCCCGCTCCTTGCTTTCAATAACAGATCAATTTTTTTGGAGTTACTTTGGGATAAGGCAATTATTCGCCGCGTATCAAATGTTATCCATCCTAAGTAGAATACCGATGTTCTTCTTTCCCAAATATTTACTAGAGCTACATTAGTCATTTTATACTATTTATATAGTCCTCCTCTTGTAACTGCTAAAACCATTCATGCGAGTTTGTAAAAATGTCATCTCGCCTTTTTCCTTTGCTTAAAGTTGTTCTATTCATTACGCAACCAGTACAAAATTACCCAGGTTACCTTTGTCATTAAGTGAAAGTCCATCAGCGAATTGTTGATAATATCAGCTCTTTTCCATTACATTTACATTACCGCTATTTTTTTTCTTCCTCAACTTCTTCATGTACTTGTTCTTCATCGTCAGGGATATAATTGTGCTACGTACTTGTACAATTTACCCCCATAATTTATGCAGCTACTCACCATAATATATATACGTAAATAGTTTTTTTGTTGTCGATCCATTGTTGAAAAATTATAGATGGAATCATTTTTACCACAAGAAATAAAGTCCAAGTAGAAAGATTATTTTAAGGATTGGCTACATTATATGAATGTCATCTCTTTGACTTGTACGGCTTAATTTAATTATATGTAATCTTACAGCTATGTTCTTTAGCTGCTAGTTTGGCCTCTTAAAAGGTTAAACCGGTATTTCACTCAATTGGTACATATCTTCGCATATGGAGAATACCACGTTAACAGGAAACTACTATAGCTGCGATATTCACCATTATATATTTACTGAATATGTTGATTTTCAACTTTTGTATATTACAGTTATTATGCATAATAATCGCCTCTTTTTTAAAAAAAATTTCCGATGTTAAATTATGCATATCTTGTAAAGGCAAAAATTAACGAATTACTGTATATCCTTGGGAACAAGCCAATAAAGGTAATGTCTACACAAAAATCCTGAGTAACATAGCTAGAAAAAAAACGTGTTCGAGTCTATTGCTATGAAGACAAATCGAGAATTTAATTACAACCATGGATATTCATGGTTTAATGTGTTGCCTTTCTTTTCTTTTTTGTTGGAGGGAGAGAATGGAGTCTACAGTTGTTCTTTATTGTCTGACTTCTGAACATGATGCCATTTAAATGACCAGACCATAAGAGGAAGTTTTCCTTTCAGCGGAGAGCATATAGGATAATTTTGATGTAAAGATAACTGAGCAATTTTCTTCAGGGGTGGTTGCAAAATCGAAAGAAAGACCCTGTAGCGAGGGGATAGAAACAAGCATATGATGAAATAAAACAAAAAAACGGGAGGAAAAGGAATAAATGATGGTTAATTATATTTTGTTTTAAAAACAAAGTGATGATATAACTTTTTTTTGTGATATGTGCAGTTCTTATAAAACCAGTTGTTCTAGGCGAGTGTTGCTTTAATAAAACTAGTGACGTTAGTCCCGCTCTTTTTTTCTTTTTATTACTTCTTTTTTTTTTCTTAAATCATATGATGCACCATGGCCGAGCATAGTCCACAAGAGGAGGAAATAACTAAGCTAAAAAAAGAACTCCAGGAAGCGGTCGACTCCCGAGAAAAGGAGATGGAGCGTGAGCGTGGCGTTATGAGGGGCTTGGTCCAGAAAATAAAAGTGATCTCGGAAGAAAAAGAGGAGATGGCTTCAAAAAACGGTGTTGCTTCTTTAAAAAATCAAGTCGAAGAACTCTTGTTAGAAAAAGAAGAGTCTAAAAAGAGCTTATTGCACTTTATGAGCAAGGCCGATGATGCTGAACAAAAGTTACAACAACAATCGGCTCAGGTGGAAGAATTAACAAAACAACTTGCCCAGCTTAACAAAAACGATCAGCAGAATGATAATTTGAAACAATTACAAGACGAATTAGTAGCAACAAAAGAGCAAATCAATGATGCTCATGATAAACTATTGGATCGTGAGGATCATAATCAAAAATTACAACAACAAATAAAACAAATAACGGAACGAGCTGAATCAGCAGACGCATCGGTGACCCAGTTACAGAATGAACTAAAATCCACTAAAGACGAAACAAAAGATGAAGTTAAAAAGTTGAAGAGTCAAGTGAAAAAGGCTAACGAACGTGTGAAAACCGCTGAAGCAGCATTGGGAAAACTGGAAAACGATCAAAAGGAGAATGTTGCCAATGAAGCAGCCAAGTGGGAACAACAAGTTAAGGAAGCTGTTGAACGTGCAGAAAAAGCAGAATCCTCCTTTAAAGAGCTTGAAAACAGCATAAAAAAAGACAACAGCACTAAAGACGATAAATTAAAAACAGCCATTGGACGTGCAGAGAAAGCCGAAACAACGATTAAAAAACTCAAAACAGAATTAAAGGAACATACTGCTAATACTACTGTTGAATTGGAAAAAGTCAAGGAAAAGCTCGAGGAAGCAGTGAAACGTGCTGAAACGGCTGAAACAACCATCGTAAAACTAGAAAAGGATGTAGAGGACCGTGGAAATACTGCAGAAAAAGAGGTTGAAAAACTCAAGGCAGAGAATAAAACAGCGATGGAACGAGCAGAAAATGCCGAGGCAACCATTACAAAGGTTGAGGCTGATGCAAAGAGTCATGTTGATACAATTGAAAAAGAGATGTACAAGCTCAAAGAAGAACATAAAGCAGCGATCGAACGTGCGGAAACAGCAGAAGCAACCCTTGCAAAAGTTGAATCAAGCACCAGCACTTCAGAAGAAGAAATAAACAAACTCAAGGAAGAGCATAAAGCAGCTATTGACCGAGCAGAAGGAGCTGAAGCAAAAATCACCAAACTCGAGGCCGAGGCAAAAGATCATGCCAGTACAAGTACAGAACAGGTTGAACAACTCAAGACCGAAAATAAATTAGCTACTGAACGAGCAGAAACAGCTGAAGCTGCAATCAAAAAACTTGAAAACGAGTTAAGCGAACATTCTGGCAACACCAACGACGAAATCAAAAAATTAAAACAAGAACTGGAGGAACAAGAAAAGAAGGTCGTTGAAAAGTCAACTGAATTGGATACGATCAAGAAGAGTATTACCAAATACGAAGAAGAAAAGGATGAAATATCGAAACAGTTAACTGAATCAGAAGCTCAAGTGAAAACACTCAACAGCAAGCTACGAGATGCAAACGAATCGGTCAAGGTCGTCAAGGAGATGTTAAACGAACGTGATGTCGAGATGGATGCCATCCGTAAAGAGATGGATACCATGCGAGCTACTCAAACTGATCTCGAGGAAAAGTCGAAAAAATATGTGAGTGTCTTGAGCAAGACTAAAAAGCAAATCATCAAATTGGAAAAAGAAAAGACCGATGCTGTAGACCAAGTCGAGTCACTCCAAAAACAACTTACTGAACAAGAAGAACTCAAGAATGAAATTAATCGACTAAATGGCAAATTACACTCCACCGAATCAGAAATCAAGATTCTACAAAAGGAGCGTAAGGAAGCAGTGGAGGATAAAAATCGTATGTTTGATGAGCTACAAATCAAACAAGCCGAGTTTGAGAGTTCACAAAGCATGAATGAAGACTTACAACATCGATTGAAGGAGAGTGAACGACAAGTGGAGGAGGCCAATGAAAAATTGACGGCATTGGAGGACTATCAACGAATGGTAGAGGAAACAAAGAGAGAATTTGATGCTCACAAGATCAAGAGTCAAAAGGAACGACAATCGTTGGCTCAAGATTTAGAACAAGCAGCTGCCAAGGCCAAATCTGCTCAAGAAGCAACAAAGGAAAAACAAGTTCAGATGGATGATTTACAGAAACAATATCAAGAATTGGAAGAACACCTCAAGTCATTAACAGAAGAGTTCCAATTAAAATCCAAAGATGTGGATGTATTGGAAGGAGATAAGCAAATCTTAATACAACGAATAGATGAAATGGAAAGTGATCTTGACAAGAGTGAAGAAGAAGCACAAAAACTACAGTCGCTTATGGTAAAGAAAATCGTTTACTCTCATATTTTCTTTCTTTCCTTCCCTTTGTCTTTTTCGTATGTGTTTGGAAATTAAAACAAACAAAGCATTACTAAACATTTTTTTGGGGGGAATTTTTATTTTATTTTATTTTTAGAATGAATTAAAACAAGCGAAAGAAGAAGCAGAAAAACTTAAGCAATCTCAAAGCCGAGAACTTGAAAATATTAAGGTTCGAGAAGGTCATTTGAAAACACTTAATAAAACACTTAAAGATGAAATCCGCAAGTTATCAAAAACAGTCGCATCACCATCACCATCGCCACGTCCTCAATCTCCTAGTACTGCACCTAATAATACCGAGTATTCAACAGTATCATCATCATCATCATCACCTCCAACTTTACATTCACCTAGTGCATCACGATCTCAAGATGAGCAAATTAATATGGAATATCTTCGTAATGTCATTTTAAAATTCCTTGAAGCAAGGTCGACTAGAGTAAGTTAAATCTATTTGATTAAAAATTAGAGGAGATGAAAGTGTACTTGTATTTTGTGGGAATATATGAACTTATTAGGGTTGTTACTATTAATATAGGCACAACTTATCCCTGTTTTAACAATGATGTTAAAGTTCACACCTGAAGAAATTAGAAGACTTCAAGCAAAGGCATAATACTATCTTCATATAGAATAATCTATATACTTACTTTTTCACTTAGCTTATTTTGATATTAATAATGATAATAGTAATAATATTACCCACTTACCCAAAACGCACCAAAATACATCACCATTATTGTTTTATATAGATATAAAAAACAAAAGGAATCTTTTATTTTGTTAGCAAATCATTGATACCGAACTCCCATGCTGATCAGTGTGATAAATAATAAATAACCCCTGTGTATATGAATGGGGAGGGAAATGTATGTCAATTAATAGTTTGTTATAATTTCTAAATAACAATCAAAAAGGAAAAAACAAAGCTTTTTAATTTTTGATTCCAAAATGAAATGAATATTCTACTAATTATATCGCGTCAATAATATGATTTGATTTTGTAACACCAGACTTTTTTCTTATCTTTAATCTCCTTTTTTGTTTTGGGTTGCATTAAGTAATAAACCTTTGTCATTTTATGCATAAAATGAAAAAAAAAACCCAGCAACATACAATTTTAAAAAGGCTAATTGACTTCCGACTTTTTTTGTCTTTTTTTTAACTGTTTCAACTTTTTTTTTTATTTTAAACTTCTTATGTACAACAATTTACACTTACGTGCCAATGTTGTATGGTTTTCTATTTTGTCAGCTTCCGCTATAAGAGCATCACCCCTCATTCATGTCAACAATGAACCTGAATTCTATATTTCTTATTGGTGGTCACGACCCGAATTTTTTATTCGTTTGGCAGCTATAGCAGGACTTGTCCTATTAGGTGGTGTCTTTGCAGGTATATAAAGATATAGAATACGTAATAAGAATAATAAATGCTTATAAAAGTCTTCTTTATTACTAATTGTATTATTTTACTATCAGGTTTGACATTGGGTCTTATGGGATTAGATCAAACTAACTTACACGTGATGGTTGAATCCGGTACTGATAGTGAACGGGAAAATGCACAAAAAGTATTGCGGTTATTAGATCGTGGCAAACATTGGGTCTTAGTTACTTTACTTTTATCCAATGTAATTGTTAATGAAACACTTCCAATTATATTGGATTCAGTGTTGGGTGGTGGATGGCAAGCTATTTTAATTTCAACAGCTCTTATTGTTATCTTTGGAGAGTAGGTATCATTTTCGTATATATTGACTTGGGTTATATCAATTTTCTTATTGTTTTGTTTTATTATATATTATAGAATTATTCCTCAATGTAGGTATTAAAAAATTTGAAAAGGGAGGAGAGAAGAGAAAAGACGTGATCATCATTGAAAAATAAGGGGGGGGAGAAAGATTTGTTGCTTGAATAACCCATATATGGGTTTAACATCGTAAACAAATATATTTATATTTTGATAGCCATTTGTGTTCGTCATGGGTTAGCCATTGGTGCCAAATGTTCAGCGTAAGGAGGAAAAAATCACTCATAAAAAACGATTTTACATGAATATTAATAAGGAGTACTGAACATATTAGCTTGGCGTTTTCTTTATTCGTTCTAGATTGGTCTTACTTATTATGTACCTTATGTATCCAGTTGCGTATCCTACAGCATTAGCATTAGATTATTTCCTCGGAGAATCACACGGTACAGTGTATAAGAAAGCAGGTAAACAAATAAATAAACGTACCACGTTTTGGGTGTTTCTTCTATGTTAAAAAAAAAGAAGACATTAGTTCAAGTGAAAAAAAAGGGGAAAGGGGCTAAGGAATGTTAGAAAAAAAGTTATAAGTTTTTATTGTGTTACGTGGTCAGAATTCATAAATATATATATGTGTGATAGGTCTGAAGACATTGGTATCACTTCACCAAAATGATGGACAGGATGGAGAAGGATTAACAGAAGATGAAGTGGTATATAACAAAAAAAAAAGAAAAGTTTGCTATTTTAATGTTTCTATAAATTTTGTAACGAGAAAGGATTTTATTTTAGTTAATTATCGGATCAGTATTGGATTTAAGAGCAAAACCTGTTTCAAAGGTCATGACACCTATTCAGGATGTATTTACTATGCCTGTTAACGCTATTATGGATCGAGAAACAGTAGATAAGGTAAAACAGAATATAAAAGAGTTCAAACCTTTATTAGATATTTAAAAAACCTATATACATATTATTTGTTTCTTTTAGATTCTTTTGGCTGGTTATTCTCGTATTCCGATACGACAAGTAGATGATAAATCAAATTTTATTGGAATGTTATTAGTCAAAAAGCTTATTACGTATGATCCAGAAGATAAACAACCTGTAAGTCATTTTCAATTGAGTCCATTACCTGAAACAGCGCCTGATACAAGCTGTTTGGATATCTTAAATTTCTTTCAAGAAGGCCGAAGTAAGTTTTTGCATTGTAATGAGAGGATTTCTTAAAAGAACGTCTCACGTCAATTTTTTTTTGAAGAGTAGTCGAATAATAGACTTCTGTGGTTGTGTATATTAATTTTATATACTTTGTTTTAGGTCATATGGCACTTGTGTCAACAAACCCTGGTGAAAAAGGAGGTGGTATCGGCGTCATAACACTCGAGGTAAATAAAGTATAATAGAACAAATAAAAACGATGAAGACAGGGACATATTCTCATTATTTGTTATTTTTTGTTCATATATAGGACGTCATTGAAGAATTGATTGGAGAGGTAAAGTAGCAGCGACTATATATTTTTTTGGTTTCTTGTAAGAACGAACAGGATAGGATAATAATCAACAAATGTATTAATAGGAAATTATTGATGAAACCGATGTCTATGTTGATGGTAAATAATAATCTTATATTTATATGTTCATTCGTGCATAAAAGAAACACGTATAAATATATCAATTGACGTGGAATATGAAAAGAAAACTGACAAACATTATGTGCACATATTATATATTCTATATTATCACTTAGTACATAATAAGATCAAAGTAACCCGAAGGAGAGCGCAACCACTACCTGCAGAGTTGCAACCTTTACTTAAAATGGTTCGAGCGAATACTAATGCTCAGAATGCACAACAAGGACAGCATCATAATCACCAAGAAATGTTTAGCAGGACTAAATCATCTATCGACATAAGCCATTCTGGTCGATCTCCATCAAAGCCTGTTCATTCGGCACCTCATGAAGCTATAGCACCTATTGAAGAAATGATGCGAGGATATGGGGCTATTAACCAACAAGAACAACAACAAAATTATGATCAACAAAACAATTTTCGAGATGAAGAACAAGGACAAAAGTCGAACAAATAATAATAATAATAAAGTAGTAACTAGTAGTAGCAAGTAGTAGTGATAGTGGTAGTAGCAGTAGTAGTAGCAAGCTATTATGTTATGAAATACATGTATATAATTTTTTTTTACTGTTGCAAAATTGAAATTTGTTGAGCAAGTTGTCGTGTGATCTCATCATTGACATTTTGTGATTCAATCATATTTAATATCAATTGCATTGATTTTTCAAGCGCTGGAGATGACTTATGTTGCTGTTTCCAATCAATGAATGCAGTCATAACAAGATGAATCTTGTCTCGTATGGTTACATTGGAGGAATTGGGTATGACTTGTAGGATTGCTTCAAGAAGTGATGGTGTTGGATATGCAGCGGAAAATAATGATAGCAGTTGTGGTGTAATTGAATCGAGTGCTAATATTAAAAATATAAAAGAAAAGAGGATGTTTCCCATCATCCTCCTCATTAATATGTATGTCAAACAAGTTTGTAAATTCGGATATTTTGTTTATATATTATGAACTCACTTTGAGATTGTAATAATGCAATAGTATCATTCATGTTCAAAAAGTTTTCAATACGCTCTTGTTGTCCCTGTAACTCAGCAACAAGGAGTTGCCATGCACTTCCCGTTTCATATGCATCTAACCTAAACGTTGAGACTTTTATAACAATAAAAAAATATAAGATCATCCTAGATTCAAATTATATATATATATTTTCCCGGACAGATATATGTCACTCCTTACCAAGGAACGCTGTATCAATTGTGTCGCCATATATCCGTAAAATTCCCGAGCGTACCAATGTCACCAATTGACCAAGTTGATCCGGTAATACTAATGCAAGTAATACCTGTAATAATTCCGAATTTCCAACAGTATATCCAGGCATATATTGATATATCAATGGTATAATCGTTTGAAAGGATGTGTGATTTTGCTCGGCAAGTAACTATGTAGAGCAAAAAATAAGTCCGGAGTTACTTTTTTTTATATTTTTACTGTATTACCTGCAGATCGCGTGTCAAACTTAATTCGATCGGTTCATCGGGATAAGCATGTGACACAAAAGATTTATAACTTGTTACAATGCTTGGTATCCAATCTCTTGTTCCATCTACAGCGCGCCTATAATTTATAAAGGTACCCCGCTTAATCAGTCAATGTACATTGTCGTGCAATCAACAATGCTTATAAAATAAAAATATTTTTACCCAGCAACATGAGACCACCATCGCATCCCAACAACATGAGGACTTTTTTTGCAATGATGTGCTATAGATCCAATCAAATCTACCATTTTATCTCTACCATCTTCAGTATCCCATAATGTAGACATCAATATATCAAATGCATCCGTCCGCGCATCGTCAATAACATTATCTGAATCCATGTCGTTTGTTACAGAAGGTTGATGTTGAAGAAAAAATTGAATAATCATATCACAAATTGGTGGTCCAATACTCGATGCCAATGTTGTACCAGGTATTGCCATACGTAAATAAACAGATAAAATTTCTTTAAGTGTTTTTTTGGTAATTTTCATTTGTAAAAGCATGTCATCATCTTGTAATTGATCCGTTGATTCTAATATTGCAGTAGTTGCTTGTTTGAACCGAGTAAATGAATCACCAAAAAGCCAATAGGATTGATTTGACTCTATTCCTGTCGCTGATGTTGTCCCTGATGCTGTTACTGCTGTTGCATCTCCTTCGTCCCCTGTTTCTGCTGGTGTAATTGTATCATCTTTTTCTTCTTCTGTGTCTAAATCCATCGTTTCTGACTGTATTTCTGATACATATGTGGCATTAGTGATGGCAGATGCTGGTGTATTTTCCCTTTCTCCGTCCATATTGCCACTTTCACTTCTATTTTCCGTCTCAGCATCCATTTCTTGACCATTTGATTCCTCTCCGTCTAAAATAAAAATATAAAAAAATTAAAAATCACAAGCGCATAGAGAAAAATCAATTGTAAAGATGAACTTCCTTATTATTTACCTGCTTCACCATATAAATATCGATCCACATCGTCATCTTCAATTGGATGGTGATCCACAATTTCACCATCCTCACCGTCTACTGGTTTTGTTACTGTTGGCTGTGCTTGTGCTTGTGCTTGTGGAGGTGTATCTGTGTTTGCTGTAGGTGATGGTGTCGCTAAAGCAACAGTGGAAGGTAATTTTGGTAGCGACGTATTATTTCCATCACTATTTTTGTTACCAGCAACAGTAAATTCTGAAAATAAAGCTTGTATATTTGCTCGTGTTGTATCATCAATAGATGCGCATGAATATAATGGCATCAGTCCCCTAAATATACAAAAAAAAAAGTTATATATATATGTATACAACAATATAGAAATCCCTCATGTTTCTTTTTAAAAACTATGGAAAATAAATCTAAATAATCGTTTTCGTACCTTAAAACACCTTTATCAATCATGACACGCATACCAGTAGCTACAGACTTTTCCATGTAGCTTCGCATGGGTGGAAAATATTCATCAACACTATATTTGAGAAACTCCATAAAAACCATAGTAATATATGGATATCGTTCAGCTGATCGTTCCATCAATAACATTGCGGGTTCTATAAGTTTTAAATGAATTTACTGGTTAGTAAACAAATGAGAGACAGAGTGTTACCTTATATATACATACCTATGAACATAATATTATCTGTCGGTTTAAAGAATAACCAGTCGTAAATAATAGCTAATCTAACATTGGCTGCAATCACCGGATTCTATTCATCATGTCCATAAAACAGAAAAATAGAGAGAGGGAAGAGTGAGATAATAATGATATATATTGAGAGAAAAAGAGAAATTGAGATGTATTACCTTGATTCCTCGTAACATACTTCCAATTACAATGTATCGTGGTACAATATCACTTTGTAAAATTTGATTTGAAGGGTACCAACCAGCAACTATAAATCGAATAACATCAACATTAAAGGCTTCGGATTGAGATAAAAATCGTTGAAGGAACCATCCAAGGTTGCGTTGAAATTGATTTGTTCGTAACTAATACACACATATATATATAATTCACATTCAGAATACAATCAAGCATCAAAGCAACTGGGTTGAATTATCTTACATTTTGAAGTATGAATAAAAGTTTAAACTCCATTTCTGGTGTCAATCGAGATCGTAAAAATTCACGTGGTGTTGATGTTTGTAATAATGAATTAATACCTATTATAGATATATAAAAGAGAAATATCAACTTAGTAAACTATATTATATACTTTACGAATAAATATACAAATAATACATACCTTTGAATGATGCTGCAAGTGATTGTGGTTCATTTAAAAGATCATTCCATAAGTCAGAAAATTCAGGTATTGATGATAAATCTTGCAATAAACGAATAAGATCACGGCCTATCACACAACAAGCTAGCCACTAGATAAAGAGGTCAGTTTATAAGTTATTTTGGTAAGCATAATACGATTAACTACATATGCCTTAATGCAAATATAAAAACCTGCCTTGGATCGTAGCAATTCAATAACGAATTTGATTTCACGTTGTTGTAAACTTTCAAATTGTCCTGATGATCGATGTTCGGTAATCATACGCATATACGTAAATACAGCAGTTGCAATAAGCCTTGGATACATTTCAAGCCAATTTTTATGTGAATGTAATAATTTTAACATCTGATAACAGAACGTAGTATTTGTTTGACTTAAATCACCACCACGAATTTGCCGTAATAGGCATAAATAAATCGAATCCACATTTTGTACGTTCAATCCCGTTAATTCGTTAAGAAACCATAACATCTATAAACATGATTGTTATTGTTTTCATAATGAATTATTATACACACAATATATACTTTAATCGATCGAGCCGTTTTCCTCATCAAATAGATATACAAATGAAATATTAATTATAACACTATACAACGCACCTGATCTTTTGTTTGAGCTCTTAAAGATTGAAATTTTATGGAGATTGCAATTGGATGTAACTTGCTTAAAACAGCTGAAAAATGATCACGATTCACAAGACTAAGACATTGAAAATGCTTTTATATTCCCAAAAACAAACACAGACATACACAAACATCCGTAAATGACACATAGGTAAGAACTCAAAGTTACATAACATGAAAGAATCAGAAAGAGTATATATATTTATATATACTCGGTCTCTCTCGTTTTCTTTGCTGTTGTTTGTTTTCTCATGCTGAATAAAAAAGATAGCTTACTGTTCGTGCGTTTTCAGGATCTGTTAAAATACCATAGAGTAAGGCAGACGCGATTTCTGAATAGTCTCGTTTACTTTGAGATGCCTAAAAGTACAAATGATTTATTTGTTTTGTTGTTTTTTTACATTAGTTGTAAATGAATTAAAAGTTAGTGTACCACTTATCTTTTTTTTTCTTTATATTCTTTTTTACCTTCTCTTGTAAATAGTTATGTAATTCGATTTCAGTCTTTCCTTGGATGGCAGTACGATATTGAGTAAAATGTCGCGCGAGTTCCTAACATTGGATGTATTTTTTTGTTTTAACATCATATGAACCGAAAAAAAAACAGTAAAAAATAATAAACTCTTTGATGAAATGAAGCAAGTATATTTTAAATCGTACCAATTCTAATTCATCCTCCACATCGATCTCTTCCAGATCATATAATTGAGAGATCGTCGAAGTCATGGGTACGTTTATTTTTAGAAGAAGAAAAAAAAATGGAGACGAAAAAAAAACTAAAAAGTTTAAGTCAAATCTGCACGCAGCTGAATTTTTTTTTTCTGCATAACTAAATGGAACGCGGTTATATCATAAGTAATGACGCAAGCAACAAAAAGCACTCGGTGGTTCAAGTCAAAATATATCCTAAAAGAAACCCAGTCGTCAAGGCATTTGGCAATCTTTATGTTGCCTAGCATTAGGTGTATTATTCTATCGTTACTGGTTGATTTTTGATAGCTGCTCTATTCATAACGATCTGCTTCTTTTTGTCGAGTGTAGATTATTCCTGGTGAATATAGAGGCCATCAGCTTGTAGGCGCTGTACATCATTATCATTTTCACGTCGTTCACGCCAGTGTGCAGGTACATGTTTTACTATTACCTTATTGTTGATAAGTAGCAACATATCTTTTTTGTTTAATTACGACTCTACAAAGCACAAAGGCCTATGATCATTTATCGGGAACATATTATGAAATCAATTGATCGACAATAATTTTTATTTTCTTGAGAAACACCAAAAATGGTGTGTATCATACTTGAAATCGCCGCTTCCGTACCATTCTGTATTTTTATGCACATCTTCCACTCTATCGACAGTTTACTAATCATTACAAAATATATTTTTGTTCAACCTGTTAATTCTCCCAATTATCAAAAGAAGTAGATATGATAACAAACTAAATTCTACCGGAAATATTGCAGACACTAGACCACAGTTATTATAGAGAACTTTGGAAAATGATAGTGATTGAAGCTTATAAAGAGAGTAGTTTGCTATTGTAATAGATCAAAAACTATTGCGTACAACTATAATTGCTATGGTATTTTTTGAACTTTTCAATACTGTGTGGATGTTTCAGATTGGTGTTGTTTGCTTGTATTCAATGTATTGCTTATAATGTTTGTCCACTGTAATTATTTCGCTATACATGATCAACTTTATAGGTACGTAACCACAGTCAATTTTTTTTTGTCTTTTACAATGGAGGGGTAGAATAATTGGCGCTTATAGGGACGCTCTTGTTTTCTTGCAGTACACTACGTAAAATAAATTTAAGCAAAGATATAGTTGATGTAATAACTGTAGACCCCCAGTAAATGAAAAGTTAAACAATTAAGAAAAAAAAAGTAGCGTGGAAACGGAGTATATTGGGGAAGAGAGAGAAATAAAATGAAAAAATAGTATTTACGTACGTAGTGAAAAAAAGCCTGGAAGAAAGGGGTGTTGTATAATAATATCCACTTGGTCTTACAAAAATCTTAAACGCTAAGTTTTAGATGAAGTTTAATATGGATTAATAGAAGCGTGTTACTAATCGATGACAACTCCTTCTACTATAAATACTTACACGCTTTGAAGTAAGAGAGAAGATTGGTCTTTTGAAATTTTCTTTCTATACGTAATAATATGATATAGAAGAATAAAAAAGAACAAGACGCAACAGGTTATATGTTTGGCTGTAACTTTAAATTAAAGTTCAGAAAAATCGTTGCCACAAGGGCTTGCTGTTAAGTCTTCACCACTCAAGATGATTGTTTCCCTTCTGGTTATCAGTTAGTATATGTTAAAAAAAAATAACGAAGACATCAGCGACGAGTAAAAATATGTTCCCACAAGTCTACAAATGCTTTCCCCTCGAAATATTCTAGTTTAATACTTGTTTATATTTCAGTTATATATATCAACATCAGTTATTTAAACAGCACCAAATGTGGTTGGTTTTCACTTAAGTCTGAAACCCTAACTATCAATATTCTAGTTCTTGTAATTGTACAAGGTAAACGGTCTCCTGAATATTTGATAAACACGAGATAATTATAGCTGTCATTTTCACCAGATAAAAAATAATCTACAAGTAAAGATATTTTACTACCTGCTTCTTTTATTATATACGTAGACTATCATAAGCTAAAATACACCTCTTACCATGATAAACACATGATCAATTGCTGAATTTACTTATATAATACGTAATAATAAACTTATATTTGCTTCTGTTATGTCCATATTTATAGTTTGCGCTGAGCTATAGTTCGCAATTAATTCATTCTTGTTGAATATGCAAAACAAATACCAAGGATATAACGTTGAATCCTTACAAGATTTGAGTTTTTGCATTTATGCTTATAAAAAAAATAGCGTTAACTTATTATGATAGGCAATAAAACTTTCGTTGTTATATACGTAGAAAAACGGTCGAGACCCAAAGTCACAAGCGATGATCTTAGTATGTATGCAAGAAGAGCCAGTATTAAAAAATATCTAACTTGTTTCTTTTTTTTACTTTTAATGCCGAGCCAATCATTTATCTATTAAGATGAACGTTCTCTGATAAACTTTGAGTTTCACTTGGAGATCACTGTTTACTATGCGCGGCAAAAACTTCCAAAAAAAACATTGGAGCACCTTTTCTTTATGTACGCAACGAAAACTTTCATGACTACATATGTAGCATTCAAAGTTACTTTGACTAAAGAAAATTATAGTATATGGAAAGTAGTGATGGAGTATTCACGCCACTCCTATTCACCAAGTTGTTTATACTTAGCATCTAATCAATGAGATTATGTTACATGGCCTGAGCGTTATACAGCAAGTTTTGTCATTACGACTAGTATGAGTAGTAATAATAGTGAATTTTATATACCAAGTACTACAAACTAATTTTACTTCATTGAACCACTGTGATTTTTATTTACAACAATAAGGGGCTTGCTGAGCTATGCATATACTTTATCCCTTTTTATTCTTATATTAAGGAGGAGGAAAAAATACCCCTATTCTTTTCCATATTAAGAATAAAACACTGTTTTGGTATTATTATTTTGTTTAATATATTTATTTGCTTTACGTACGACTGCAGAAAAACTTTATTATTCAAAATATTTGCGCTTCTCGATCTATTACATAAAGCAAGGAGTATAGTATATAAATAAACATTTTTAAATAAAAAGGTGACAGCAAAAAATCAATTTTTATCTTGGTCAATGACAGATATAATGTATAATGATTGAATTGATACCACATTTTTCAGTCAATGAATATAACAGATCAATTGCTTTTTATATTCTAATATATAATATAATTACTTTAAGACGAAAACAAATTTAAGAACTATAACAGTATAAAACAAAAACACTATATAGGCATATGTAAATTTCTTCTTTCGGAGCTAATATTATTCTTATTCGTCACGTAATATTGCTTGACATCCATATTCACTACGTCCTGCATTACAATTTTTATAGGAGTGGCAACTATTATTTTAAAAAGAATACGTGATAATAAAATAAATCCTTAGTAATCAACTCAGAAGTAAAAAAGAGCACATGAAGAATGGCTTTTCTACCCCGTTGTTTCCCGCCTTTTTATTGCTACCTAACCCCTCATTTAAAAATTTATGAATGATAACTTTACCATCGAATACAAAACCGGTTCTGATCGGGTTCAATAAGAGATACATAATAGGGATAATTTATGCAGTGAGAATTGGGGGGTGAGCCCGCGCCATGATCGTCATACTAATTCAAGAAAAAAGAAGATAAAAAGAAAAATTAGTGACAATAGATTAGTAAACTAAAAATGGGTTTACTATTTACAAATGGTGTCTATGTAAACAAGAGAAAATTTTGTGTATTCAATTTACTTGTCCACCACCATCTTCACTCGATAATTGATAGGCTGCAATATTGAGCACACCTGTCACCTCAACATATGAACTTCCTGTTTTGAATTCTGCATCTTTGATCAAACCTTCTGGCATCATCTGAGCGCCAGGTGTTAATCCTTCCTTTGTACAGAACGCACGTGCACTTTTTTCGGATTCTCCAATATTTTGATCTCCTGGAGATTTTGGCAACATCAAACAAAAATTATCTTTATCTTCTAGAGTTACTGTTAGTCCATCATGATATTCATGAGGTGTTGATTCTGGCTTTACAGCTTTGTTTCCTGATATAGATTGTGACTCTTTAGTATCATCTTCATTACCCTCACCACCTTCAACGGTTTCTACAAGCGGCTGCGACTTTTCGGTATTTTTTGTCGGTGTACGTGTATTTTTTTCGGGAGTTGTGGTTGTAGCTATAGGAGTAGGGGAAGGAATGGTGTTGATAGGAGGTTTGGTGGTTAGCGTGAGAAGTGATGGTGTTGGTGTAGAACCCAAGTCATTTTCTTGTGCCAGGACTTTATCATTGTCATTGATAGGAGCAGGGTCGACTACTTGATTCTGGTTCACATTATTGTCATTGTCATCATTATCACCGCCACCACCATCGACATCATCATCCTCGTCATTACCATCACCGTTATTATCACCATCCTTCTCATGTTCTTGAGATATGTCAGGTTGTTCAGATGTGACCTGTTGTCGCTTGCTAAAAAATGAAAAAGCCCCACTGCTAATAGGCAATATTTTTTTTTGGGGGGGAGAAAACCATGTGTATGTTATTTTAGGGGGAAAAAGTATAAAAAAATAAGGGTGATGATAAGGAGGAAAGGGGGAGCATAGGATAGCGAACCAGTATCAGGAGTTAGAATGAATAGCAACGAAAAAGTTATGAAGTAAAAAAAAAGTATGATATGAGGAACGTATAATTGATTTGGTCTTTTGATCTGTTGCATGTAAAATAAAGTAATATAGTATAATTACCTGCCATCTGGAGTAAAACGTCCTTGTTCTGGTATTTCAGCATGTATGGTAAAAAAAAAGTCAGATATCATTAATGCTAGTAAATTGTCACTTTAGCTTACGTTGAAACTCATTATCCTTGTAATGGCCCCTGTTCGCAGAGTGAATCTATAAAATAAAAAGGATGGGTAATGGTAATGAGTCTCTTTATTATAATACATTCTTACTCTATAAAGTAAACATAAAAGACTTTTGATATTAAATTTATCTTACTCGATGTTGACCTTGGTGGAATCCGGCTTCATGATATATGTTGGATTTTTCATTAATCATATCTAACGATCCACCTGACAATGTTGGAGCGCCCCGGCTGGTAGATACACTTAATGATAGGACTAATAAAGCAGCTAACGATAATCGATGCATAGCGTAGTATAGTAGATGGTAGTATTATTTGTTGCTGAAAAAATAGGGGGCTTTACACGTACACACACAAAAAAAGAAGAAAAAATTAAACACACACAAGGGCACAAAAAACACGTACAAATTATATAATTATATAATATATATTAAAAAAAATGAAAAGAAAAAAGGATATCGTTTAAAAAAAACAAAGTGTTATGCAGTTTATATAGTAAAAAGAAAGTTTATGCAAATAAAAAATTATGACAGGCGGAGATTCGTTATTAGTCACTAATGCTTTTTTGGGTTTCCATGGTTACCATTTCATATCAGGATTCTTTTTAAATGCTTCATATGCCTCCCGATTAAAAAAAGAAAGTTCGGTTTCGTTTTCTTTTCCCAAAAAGAAATAAGAAAACATTAGATTCTAGGCCTGATTTCTCTTTTTTAACATATCCAAAACCATCGCTCCCCTTTTCCTGTTTTTTCATCTCTCCCTAATTAAAAAGAAAAAAGATAACTCTGTTTATTATATTTTTTTGTCCTTACCGCAACCAAGCCATGCCAAAGTAGCAGAATCATCAGAATAAATCAAACTTTGATCATCTTCCATGTTGATAATAAGATTCATCGTCTAATCAACATTATTGTTTGTTTGTTAATTAGTATATTATATATCAACAATCTATTATCATGTAATAACTAAATGATGAAGAGTTTTTACCTTATGGCCGTGTGCCACAGTATACAACTTGATCGTGTCTAAGATAAAAATAAAATAAGGGAGTTTGTGATGTTAGATTTTTAGATTACTTCAATATAATAAAGAATTCCTTACCAAAATCAACATTTAAGTATGGTTTCCATCCCGAAGTCGTCTTGATTTCTTTGCATATTTATTAACAAAATTACTTATTAACATTTTTGGTTTATGCATATTATAAGATAATAAATATAGTCTATTCCTAATCCAATCCTGTTATTTGCTTACTTTCGCGCACGAGAGCTTTTAACTCGCCGATAGTGGTTGTTTCAAGATTAACATGTTGTAAAATAAGATTTTTACATGTACGATATTCAAATGATTTAATGCATCGAATGGTAATAACTGCATCCGTTGTAGGTCGTGTATGACTTGTTAAAGTGTCCATGTTGAAAAGATTCTTTTT
This sequence comes from Circinella umbellata, assembly GCA_025093555.1. NCBI lineage: Eukaryota > Fungi > Mucoromycota > Mucoromycetes > Mucorales > Lichtheimiaceae > Circinella > Circinella umbellata. The sequence goes on along the minus strand of JAIWNF010000017.1, from coordinate 382,722 downwards.
TTTTTTTTTTTTTTTGGTTCTAATCAAGGAAGAAGAAAATAAATAAAGTTGAAGGTGGAAAAAAAATTAAAAGAAGCTTCTGGCACCTCAGCTATCTCAAAGAAGCTCCGCACGTCCACAATTGACAACTTTTTCCTCCCATTGCTGATTTTTGTGTTCTTCATTACTTCACGACAAGAAAAAAAAATGAAATAAGAAAAAATTATGTTAAATTTACAATTCACGTTGTATGTTATGACTAAGGTTTCATGGATATACGTGTTTTTTCTTATATAATTGGATCCAAAGCTAGTGTTATGATGTATATACCAAGAAGTACATTTACATGTGTGTGTATGAGAAAGTGAAGAAAAAAAAGATGTTCAGTTTTTGTTTTTGCTTTTTTTTTTCGTTGTGAATGAAAATATACACAATTTAAAAAACTGTTTTTTATTGTTTTTGATTATTATTATTGTTATAATTTCTCTTTTGTTTTTTGTTCTTTTATTGTGATGATAATGCTTCACCGGATGGGTCGTTTGCTATTATTAATTATTAGATAACTGAATAATTAATGACAAACAAAAAGACTGCATGTTATTCATAATATCAGAAAAACTTACTAGGGAGTGGACCATGGTGTTGTGGATGTGGTAATTGATGTTGTTCTTGTTGAGGAGGATAATGCACTTGGTTAGGATCCATCATTATGGGTCTTTGCATAATAACAGGGCCTGGACCTACATTCTCATATATCAGTGACCTCTACGATATCTATTTATTATCATTATCTAGTTATACAAACACTTACCATGAGGACCATTACCTTGATATTGATAAACTTGATGAGGTGGTACGCCATGAGGAACAATTGGAGATCGTTGAGGTGATGGGAAGCCTTGAGGGAATGGTGATCCATCTATTATATCATTATTGTTAGTAATAGATTGGCTTTACTTCATATGTTTAAACTTACGAGGTGAAACATTGGCCATTTGTGGACTATATGCGACAGCAGGAGGAGCGCCTGCATGTGGCATTGGAGCACCCGTCAACGGCACATTATGTACAAACTAAGTATCATTTATTATTATTAGCAAATCAAAAACATCTAAAATGACCATGTGTTCCCCTTTTTTTACCTGTTGAGGGCTCATGTATGGGTGACCTGTCTGTTGCATAGCCATAGGAGCTTGTACATATTGCTATATAATAATATTATTATTATTTATAAAAAAGTTCATCCCGCTCTTCCATTTTATTTAGTTGTTTTTCTATTAAAAAAAGAACTTACAGGTGCATAACGATACTGGGGATAACCATAAGGATAACCAGGAGATCCATAACCACCAAACATTTCTTCTTCATAATTTGTATATTGATTGAAATGATACTTGTATTGCTTACTACCAAATGGCCAAGTAGGACCAATCGAATTAGGTGTCACGGGTTCTTTACCTTTTGCAAATGGAGATGTGAATGCCTCTGCGATGGTTAACTGTTCCCCAACTGTTCCCTTCTTTAATTGACGACCGGCAAAGAAAGGAGATCCTTCACCAGGGGAAGATTTGGCAGTACTAGCGCTGCTTCCACCACCACCAGGAACAAAGACAGGTGCAGATGGATTGGGTTTAAATTCAGTTGCCTTGACGTTAAATCTAAAGGGTGATTTGTTCTTGTCAACACTTTCTTTCTTTGGTGGTGATAATGATGGTGTCGCGATAGGCTTGTTACTACTGCTTGATCCTTCTTGTGTTTGTAGTTTATCTTTTGTAGTAGTAGGGCCTGTCGCTGTGAGTGATGCTTGGGAAGCAGGAGTCTCAAAAGTAGATTTCTTTTCTTCGGCATCTTTCTCGACTGGTTGTGCTAATTCAGCAGATATCGATGGAGGAGAAAGACTGTCACTACCTGATTTTTTACCCTTAGATAACAATGGTACAAGATCAGCAGGTACAGGAACATTTAATTTAAATGTTTGATGGAACTTCATTAATTCTGCTAGTCGATCCTCCTTTTCCTTCTTTTGCAGTGCTTGTTTCTTTGCATTAAGTTTGTCCTTTTCCTGTATGGCAAACTTTCGAAATGTACTTGCAATCTCATTTTCGATGCGTTTGGGTGGTTCATCAGGTCCTATTTTTGTTGCTGCTGCTGTTGCTGTTGCTGAGGGGGTGGATTTCTATCATAAAAATATACATGTTAGTTGATGAAATATATAACTTGTTTTTCACATGATTTTTCTTTTCTCTTGTCACACAGATCTACAAACCGCACGCAAATACCACATGTCATAATTAAACAAACCTTATCATCCTGTCGTGCGTTTGGTAAGTTAGTTACTGGTGAAGCTGCTGTAACTGCAGACTTGGGAATATTGGCTGTCATGCTACTTTGCAATGGGCTAGTACCACTAGTGCTATCAGCTGTCTTCTTATCATCCTTTCGGCCTGCTCCATTCGGTTGTATTTGCTTTCGTAATGCAGGAGGCATATACTTGCTGGTATCACGCACAACACCAGCATAACGATCTTCTTCATCCATCCCACTATCATCCACGGCAATACCACGTTCTTCCATAACGTGAACATTATTCGCAGCTGACTATTCCATTATTAGTTTATTGGATCTTAATAACCTTTGATTCTCTTACGTTACTTTCCCCCTCCCCTCACTTTCTCTTAAATATAAAAGAGGTAGTTACCCGTTGAATTTCATTTGCTTTCTCAATAGCCCAGCGTTCACGATCCTTGAAATCGGGCGCTGACCGATCCAATCGAGTTGTATACATTTCTTCATCAAAGTCTGTCTTTAAACCAAATAATTTTTCATTTGCTGCGAATTGATCCCAATTCCCATTTTGTTGTCCACCTGTTTCGCCTTCTAAAGCACCAAATTCACCTGAACCTTCTTCTGGATTCCATTTAAATAACTCTCGTTCCTTGATATCTAACTTTCCACTAATATCTGTATCTGTCTTGAATGCTAAGATAACATTTATAAATATTAGTAAATAATGCTTGTTTTTTTAAACGTGAGCAAGCGAGAATTTTCTTACAATCATCACCAGCTGTCAAATCTGTATCAGGTGAAAATATTTCGACAACATCCTTCCCCATAATTAACATGGAAGGCTTTACAGGGAATGTATTTGCTTTAGATTTTTCTGCTTGAGGATCATGAATTTTACGTGCATGTTTTAATGCAACACCAATATCTCCTCCTTCAGTTGAAGCACCATGGAATACACCTTCAAATTTAATACCATTTTTAACAGTAACTTGAACTACGCTTCCCTATAAATAATTTTTTAATATGTGAGTGAATGAGTGTGAGAGTTTTTTTATTGTTGCTATGTACTATAAATAATAATAATGATAATAATAATAATAGTCCCAAAATAGATATATTTAAGAATGAAAGAGAGAGAAATAACGACTCACTGTCAAGTTCGAAAGTAAGAATAACATACGATCGTGCATGAGTCTCATGGTTTCTACATCCTCATCGTTACGTTTATTATGCACTGGTGTATTATTATAGTTCGTTGCTGCCGATGTGTTAGCCGTTGCGCCGCCACCACTTGATCCATTATTCGACCTTCCTGTTGTTGTATTTCCAGCTGTATTGTTTCCCCATTTCTTATTACCGCGGCTAATTTTTATTTTTGAAGAAAGATTAAAAAAAGATTGTTCCCTAATTACAATTAATCTAAAACGGAAAATAATATAAAGTTACTACTGACCTTTGATTTGATTTTTGATGCGTAAAATCCTTTTTATTCCCCTGTTTATTACCAAACGATGACATGGTGTCTCTCTTTTACTCTCTCTCTCTCTTTTTTTTATTCTTTTTAATCCCCAGTAAATAAAAGTAAAAAATAAAATAAAAAGTTAGATGTGGTGGATTCTTTTTTTTATGTAAAGAAAATATACAAAGAAAAAAAAAAGGAAAATATAAAAAAATAGAATATTACAAGTAAAGAAAATTCAAATGAAAATAAGGAGAACAATTGCTCCCATGTAAAAAAAAAGAAAAAGAAACAGAAAAAATCTAACTTGGTCCTTTGTGAATCCACTTATAACAAAGGGAGAAAGAGTACTTATTTAGTGACAAGAAAAAAAAAATACGAAGACTTTTGTAGCCGATAAGTCAGATACTCGGAGAGGGGGAATGATGTGCACTGCTGTGAGACAATTAATCAACAACACAAGAAAGTATCATTAACTCCCCCTATCTCCCCCCAAAAACCCTCTTTTTTCTCCCCCCCGCATAATAGAAGCACATTTTCTCTGTTATGAAATATATCTTTAGATTGTTTTTTTTTCTCAACTAATAATAAAATGTACAATTATCACATCAGAAAAAAAAAATGCATATCTATGGATGTATCGAATGATATCATAATAGACCATTTTTGCCCACCCCATTAGCATAATAATATAGGACGTGCACACATTCACAAAACCTTACTTTCGGGTTTCGAAAACGCGCAGACCACGTCGTTGCCACGTCGCAACACAAAACTATTCGAATGAGACCCAGTGCTACAAGTTTTCTTTTTCTTTTCTTGTTTCTTACTTCATCATCATGGCGCGTTTCCGTATTCCTGTTTTCATCGTTACTCTCCTTGTTTTACTTTCTACAGTTTCGTACGTCTCTGCAAAGAAGGGTCCTCTCGTCACCAACAAGGGTAAAAAAAAAAGACAAATCTAATTCCATACCTATATAATATATTCGACTAAATGTTTATTTCGCTGTTTCTTTTTTCTTTTTTCCTTTAGTCTATTTTGATATTAAGCAAGGTGATGAAGATCTTGGTCGTATTGTAATTGGTTTATATGGCGGTGTAAGATATTAACATATTTTTTTATTAACTGGATGCCATAACAACAAAAAGATTATTCGCAACATAACAACCACTCACATATACACATATTGCTTTAATAAATAGACTGTCCCCAAGACTGCAGAAAACTTCAGAGCTTTGGCCACTGGTGAAAAGGGTTTCGGTTATAAGGGTTCTAAATTCCATCGTGTCATTAAGCAATTTATGATTCAAGGTGGTGACTTTACTAATGGTGATGGTACTGGTGGTAAATCTATTTACGAAAGTATGTATTTCTTGCTTTTTTTTTATTATTATTGCGTCAAACTTGATTGTATGATAGATAAAAAAAACTTACACTATTCTATCAGCTGACAAGTTCGATGATGAAAACTTCAAGTTGACACATACTGGTCCTGGTGTTCTTTCGATGGCAAATGCTGGACGTAACACAAACGGCTCTCAATTCTTTATCACTACTGTCAAGACTTCTTGGTTGGATGGTCGTCATGTTGTTTTCGGTAAGGTTTTGGAAGGCATGGATATTGTTGCCAAGATTGAAAACACAAAGACCAACCGTCGTGATAAGCCTGAAGTTGATATTGTTATTGCTGATTCAGGTGAATTACCTATCGAAGAAGGAACTGTTGAACATGCTGAATTGTAAAAATATCAAATTTATATTTATATAATTTTTTCTCTATAAAGTTATTATTTTCATCAAGTGTAAGAATAACACACTACTTTATTTTTTTTTATTGTTTATTTTGCATTTTGATAAAGATGCATAATATATCGTTGTTGGAGTGATTGCGTACAAAAAATGTCAGTGAATAATCATAAACTTATACACGATGTACAATAATAAAATTGAGTTCGAAGCACAGGCGCATTTTCATTCGATGCTTGAAAGTTTGTATTCTTCCCCATCCAAGTATGTCTTTGCCAGTAAATCAATTTGTCCTGAAAGAATCTGCGACACAACTGTCGAAGCAACAATCGCGCCAGTAATTACGTACAATCATGTTACTGTGGCTGATCGCTGAATCGGTCGCCCAAAGTACAGGCGTTAATATATCACACTAGTTGGTCTGCTTTAGATAAAAAAAAAGATGTATCCATTTATTATTAGAAAATAGCACTATTACTATAATGTTCTGTGTTGTTCGGGACAACGTTGAAAACTTCCTCAGAATATAAAAAAGCTGGTAATTTGTATAATAATGAAGCTCATTTTGTTTCTCATCTTCTCTATCTATGAATACTTACTCTTTCATAATCACTCCTGTAAGTATTTCGGAATAGGTAATCTCAACCAACATTTTGAATCCACATAAATAGCACTTTCTGATATATGAAAACTAGATTTTCAATCATCGTAGTGAGAAAATTTATAGAGTGTAGAACGTATAATTATTATTTTTGTATTGTCTCACTTTCTATCAAGAATAACATATACGTACTTCTATATATATAATACTTACACCTACTGAAGGACTCCTAGCATCTTACGCATGCTACTATTTAGTCTTCGACAATATTTTACTTGAAGTCTGTGATTTTTCTTTGTTATTATATTACAGGTATAAAACAAAGATATATATACAGTGAGTATTCGCTAAACTGGTACTCAATATATGTGAGGATTTGTACCTGTCTAGCGAATTACCGGTTTAGCGAATTGGAACGCAGCTAGTACTAATATGTAGAATATACTGGAAAAATAACTAAGCTGTACGGGATAAGATAGAAAAATGATAGTTGATATAATGTAGCTATGCTACTATGAGCTCATGTTTTAGTGATAAAATGATATTGATGTAAAGTATTCATCAAATAGTGATAGTTAACCAGAGACTGGATTAATAATGAATTTACAACAAAGTGTGTTTAAAATATGGACCATGGTTAGCAGTTGAATAAATGAGTAAAAATGAATTGTATCAGCAATATAATTACATACAGTATTCAATGGTAATGAACAAGTACGTGACAAAGTTGAAAAGAAGTACATACGTAGGCAGATGAGGAAGAAGAAAAAAACTATCTGTATGCAGTTGGCGAAAAAGAGACATTGTTATTAACAAGATGTTGCGAAGGTTTCTCTTGATCACAAGAATGATTTGTGTATTTTTAATTGCCATGAAAACAAAGTAGCCAACTGAAAACAAATGGAAGAGCTGAGATGGCGTTAAAAGAAAGCTGTATCAATGATTTTATCAATAAAAAGACTAATATTATATTATATTATATGAAATAAATAAAATAATGCTATTATAAACCCGGTAAATATTTTGGAAAGCTCATCGGATACCGGTTTAGCGAATCACCGGTATTTTATTAAGTATATAAAAAATATTTAAGAGATACTACTGCTTTAGCGAAATACCGGTTTAACGAGTACCGGTTTAACGAATACTCACTGTATATAACAGTGACAAAGAAAAAAAAATAAAAGAGAGAGAGAAACTGAAGAAGTATTATGTTGAAATTTGTTATTGGAAAACCGATTTTTAACCTGTTCCTGTAAACATAGTCGCTCCCTTGCAGTACATGGAGTTGCGGTTGAAGAAGGATTATATATAGGGGTTTTTTTACCCGTTGACCACGCAAAACGTACAAAATAGAAAAAGAGTGAATAAATGTCAACTGAAAAAAAAAACCTTTCGGGGGGGGGGATTATATTGGTGAAGAATAATAAATGAAAGCAAAGCGATTGAAGTTGAAAGAACAGAAAAAACGTAGGCTAATATATACACTAGGTATATTTATTGTTGAGATTGAGTGGAGGATGAGAGGTGAAATATTCAATACATCCTTGGGATCTGATTTATCTTCATCTAAGTCATCATCAAGATGATTCAGACGATTAATTTTCGGAGAGCATGGATGGGTCTTGGTCATATTCTCTTTTCTACTTGCCAAAGAGAGAATATTAAAGCTATTATATTATGATATAAGATACTGTCAATGCTAGTACAAAACGTTATGCAGTTATTGTGAATATACCTATCTTATCGTTTAAATCAAAACATTACGTACTTACGAATTGTCATTGTTTTTGTTACTTCTGGTTAGTCTTGACGAATGGTTCGGGACGGTTTGGGATTTTTGTACGTTTGTCATTTGATGGGAATTGCCATGTATCTCGGGTCTTGGGGTGGGATAGTAATGGTAAATGACTATTTTATGTTGGCAATTTTCTCAGTTGCAAGCTATTACATATATATTATGTTAGTAAAAGACTGCAAAGTATCAAATATGTAGATGGTAAAAACAAGGCTTACGTACGCGAAAATTATCAAGAAGATTAACGACATTGCGTAAATTATTAGGCTCGGTAGCATTTTGACGAAACATTGCTTGAGCTTCTTCAGCTCCAACATAAAGACCATCAGCGGCAAGGCGCAAAGAATAAAGAAAGACACAGTTGCCTATAAAAACGTATGAGTCAAATGAATATATATATAATATTACAGAACCATGTAAAGCTGTATATTACCGCAAAGCTGTAGAGCAGGTTTATCGTATTTTGTAGCAGCAAGTAATTGATCAAGAATCAGCTTGGATTCTACTAATAACTTAACCTGATCGGTGTCGCTTTTGCTAATTGGCGTTTCTCTCTTTGCTACCTCACAATCGGCACGGTCATCTTCACAATGTTTTCCTGCTTTTGTGTCCGTTACAAGCCTTAGATCGACCTTAAAACCACAGCTGTTTTTATCGCGTGTTACATCGCCCACGCTTTCGCCCCTATAAAGCATAAAGAAATTAATATATATGTATATATATACGTAACACATTAATGCAAGTCTTTACCATTTGCAACGAAGATTGCTTCTTCTGAACACGGCCTCGATGATACCTCCCCATTCCTTAATAAGCTTAGGCAGTCTGCCTCTGTTGTATCCGGGCCATTTGCATTTTGAAATAAATACGGGTGGAACTCTAGCGTTTCCAAACTATGAAATAAATTTATCTATTTAGCAACAGTAAACTAATTTTAACAATACTGTTTAAGAGTTTTAAACTTACGCTTTATAATAAATAGCAAAAACATCTTTATCAACACCTGATTTTGCTTTTCTTTCATCTTTTGATGCTGCGAACCGGGCTTTCCCAATATCTTTCAATGCCATCTAAGAGATTCCATAATACGTAGTATTGGGTTAGTATTTAATATCAAATAAAATCTACGTAAAAATATAAATAAATGAAGCAACAATATGGATAGCAATTCAATACTTTTTCAATTTCTGAAATGCTTTTTTTTTTAAATCAGTAAACATGTCAATTTTTTCAAACATGACTTTGTAACGTTTTTGAACGGTTCTCCAATCTCGAGGATGAAAGAGACTTTTTTGAAAGCTTTGAATTCTCTCTGATTTTGTAATATCAGTTATTAAGTTCATACCCAATCTATATATTAAAACAATAAGGTACATACGTATTAGCTTTGGATAAATATGTAGGATTGGATATAAGGTGGACAAACAATATGTACAACACGCTAATACATACTTTACGATGCATTTTTCATTATGACTTAGTTGATGATAAGTCTTACGCTTTTTAAAAGCTGCTTCTTTTATTACAATACCTAAAGAAAGGTCTGTTTCTATCTCTTTGGCTTTACGAAAACCAGGTTTTTGAACCCCCTATTAATAATAGCAATAGAGTAAATATTAAAATAAGAATTGTTATAAAAACTTGGAAACTAAACTATTATTTACATTTTCTTCTTCTCCATCATCACCAGTATATATTCTCCTTTTTGTTCTTCGTCCTTGACACTCTTCTTTTTTTGTACCGTCACCGCTCGCTATAACGATATACCCCGTGAGACTAAAAGGGCATCGTTATATCGAATTATCGCTATAACGAATTCTTGATCTGAGCTATAATGGTCGGGTAAAACCCTATCCATATGTACTTGGCCTTATTGGTATCGATATGTCTTGCAAAAAGAAGAACGCTCTAGAATACTATATTGTTCATACTGTAAATAACCTATAATAATATGGCGATTGCTTTTTCTCTTTGTATAGTTTCTTTTTATTAAATATGTCTTTTCGTATTAGTTCTAATTGAATTAGAACCAGCTCAGCACATATAATTAATGCTGATGGCCTATAGGGAAAAAATGCGCGTACTTACTAAGAGCCAAAAAACTGCTTATTCTTTATAAAGCCATGTCGGATAGCGGGTGGTGGGTTGGGTTCCCACAGTGAACGAAAAGCAAAGCTGGATTGTCATAAGGAACGGTTTAAGATAAATTTAATGTTCAGATCATTAAACTCTTGACAAATAAAATTAAAAAATGTCCAGCAACTACTACGTATTGTTTACTTTTCGAAAATGTAACTATATTCTTTGTTCGCTCGATATAACGATATTTTTGCTGGAACCTTATCGGATATCACTATAGAAAGTTAGTGATATTTCCCTGCTTAATCCGTCTTGGACCCCAAAACCCTATCGTTATATCGAAATATCGTTATATCGAATATCGTTATAGCGAGCGGTGACGGTACACGTTTTTAACCAGGTTAAAATATATTTATACTCTTTCATTTTCAATCGCCATGAATGGAGTTTACCAACTTCTGTATTGTTGTTCTGGGGATCTTTCCCAGCTCGACTAGTATAATTTTTTGGTAAAGAAGTAAGAATCATGACTGATCATAAACCTTTTTTTTGACTATACTTACAGTAGCATTACGATCCTATTTTTGTATGAGAAAAAGATGAACAAATAAAAAAATATGAAAAAAAAAAATCGGATCATGTTCCCGATTGGACACATGATCTCTTTCTTAGACCGTTTTGTATTTTATTGTTCCTTTAATAAAAAGGTTCTTCGATACAGTCATGTCGTAATATAATCTTATTTTGACATGGACTGTTTCATTACTATAGCTTTTACACTTTTAAAAAGTTTTAATTCGATATGACAACTTTATATAAAACACTTTCACATAGGTACATTATGCCGGTGTGATAGTTCTCAAGTGCAGATTACTATTATCAGAGTAGAGCTGTCATAGTTATGATTAATATTGTATAATTTATCACTGATAGATAAACCAAGGTACCTTTATACCGTGAAGGAGATATTGACGAAACAGGAGTGAAAACCCGTTATTCATTCCCATCCACCAAAAACGCGTTTATCAATAATAATGGTTACTTTTTTCAATGATGTATTCACTCGTGATCGCAGTATATGGAAGGTTCAGTTGTCTAGATTTGTTGTATTTATTACTTTATTATGAATAAGGTAATGTAAAAAATTATACGTAACAATGTTATTATCATTATTATTCTAACATTACTATTGCTATATTATCTGCTAGTTTGAAGAATGATATGTGATACTCTTGAAAGAAACAGACCTTTCTTCAGGTACTGTGATTAAAACGTCAGCTATTATAAAGCGTTATCATTAACTAAGTCATGAAGACTAGTGTATTGTAAAGTATGTATTACTGGATTGTACATAATTGTATGTCCACATTATATCTACCGCTGTATATTTATACAAAGCTAATACAAGTCTTTATATACGTATATAAACCGAATCCTAGACATCATCACATATTCAGACAGAAGTAAAGATTTTCAAGAACCCGCTTTAATTATCAAGATTAAATAAATCCTACGTACCTATTATCAAATATTTCAAAAAGTTGAAATTTAATATAAAAGTTACGTAAACTCGACATCATATTCCTATTTTAGTACGTACCGGGGAAAAATATATGAAAAAAAGAGAGAGATTTTCTTGTATAATAGTTAAGATAGAAAATAAAGTTTGAATGATATATCAAATAAAGGCATACTATACACATTCTTGTCGTGTCTTGTTGTTATGACTACGTTACGAATTAAGAAAAACACAAAGACAAGAAATGGGGATCACGTAGTATGTTAAATAAAAGAATTCTCGTAGAGAAAAAATCTAACCAAGATAGAAACGGTAATAAGAAAATACAATGATACAGTCGCAACGACTTTGACCATCATAACTAAAAAAAAATCTTCAAAAGAAGGAAATGTGTAATTATATAAAATAAAATAAAGCTGAAGTATGGAAAGAAAGTAAAATAAGCGCTACATTTGTATGTTGGGAGTAGATCAGCTGGCTTCCTGTTGTTACAGTCTTTTCATGTCGTACTTCCGGAAAAATGAATCGAAATCCGAGTATATGACTCCAAGTTATATGATAAAAAAGAACAGACTACATATTTAAAGTATTTTATCACATAGTTGAAGCTTAGTTTAAGAACAAAAAACGTCTTATCATCCACTCTTTCTATCTATAAGTTTTAGTAGTTTGTGCTTGTAATAGTTACTTGTGCATGCGCAATTATTTTATTTCTATTTAATGACAGGCCTGTTGGCCTGGTAATCGTGGCAAATTGTGTTTATTCTTTGAAAATAGATAAAACTGATGCTACTGATAGTGATAATAATAATAATAAATTAAATAATAATTAAAGTAGAAAAATAAACGAAGCAAGAAAAAAAACACTACTCCAAAGCTTCTTTTGGCGTTGCCACATGACAACTTTATGTTATCAACGCTTCCCTTCCTTTCTCACCCCCTCTCGAGAAACGTTTTGTCAGGTAAAATAAGTTACCTTGGTTTTCTAATGCAGCGTATTAATATGTATTTCATAAACAACAGGTGGTCTGTATGCAAGAGAAATACTTACGTAATGTTCGATAATATGATTCTAAACTAAAAAGTTAACAAGAAGTCCATATACCATTATATAAAAATATATATTTATGTCTGTTTGTAACTTGCTCTAAAAAAGCTAGAAGCTTTCATGAAAAGTATAGCATATCAAAATAAAAGTTTGTGTGAGGGAGAAGTTGTAAGAGAGAGGGGAAGAACAATAAAAAATTGGGGGGAGTAAGAGGTATTTTTTTATAGAATACTATACAACACAACATGTGCATATGTACTGTATGTATTCTATTCTTTACTAGCATTGATGTTGTAGGTAAAATAGCCAAGATAAGAATTCGCTTGGACACTTTTGTCAAGAGTGCGCCGTCCCACTCATTTTTACTGCTGATAAATACAACCTTTGTTGTTCCCACTGTGCATAATAACAAAGAACAAAAAACAAAAAGCATAAAACAAAACATACCTAAGTTATGTAGCACAGACCCTTGTGATAAGCTTGTTTCCGAATCACATGGTCAAATAATTTTTCAGATCTCTTTACTGTAACATACTCACTTGCTGTTGGCATCCTATATGCGACTTTGATGCCATAGTAGTCATACTTGTCAGCTCTATATTTCGGGCCGCAAATGCAGATACTACGGGCTAGTCGTTTGCACATGGCATCGTTGGAATGCATCATGCAAGTACTTATAAATAAAGTCTTGCCAAATAAGGATCCCATTCATAGTAAAAAAAACCCAGTGCAATGATGGAGATAAAACAGTTCACGATCGATGCTGTGGATAAAATTTACCTTGTATTCTTTTTTCTTTCTTTTTGCAAAGTGCATTTATTATGACAGTGTAAGTACAACTAAGAAAAAGTTTGGTTAATTATAATGGTTACTAACCAAAACACTGGTGGTTATAGCAGCAGTAATAGTAGCAACAAAGTTGATAACACCATTCAAGAACACTTGAATGAAGGAGTTAAAGTGTTCTTTCACACTGTGAAGAGTGAGTATAAAAGAGAATCATAAGAAGGGTGTCAAGAAAGAAGAATAAGAATAAGAATATATACTGGTGATGAAGAAGAAGAAGAAGAAGAAAATATAAGTAGTAGTCCATCTTCCGAGTTTTCATCAAAAACATAACATTATTATTATAATTAATTTCTAAGGCTGTTCACAAGCAATTTTTTTTGAAAGTTGTACAACACATTAATCTTAATTCCCAAAAGAATCTATGTGAAAATACACAAATCTTTTTTGGAAACACATAAATACCAATATTGACGAAACGAAGACTGAAGATGTGATACATACTCTCTGAGCCATGCTTTATTTTTCCTTTATATAATAGTAATAAACTTGTTCCCTTTTCTTCCCCATATCTTTCTAAGTGAAATAATTCAATTTTTTTTTCAGGGAGGGGTATTATAATAATGATAATAAAATAATGATAATAAAGAGAATAAGAAAGAATAGTGATGTTGATAATAATATAGTTATGAGAAAATAAAAGTTGTTACCCAAAGTAATGATACTAGGGTCGGGTATGTATCACATCTTCAGTCTTCATTTCATCAATGTTGGTATTTGTTGTCGTACCTAAACCAATTCCAACTCCACTTCCACTTCCGATGTGATACGCTTTCCAGACAAGAAAAATTGAATTACTAATGGCAGTACTTGATGATGCTTGTGATGAGGGTTTATAATAATATTGCTCAAACGTATTTGAGTTTAAACCCCAGTTGGAATGTTTCTTCACATCTTGTATAGAGTGGCCTAATTCCACTGCTTTTGCACTTGATGCTGCTCGTATTGAGTGTGCTTGGTAGTGATTTGTATCAATTCCAGCTTTTTCTATTCCTATTTTGATCCAATTTGCTATGGTTGTTGGTCGAACTGAAGTTGGTTGCTTTATTGTTGAATCTAGGTACATATATTAAAAAAATGTGTGTTCGTTTGATAAATGTTGCCGAATCTCTTCTGTTTTTGAAATATATTGCCAAGTTGTTGTGACAGGGCATACATTGTCGTCTTCCACTGTTCCTAATGAGATTGATTTTACTTGACCTTCTTTTGGCATTCTTGCGCGTATTCTAATAACAGTGTTCCTTTTTTCTTGTTTCATGATCACATCTTGATATTGTAATCTACCAATATCTGATCTTGGTCTCCATATCGTTGTGATGCATAATAGTAAAATTGTTTTTAGTTGTAATTGACTAAGAGAAAGCTCTGATGTGGATGATAATTCTTTCTTTATATATGTTACAAGAATATCGACATCCCATGTTGCCAGTTGTTGTTCACTTGGAATATTTACCTCTGAATTTCGCTTTACAGTAAAAATTCTTTTATTATTACTTGATCTGCAATAGGGTTTTTATCTTTGTGAATAATTGAAAATATAGAAGCAATTGATGATCATAATGTGTTGAGGTGAGTGCTGCTCAACTTCGTATTGGCTTTTAGAAAATTTAATATGTTCTTTATATTATATTCCAATGTGTCACAGGGAGTTTCGTGGTGTTGACATTATGCCATCCAGTGGTTCCACCTATTGTCATACGTTCTTTGAGTTGATTGCCTTGTCTTTTGATTTAAAAAGATAATTATATCTTCATCTATACCATCTTGTAGCTGGTGGTTGTTGATAATAGCCAAGCGGTGAGAGACCATTTCCGATTTATTTTCCATATAATTGCAGGATCTATTGTTTTTTTCCTAAAGATTCGCAGCCAAATTATTTTTCACTTTGTGTATGCTGTAATTTTACATTTGCCCCTGATTATTTTCAACTTTGCGGAAATCCTTGTATATTAGTACTATAAACAGCGCAAAATTGAAAATAATCAAGCGCAAACGTAAAATCACTGGGGACGCAAAGTGAAAAATAACTTGGCCGCGAATCTTTAGGAAAAAAACAATATATGTTTCATTCGTAGAATTATTGTAAACCAAAATTGGCTGAGCCACAATAGTGTTACCAGAACTGTTCTTTTTATCTTGTGTTTTTGAAATTTTTTTAGAACTTGAGGTATTAGTTTCCATGGTGGGTATAAATACATCCCCTTTAGTAACCATATTTGACTCATGGCATCTATTGCTGTGGCTGCTGGATCTGGTGTCCCTGCCCAGTATATTGGTAGTTGGTAGTTGTGGTGTGCAGCAAAAGCATCTATCCTTAATTCCCCCCATTTTTTCTGAATGTAATTGAACATTGTTCATGAGATGTTGACCTAATTGATTCTCATAAGACTTCTACTTTGTTATGTATTTCTATTCATTTTTATTTAACTTACCTTACTTACTTATTTTCCCATCTATATGACAGTATGCCATATGACAGTGATGTATATATAAAATTCATTGAATTTTATCATCTCAAGATGAATAAACAGGATATTATATTTATAGTAACTTTATGGCATTTAAAATTTATTTTATAAACCAAAAAGATTATTAAAATTTATATATAAAATAACATTGTTTTCACTTTTATTTTTATTTATTATACTATATTATTACTATTCTTTATCAAAAATATTTACTGTAGCAATTAATTAAAATATCATTTCTATAAAAATTGACTAAAAACAAAAAAAAAAAAATTTCATTATTGCTATGGTTACATACTTTTGATTACAAAATTGAATTTTGTATATAATTAAAAAACTGTTACTGTATTTCCAGCGTCAATTGGTCACTTTACCGAAAAAATTGGTCACTTTTCTGAATGCCAATTGGTCATTTTTCTGAACGCCAATTGGTCACTTTTCTGAAAATAAATTGATCCCTTTTCTGAAAACCAATTGGTCACCCCTTAAAATAAATTGATCGTGTCAACTTCTCATCATAGCTTTTTACTCAATTAACTCATAATGGATTCTAACATAACTTTTTATTCTGAAGATGGAAGAGGTAACATCTTTGATGATAAGGGTAACGAAGCGACAGCATACGACGAATCTCCATCTTTCCGTCTAAAGAAAATAACTGATCTCAAGAAGCTTGTTAAAAACAATACATATTCAGAATTACTCGAGATTGAAGTTCCCGATGTTAGAATGAAGGAAGCATCAGTTAGAAAAGAAAGAGATACCGAGTATAATGTTTATACTGAAAAAGATAGATTGTTGTATCTTTATTTTGTTTTCGAAAAAGGCATGAAAAACAAGCAAGCTGCGGAGGCTGCAAATGTCAACCCACATACTGCACGAAAATGGAAGCAAAAATATCAGCAGAACCCTGAAGAATATGTGCCTTACAAGTTGACAAATCTAGTTCCCTCTCGTCCAGTAAGCCAATTAGATGATAGACACAAAGATCGTTTGGTGAAGTTTTTCGATGAAAACAAAAGGGCTACTATCGAGGATGCCGTCAAAGAACTGACACAAAACTTTGAAAATCTCGAGATAAAAAAATCCAGGGTAGCGGAATTTATGAAAAATGAATGCAACCTTTCCATCAAAGTAATCTCTAGGCATCCTACTGCAAGAAATAGCACTGCTGTGATTGAGAAACGGGCTGTTTGGGTGAAGGAGTGGCTACAGAAAGGGATGGTTTACCTTCAGAATTGTGTGTTTTTAGATGAGTCAGGATTTGACATCAATATGACCCGCGAAAGAGCTTGGTCAATACGTGGTGAACCTGCTGTTGTAGAAACTCCCTCAGGAAAGGCTGTGTCACATACAGTGTTGGGTGCTATTTCTTCTATAGCAGTCGTAAATGTGTCCATGAGAGAGCCTGGAAATGTGAAGAGAAGAAAAGTGGTTGCAGCAACCAAGCGTAAGGCACCTAGCGATAAGTTATCAACGCCAAAAGGAACTACAGGCGCGCATTATATGCATTTTATCATTGACACAATGGATATTATAGACACGTTTCCAGAAATGCAAGGATTTCATATTGTTATGGATAATGCTCCTATACACGTTCCTAGTATGATCAACCCTTTGATCGAAAAGCGCGGTTATATTCCAGTTTATCTTCCTTCTTATTCACCAGAACTTAACCCTATTGAAGACTTTTGGTCCATTGTTAAGTCCAAGGTTAAACGTCATGCGTTAAAGGACACAGAAACTCTGACTGGCAGAATAGTTGAGTCTTGCGAAGCAGTTCCACTTCAACATCTTCAAAACTGTATTAAACATTCCGTGAACTTATTCGATAAGTGCTTAAATAAAGAACCCATTTAATTGCCATTTGTTTCTCATACTGTTTTTTTTGTAAGTTTCTCGCTAAGTAAACACACACTTTTAATTTATTTTAAGGAGTGACCAATTGGCGTTCAGAAAATTGATCAATTGATTTTCAGAAAAGTGACCAATTGGTTCACAGAAAAGCGATCAATTGGCATTCAGAAAAGTGACCAATTGGCATTCAGAAAAGTGACCAATTTTTTCGGTAAAGTGACCAATTGATGCTGGAAATACAGTATGAAATATATGCTACCAATATGGAATCTGAGACTGAAATTATGGACGAATATACTAATAAAAATGATGAAAAAATAATTGAATATAGAAATCAACTAAAAAATGAGATTAATAATTTAGTAATTAATAAATGGTCTTTTTTATGTCAAGATTGGAAGAAAACACAAAATAAGTTTAAACATAGAACAGAATTAAAAAGTACTAAAAATATTAGAGAAATTAAAGATGAATTGTTAAATAAATTAGGTTATATCCCTGTATTCTTTTTTATTACAGTTTTATATACAAATAAAGAATACCCAGAACCTTATTTAGAAGTTGAAAAAGCATTGTTATTATTATATCAATTAATAAATGGGTTTACATCAAAAACTATAAAAAAATATATTCCATCCTCTAGTTTTTATAATGTATATAAAGAATTTTGGATTAAAAATTATGAAAATTTAAATAAATATGTAGATTATTGTTTATTAAATATGTTTAGTAATATAAAAATTAGATTATTATCAGCTCAAATTAAAATCCTAAAAACTTTAAACATATAAAATTAGCATTAGATGGTCACGATACAGCTATAGAATATGATAAACCTAATATTTCAGTTCAAAAAAAATGGTCATATAAGTTTAAAACTTCTGGAATAAGAACTCAAGTATTAGGTGATATTAATGAAAATATAATAAGTGTATCAGATAGTGAATTATGTGGTATTAGTAGTGATGGAGGTATGTTTCTTAATATGAAAATATATAAAAAAATTAAAGAACAAGATTGTATTGCACTTGATGGTGGGTATACACTATTTATAAAACAATTTGAAAATTTTTGTAATAATAAAAATATTAAGTTAAATGATAAAATGTTTTTTATCCAATTCGTAAAGAAACAGGTATATCATTAAATGTACAAGAAGAACATTATAATAAGGTATTTGGAAGTTTTAGATCAATAGTAGACAACCAATTTAAAGATTTATATAATAAATTTAAGAGATTTTCCAATAATAACTCTATATTAAAAACTGATGATATAAAATATATTAATTTACAAATAAAAGTTTCATTTCTATTAAAAAATATACATAATTTTGTTAATAAATTTAATATTATAGAACAGGAACAACATAAAATTTGGATAAATGATAACTTTGATTTTCCTAATGAAATGAGATTAATAGATATAGTTTCTACAAATCAAATGGAACAAATGAATAAAATAAAAGATTTAAATAAAATACAAATGGAATTAATAAATTTAGAAATAGGTAATGAAGAATTAAATAATGATAATACTATGTCAGTTGATGATGAAAGTGATAATGCAAATGATAATAATAATAATGTAGATGTTGATTTTCCTCAATATAAAAATGAATCTAGAAAAAGAAAAAAAAGGTCTAAAAATAAGAATAAAAATTTAAATATTTATGAATATAGAAATGTAAATAAAGATGAAAATATATTTGAAATAGAAAGTATAGTAGATCATAAAGTAGTGAATAAAAAATATGTATTTTATATTAAATGGAAAGGTTATCAATATGGTGATAATAGCTGGGTAAATGAAGATGACTTTAATGAAAAAGAAATAATTATTGAGTATTTTAATAAGAAAAACATAATATATAATTAACTATTAAAACATATTAAAATAAAAAAAAATTACTTTATAAAATAGTATATTTATTGTTAATATGAAAATTAAATTATAATTGCTGATTATTCCTCCAACTGAGTATTATCTTTATGAACCAAGCTCCTACTTCAAAATTCAGGTGTCTATTATATGTAGGAATTGGAAGACAACAAACTAGTTTCCTTTTTTAGATGCTAATTTTTTCTGCTTGAATTCAGCAACCACTTTACTAAGAATATAAATAATATGCATAGTCGTTATAATAGAATTATAACAATCTATTTTCTTTATCTTTGACCTTGCACAATTATTTGTGCCTTATTATACTACATACTTTTTGTTCTAAATGAAATATACTTATAAACATTCTGTAATGCTGAAAACAACAGAGAGATACAGCATACAATATCTCTTTAGTACAAAACAGCATGAGTTTTTTTCTCACTTTTTTAACATTATATTATAGCTGTTATAATATTAAAGATATTTACAAAGGTTTGTTATATATATATATAAAAGTAACAAAAAGGAAAAAAAAAGAAAGAGATAGAGAGACAAAGGGAGAGAGTATTAAAATAATTCTATAATATAAAGCGTTCTGTTAGTACTAGAGTATGGAATGCTGTGTAATTATTATGAATATACGTATCTTATCATTTTAAACCAAAACATTACTTACAAATTGGCATTGCTTCTGTTACTTCTGATTAGTCTTGACAAATGGTTCAGGAGGGTTTGGAATTTTGGTATGTTTGTCATTTGATGGGAATGGCCATGTCCCTCAGGTCTTGGGTTGGGGTGTCATAACAGAAGTAATAGTGAATGATTGTTTAATGTTGGCAATTTTCTTAGTTGCAAACTATAGTAGTATGTACATATTATAGTATATTAGTAGAAGACTACAAAGCATCAAATATGTAGATGGAAAAAAGTCTTATATACCCAAAAATTATAAAGAAGATTAACAACATTCCGTAAATTCATAAGTTCGAAAGCATTTTGAGGAAACATTCCTTGAGCTTCTTGAGCTCCAACATAAAGTCCATCAGCAGCAAGGCACAATGAATAGAGAAAGACAGAGTTGCCTATAAAAAACATATGAGTCAAATGAATATATATATAATATCACAGAACCATGTAAAGCTGTATATTACCACAAAGCTGTAGGGCAGGAATGGCTACTGGTTCATCATATTTTGTAGTAGCAAGTAATTGATCAAGAATCAACTTGGATTCTACTAATAACTTAATCTTATTGGTGTCGCTTTTGCTAACTGGCGTTTCTCTCTTGGCTACTTCACAATTAGCATGATCATCTTCACAATGTTTTCCTGCCTTTGTGTCCATTATAAGCCTTAGATCAACCTTAAACCTAAAGCTGTTTTATCACATGTTACATTGCCTATGCTTTCGCCCTTATAAAGCATAAAAACTAATATATATATATACACATAACACATTAATGCAAATCTTTACCATTTGCAACAAAGATTACTTCTTCTGAACACAGCTTCAATGAGACCTCCCCATTCCTTAATAAGGCATTCTGCCTCTGTTGTATCTGGGCCATTTGCATTTTGAAATAAATATAGGCGGAATTCTAGTATTTCCAAACTATGGAACAAATTTATTTATAGGGACTAATCATTATCAATTGATAATATAAAATTTAATCAATTGTATATTATCTTGAAGATTTATTATTTATATCTAATAAACATAATTATTAAAAAAGTAGAACTTTTCTTGATATTATGATTATTAATATTATAAAATGAATATATATTTATAATGAAAAATATAAAAATTATTTATTTTTATGATTTTTCTAAATATTTTAGATATATTTAATGATCAGATGATCATATGAGTTTTAAATAATATACCTTCAAATATATTTGGGGCATATTTATATTGAGGGCACAACATTTATAGCTTGAACACCCTTATTCAACTATAAATAAAGTAAATCTACTAAACATTCCAAAGGTTATACCTTTTTCATTTTGAGAATTATAGTTATTTACAATAATCAAATTCTAAATATAATATGTTTTAGAATATTAATTATAATTAATTTAGAAATATTTATATTTATAAATATTTTGGTCAAAATTAAATGGAATCTATAAAATAGATGGAATGCTTATTAGATTTACTTTATTTATATTTGAACTATAAAATAATAATTATAATATCAAGAAAAGCTCCACTTTTGATAATTATGTTTATTAAATATAAATAATAAACCTTTAAGATAATATAAAATCAATTAATTTTTATATTATCAATTGATAATGATTAGTCCCCTTGATCAAGTAATAAAAATATATATTAAATTGTTAGCCATTTAAACATTAATTTTATAATCTAAATATATTTTCTTAATACATATAAAAATGTAAAAATTTATTAAATTTTTCTTCATCTGAGTTTGAAATAATATACTGCAAAAATATATTTTGAGGTATATTTTAATTTTCATTTCCACATTTTTTGATTTATTGATATAAATATAGAAGATTTAGATGTTTTTACAACTATATCTTCAATAACAATAACAATAACAACAACAATTAAACCTAACAGTTTTCCCGATAAATAATATCAAAACTAACGTTTTTCATTATTCTTAAATTAAGAACTATAATATTTATAAAATAAATATTATAACTATTCTAACTTAATAAATACAATTGTATTTTAAAGGTAGAAAATTAATCATATATAATATATTTATTATTTTTTATCTTTTAGTCAAACAATGTTTAATATAATAATGAACTTATTTATATAAGTGATATTATTTATCAAGAAAACCGTTAGGTTTAATTGTTGTTGTTATTGTTATTGTTATTGAAGATATAGTTGTAAAAACATCTAAATCTTCTATATTTATATCAATAAATCAAAAAATGTGGAAATGAAAATTAAAATATACCTCAAAATATATTTTTGCAGTATATTATTTCAAACTCAGATGAAGAAAAATTTAATAAATTTTTACATTTTTATATGTATTAAGAAAATATATTTAGATTATAAAATTAATGTTTAAATGGCTAACAATTTAATATATATTTTTATTACTTGATCAAGGGGACTAATCATTATCAATTGATAATATAAAAATTAATTGATTTTATATTATCTTAAAGGTTTATTATTTATATTTAATAAACATAATTATCAAAAGTGGAGCTTTTCTTGATATTATAATTATTATTTTATAGTTCAAATATAAATAAAGTAAATCTAATAAGCATTCCATCTATTTTATAGATTCCATTTAATTTTGACCAAAATATTTATAAATATAAATATTTCTAAATTAATTATAATTAATATTCTAAAACATATTATATTTAGAATTTGATTATTGTAAATAACTATAATTCTCAAAATGAAAAAGGTATAACCTTTGGAATGTTTAGTAGATTTACTTTATTTATAGTTGAATAAGGGTGTTCAAGCTATAAATGTTGTGCCCTCAATATAAATATGCCCCAAATATATTTGAAGGTATATTATTTAAAACTCATATGATCATCTGATCATTAAATATATCTAAAATATTTAGAAAAATCATAAAAATAAATAATTTTTATATTTTTCATTATAAATATATATTCATTTTATAATATTAATAATCATAATATCAAGAAAAGTTCTACTTTTTTAATAATTATGTTTATTAGATATAAATAATAAATCTTCAAGATAATATACAATTGATTAAATTTTATATTATCAATTGATAATGATTAGTCCCTATAAATAAATTTGTTCCATAGTTTGGAAATACTAGAATTCCGCCTATATTTATTTCAAAATGCAAATGGCCCAGATACAACAGAGGCAGAATGCCTTATTAAGGAATGGGGAGGTCTCATTGAAGCTGTGTTCAGAAGAAGTAATCTTTGTTGCAAATGGTAAAGATTTGCATTAATGTGTTATGTGTATATATATATATTAGTTTTTATGCTTTATAAGGGCGAAAGCATAGGCAATGTAACATGTGATAAAACAGCTTTAGGTTTAAGGTTGATCTAAGGCTTATAATGGACACAAAGGCAGGAAAACATTGTGAAGATGATCATGCTAATTGTGAAGTAGCCAAGAGAGAAACGCCAGTTAGCAAAAGCGACACCAATAAGATTAAGTTATTAGTAGAATCCAAGTTGATTCTTGATCAATTACTTGCTACTACAAAATATGATGAACCAGTAGCCATTCCTGCCCTACAGCTTTGTGGTAATATACAGCTTTACATGGTTCTGTGATATTATATATATATTCATTTGACTCATATGTTTTTTATAGGCAACTCTGTCTTTCTCTATTCATTGTGCCTTGCTGCTGATGGACTTTATGTTGGAGCTCAAGAAGCTCAAGGAATGTTTCCTCAAAATGCTTTCGAACTTATGAATTTACGGAATGTTGTTAATCTTCTTTATAATTTTTGGGTATATAAGACTTTTTTTCCATCTACATATTTGATGCTTTGTAGTCTTCTACTAATATACTATAATATGTACATACTACTATAGTTTGCAACTAAGAAAATTGCCAACATTAAACAATCATTCACTATTACTTCTGTTATGACACCCCAACCCAAGACCTGAGGGACATGGCCATTCCCATCAAATGACAAACATACCAAAATTCCAAACCCTCCTGAACCATTTGTCAAGACTAATCAGAAGTAACAGAAGCAATGCCAATTTGTAAGTAATGTTTTGGTTTAAAATGATAAGATACGTATATTCATAATAATTACACAGCATTCCATACTCTAGTACTAACAGAACGCTTTATATTATAGAATTATTTTAATACTCTCTCCCTTTGTCTCTCTATCTCTTTCTTTTTTTTTCCTTTTTGTTACTTTTATATATATATATAACAAACCTTTGTAAATATCTTTAATATTATAACAGCTATAATATAATGTTAAAAAAGTGAGAAAAAAACTCATGCTGTTTTGTACTAAAGAGATATTGTATGCTGTATCTCTCTGTTGTTTTCAGCATTACAGAATGTTTATAAGTATATTTCATTTAGAACAAAAAGTATGTAGTATAATAAGGCACAAATAATTGTGCAAGGTCAAAGATAAAGAAAATAGATTGTTATAATTCTATTATAACGACTATGCATATTATTTATATTCTTAGTAAAGTGGTTGCTGAATTCAAGCAGAAAAAATTAGCATCTAAAAAAGGAAACTAGTTTGTTGTCTTCCAATTCCTACATATAATAGACACCTGAATTTTGAAGTAGGAGCTTGGTTCATAAAGATAATACTCAGTTGGAGGAATAATCAGCAATTATAATTTAATTTTCATATTAACAATAAATATACTATTTTATAAAGTAATTTTTTTTTATTTTAATATGTTTTAATAGTTAATTATATATTATGTTTTTCTTATTAAAATACTCAATAATTATTTCTTTTTCATTAAAGTCATCTTCATTTACCCAGCTATTATCACCATATTGATAACCTTTCCATTTAATATAAAATACATATTTTTTATTCACTACTTTATGATCTACTATACTTTCTATTTCAAATATATTTTCATCTTTATTTACATTTCTATATTCATAAATATTTAAATTTTTATTCTTATTTTTAGACCTTTTTTTTCTTTTTCTAGATTCATTTTTATATTGAGGAAAATCAACATCTACATTATTATTATTATCATTTGCATTATCACTTTCATCATCAACTGACATAGTATTATCATTATTTAATTCTTCATTACCTATTTCTAAATTTATTAATTCCATTTGTATTTTATTTAAATCTTTTATTTTATTCATTTGTTCCATTTGATTTGTAGAAACTATATCTATTAATCTCATT
Source organism: Circinella umbellata (assembly GCA_025093555.1). Lineage (NCBI taxonomy): Eukaryota > Fungi > Mucoromycota > Mucoromycetes > Mucorales > Lichtheimiaceae > Circinella > Circinella umbellata. Next base: position 357,273 of record JAIWNF010000017.1, on the reverse strand, counting down.
TCATTAGGAAAATCAAAGTTATCATTTATCCAAATTTTATGTTGTTCCTGTTCTATAATATTAAATTTATTAACAAAATTATGTATATTTTTTAATAGAAATGAAACTTTTATTTGTAAATTAATATATTTTATATCATCAGTTTTTAATATAGAGTTATTATTGGAAAATCTCTTAAATTTATTATATAAATCTTTAAATTGGTTGTCTACTATTGATCTAAAACTTCCAAATACCTTATTATAATGTTCTTCTTGTACATTTAATGATATACCTGTTTCTTTACGAATTGGATAAAAAACATTTTATCATTTAACTTAATATTTTTATTATTACAAAAATTTTCAAATTGTTTTATAAATAGTGTATACCCACCATCAAGTGCAATACAATCTTGTTCTTTAATTTTTTTATATATTTTCATATTAAGAAACATACCTCCATCACTACTAATACCACATAATTCACTATCTGATACACTTATTATATTTTCATTAATATCACCTAATACTTGAGTTCTTATTCCAGAAGTTTTAAACTTATATGACCATTTTTTTTGAACTGAAATATTAGGTTTATCATATTCTATAGCTGTATCGTGACCATCTAATGCTAATTTTATATGTTTAAAGTTTTTAGGATTTTAATTTGAGCTGATAATAATCTAATTTTTATATTACTAAACATATTTAATAAACAATAATCTACATATTTATTTAAATTTTCATAATTTTTAATCCAAAATTCTTTATATACATTATAAAAACTAGAGGATGGAATATATTTTTTTATAGTTTTTGATGTAAACCCATTTATTAATTGATATAATAATAACAATGCTTTTTCAACTTCTAAATAAGGTTCTGGGTATTCTTTATTTGTATATAAAACTGTAATAAAAAAGAATACAGGGATATAACCTAATTTATTTAACAATTCATCTTTAATTTCTCTAATATTTTTAGTACTTTTTAATTCTGTTCTATGTTTAAACTTATTTTGTGTTTTCTTCCAATCTTGACATAAAAAAGACCATTTATTAATTACTAAATTATTAATCTCATTTTTTAGTTGATTTCTATATTCAATTATTTTTTCATCATTTTTATTAGTATATTCGTCCATAATTTCAGTCTCAGATTCCATATTGGTAGCATATATTTCATAACAGTTTTTTAATTATATACAAAATTCAATTTTGTAATCAAAAGTATGTAACCATAGCGATAATGAAAATTTTTTTTCTTTGTTTTTAGTCAATTTTTATAGAAATGATATTTTAATTAATTGCTACAGTAAATATTTTTGATAAAGAATAGTAATAATATAGTATAATAAATAAAAATAAAAGTGAAAACAATGTTATTTTATATATAAATTTTAATAATCTTTTTGGTTTATAAAATAAATTTTAAATGCCATAAAGTTACTATAAATATAATATCCTGTTTATTCATCTTGAGATGATAAAATTCAATGAATTTTATATATACATCACTGTCATATGGCACACGTCAATCCTTCATCTCAGATAATTAAAATACAGTATAAACTATATATAAAAAACACTAAAATAATCTTACATTGGTTGCTTTCTAAATACAAAACTAATAATTCTACCATAATAACACTTTATAGACAATATACAAATATAATAATCAAACATAATTTATTTATTCATGATCACATAATACACCATTTAACATCATATAACATTAGCGACAAATATAGGAAAATACACATTTAAAACATATATATATATATATATATATAACTTGTAATAGAAATAATTATTATGTATCTTTTTATCTGAATATTATTTTCATATAATAAAACACTTGAAAGATTCTCACAAGATTTATTCTGTCATCATTTTTATACTTACCTCATTTTCCTGTTAATTTATATCCATAAATACCACAATCACAACTAAAACAATTTTTATAAAAAAAAGAGGATAACTCCTCTTCTCTTCTCTGCTCTCCCGGAAGAAGAAATATAAAATTATCATATTATCATTTTTAATATTTTAAAGATTTATATTCATAATAATTCCGTCGTATTTTTTTTACATATTAAATATAGTTACGTATTATAAACAGTAATATTTAATTTGAAGACTTTCACATTTAAAAATAATTATAATTAATATTTATTCTTTATTTGATTAAAAATATTAAATTTAAATTTGAAAATAAATTAGAAATAAAATAAAAAATGGATTATTGTATAAAATTTAGTGATAAAAAGGATATCATCAAGATAAATCTATATATAATAGATAAAGATAAAATAATATATAAAAAAGATAATTATAGTGAAGAAGGATTATTTTATAAAATATACAGTATATAGAATATATGAATTAATAATATACTCAAATAAAGAAATTGTTAATTTTTCATCAACATCTTAGGAGAATATAATACTAACATGGAGATATATAGATACTGATATCTTAGATATGAAAATGCAGAAATATAATATTTACAATATTTAAGATAACAAAAAATAATAATTAACTTGTTATTAACTTTTAACATTTCACAGAAAGAGAGAGAGGAGGAGTTATTGTTAGTATTTATAAAGTGGCATAGTGGGGCATATTTAAATTCTATTGAATTTAATACATAATAGCCTCAAAAAATATTCATTTATACATTACTTAATTGATTAATTTATTCATTATTTTTCCTAAATTTAATGCACCTCCATTACAAATATAAAATGTTTTTATTTTTATTTTTTTAATCTTTTTAATCTTTGTTTTATCTTCTTTATCTTCTTTATCTTTTTTTTATCTTTTTTATCTTTTTCATTACTACTAGAAATAAGAGAAGTTATTTCTTTTTTTGTCCTTTTCTTTAGAATATGAATTTTACGATATTGAGAACATAGTTGATCATGTTTATTGTTTTCTATATTTGCTCTTATTATTTTATGACACATATGTCCTCCTTTACTGCCTCTTTATGAATAAATGTGCATACATTTGGTAATTAATTTAGATACCAAAAATAATTTATTTTTGTATCTGTTCACCATAAAGAAATTCTAAGGTTTGGCCATCTTTTTTTACTAGTGGTACAGACTTTTTTGCTCTTACCATATTTATAATAATTGTAGTACAGACAGGTAACTTAGACTACCACAATATATACTGAGATGAGTACTAACATCTTTTTTTTTTCAACCCTTGTGTTTATTTATTTTTTTATATCGCTCCCTTAATTTTGTTTTACTAACTTTCTTTTTCCCTTCCTTCAACATCTATCATGACAATGAGTACTAATACTTCGTTCAACAATCTGTTTTCTAATGAAGACATCTTTAATCAACAGAAAAGGTATCATTAACAAACCGCTTAGAGATTTCTGAAGATCTCAACTGTCTCAAGTAAGATTCTCACAAGTTTAAGGAGGATACTGAAAAAAGGCTTGAACGCATTATTTACTACAACAAAACAAAGAGAGCAAATAATCACTTTGCTTCAAGGACTCTCAGACAAGATATAGTTTATATGACAATGCAAAAACTTATAGCATTACATTAGCTTTCTTATTATTAACAGAATATCTTTATTGTCATGTATAGGTCGCACACCCTAGCCCTCCTCCTCCATCATTCGATGTTACTCCACCTTTACCAGAATCATTCCTGGAACCAAAATCAAAGTCACCAAAGGCTATCTTACAAGCACTTACTGACATAGATGGTTCCACTGAGCAAGGTAAGCAAACCTTAATAACGCTTCAATATACAATTGAACGCGTTATCAAGGACAAGGAAGCGGAAGTCAGTGATGACATCAAGAAGGCGCCTTGGTCAGCTCTAAATACTATTCACAAAGATCTGAAGGACTCAATCACCAGCGAGGTAGTCAAAAAAGTGAAGAAGGTAGGTACTGCCTCACTTTCCTCATGATCTGAATGGTAATAATTAGATCATCCAATATCTGTTACGCAAGAGATGGAATAAAGTTGGAGCTAGTCAGAGGCGTCACGAAGGGAATGAAAGTAACAAACGATGTAGAATTAAATTGTAAGTAAATGCTTTTTTAGTACTATTGTCAGACTCAACCATAGCATATTCTGTAGTAATATAAGAAATGGGACTACTAACTTTTTTTTCATTTACTCTAGCGACTATATCTCTGACTAACAAGATAAGTATCCTTTACTGAGCATAGCTATGTCAATATTCAATATTAATAAACATAACATTACATCTAGTAATACAATTATAAAATATTTAATAGTACTCATTTTTATTATGCATGTTTTTGGATATATTTTTGAAAATAGTTGGATAGTCAGATAGTTAGATAGTTAGATGTTTTGTTTTTGGCTTTACCTAGTAGTTTTTATATGTTCCATAGTAGTCTCTGTTCAACTAGTTTAATAAAATTACCCAGTATTATATATTCATTCATTCAAAAGAATAAGCCACCAATAAGCTCCTATGAGGCTTTATTTATAACTCTTCTTGTTTGGTTACCAATAATAATTTGGTATGATACAATGTTTTTTGAGTGAATAATACACCTTTGATTAGAACGACGACAGTTTGTTAGGTTTATAGTTCTAAAAAAATGGTGTCACGCTAGATTGAACGAGCACTTTTGTACCACATAGGTTTTGGCCTCTTTTGGCCGCATTTGGCCGCACTTGGCCACAAGTGAATAGTACAGCCAAATTTGGCCAAATGCAGCCAAACCTTCTTTTATGGTGTTATCTCTTCTGTTATAATATCATTTTTCATAACCTGTTGCATAAATTTATCAGTAGAATTGATCATAGTTTCTTTGCATATTAAAATATCTTTATTAAGAATGACCATATTAACTATATTTAAATGTTATTTATTTTTATAAAAAAATATTCAAATTTTATTCTATTTTAAAGTTAGAAAAATAATTTTCAACCGCTACTTTTTTCTAAGTTTTAAAATTAGCTACCAATCTCCATAATAATCTACAGAGAGTGCTGTCATACTCAATTCAAGATGACGTGCTATTTACAATAACTTTGCTCTTATATCATTGAGCAGAGAACAATATGGGTTTTTTTTGTATGCTACATACCATCACCGCTCACTATAATGATTGACCATGTTGCTCTTGTTATTTTATTTAACAATAAGATTCAATTTCTATTTTAAATATTTTAAGAAGTTATTTTATATAATAAAATAAAATTCAATTTCTATTTTTCAAAAATTTTAAAAGTATGCATGCCAAGACATTCATACATAAATTTATAAAATTAAATTGGCTACCCCATTTTGTTATAGCTATCTAACCAACTAGTGCCAACAGGCCATAGTGTAGTTACTATAGTCTTTCTAGTCCCCTTAGATGAAAAAGATGACTTTTTTTAATATGGTGGTGTTCTTTTATCTCCAGTTAAATCAAGGATAGAATTCAGTCTGAGCCTATACAAAGATATATATACAGTATCTGTCAATTTATTCATTGCTCAGCAACCATATCTAACTAGTACCACATACATTACTGCGCACTGGATATTGGGGTCTAGATGACTATACTGTTAGTAAAATTCAGCAGCATATCTTTTGCTCACAGTTCCCATCGATAGAGCCATATGGTTTAACTTTATATTATCTGATTTGTATACCTGAAGTATATATATATACATGTAGTCAGTACTACTTTTCTTTAACTCACAAACACATATTTTTCTTACGTTTTGGCATACTAGATTTTTAGCAAACTTCTATTTTTCCTGCTTATCCAAGCGCTTCAAATAATCTTTCATCACACGATTTGAAAATACTATTACCACTTCTTCCAAATCGTTCTGTAAATGCTTGTCAAGATCTGACATGTAGTAATCCCATAAAAACCGTTTTGTTTTAGTGTTGCACAGAAATGATCATTATTTTTATTTTCCCTAGTTGTAATATCCAACCAATAAGAATCCACCATTATTTACATAATGCCAAGTTATAAGAGATTCTTATATAAAGTGAATTAACAAGACATTCTTATAAATGCCAAGCTATTGTATTAATTACTAAGAAATATAATTATTAGAAATATATAAATACCATCAGTTTTTATTCGAAATAAATCATTATATATAATATTATTATTGTATCTTATTTTTCTATATTATTACTATATTCTATATCCCGACTCATATCTTACATTTGGTGGAGAAGCTAAATCAACTCAATCATGTCTTCTGAACAACTTCCTGCTACTATTCCTGATCATACATCCGTTCCAACCATCTCGGATACTGTATCTGATATTGACACTACTACTCACACGGCCCTGCTTTTGTAAATCCGGCTACTCAGACCATCCATGTGAGACCTCATTCTGTTGCTTCTGTCTCGGTCCCAACTCAGGCTACTGCATATCAACGACCAGCCCCGCGTACTCCGCGTGATCCTGCCACAGTTGCTGCTGCCACTGCTACTCCTCGCCCTAGTGTTGCACCGATGTCCATCGAACCTGACTTTTTTGATGAGGATCAACTTCACCACTATTATCAATGATTGAAAAACAACTATCAAGACCTTGTTCAATACGTACATCAAGGCAGAAATGAACATGTACAAAGACGAGACCAGCTCTTAACAGGGATTCGGACCATAACTGATACCTTACCTTTTATTCCTCCTATCCAGCGCGCTCAGCTCGAACCTGTCATATTCAGTCAACAACAAGAAGCATTAGCTGTAGATCAGCATATTGCAGAATTAGATCAACAACTACAAATAGACAGACAAGCAATGGCATATGAATTCAATACAGCATACAACCAGCATCCAGAACATTTCCGTAGCCTTCTTGCTGACACCGAATAGCCCACTCCTGAAGTTTGCCAAGATTTACAATTAGAACCTACCTTGGTTACATTTGTCCGAAATGCCCTCTCACCTAATACAAATACTATCAACAAAACAACAAATCAACAAATTCACGAAATGCATCAACGTATTCTTGAACTCGAGGCCTCTCTTGCGCAAAACCGCCAACGAAGCTCATGCCAACCTACAACAACAACTGCACAAATTGAAGAAAGCCAAGAAATTAATAATACTCCACGTTTATCACCTATTATATCTGAACGCTGCCGTCGCACAAAAATTCCTACATTTAGTAATGGTGACCCAAGCACTGCTCAGCATTGGTTAGAAAAATACATTCGCATTTGCGAATATCTTAAATTTACTCCAGAAGATCAACTCGATGAACTAAATGTTGCACTAGAAGGACCAGCCATTAAATGGTTTTCCACCTTACGACCAGACCAACAAAATAATTTTGACCGGTTCAAATCTATTTTTCTCATGCATTTTGGTGGTGGTACACAACCATCAAGAAACGCCTTGGCTGACCTGAAGAAGTTAAGACAAAACACAACACCTATGAGCAAGTTTGCACCTGAAATTACAGATTTGCTTATTCGTGCCGAAATCTACAGTGACTCGCTACAATTGGATTTCTTTTGCGATCGGGTTCATCCAAAACTCCAAGAAGCCATATATATGCGAGGCGCTACAACATTACAAGAAGCTATCGAAATATGCAACGAAGTAGAATACAACTTATCACGGGCTGGATTAAAACTTCAACCATATTCAGCAATTCCGCATGGAACAACACAAATATCAACAACAACAGAACACACACCGACACCTGATTACAACACCACAACAACACAAAATGCACAACATTATCAACATATAAACAACCGTTATAATAATAAAAATCGCTTTCAAAATAACCACAACAACAATAATAGTCGTTTTAATAACAACAGATCGTATAATAATAATTATCAGACCAATCAAAAAGAAACGAGAAAATGTCACTACTGTAAAAAACAAGGCCATCTAATTGCAGAGTGTAGAAAGAAAAAATTTAATGATAGCCGCAATAATGCCAAATCAAACGCTCAAACAACAGCACCACCAGTAGACGATGACTGGATCGATATATTCCAACACATGTTACCACAAACCGACTCGCAAAATATATGTAATCAACAGGACGAAAATAACAACAACTCATTACGATTTCATGTCCCAGTAAAATACAAAACACACCAACAGTCTTCCAAAGCTTTCATTGATACCGGTCCTACACTTAGCTCCATCCGAAGACATCTTGTAAAAGAACTCAGCATGGAAACAACACCATGTCGCCCCACTGTTATTCACTATGGCAACAATTCAACTCAATTGACAACAGAAGCCGTAACTTTACAGCTGACAATAAACAACATTGACACAACTTGTACACTTTATGTCATGGAAAAACAAAATGAAAATATAATTCTTGGAATGGATTGGATGACACTAGAAGATATTGGTTTAAGACCAAAGAACTGCACTATTTTTAAAATCGACGAACAAAATTCCGCAACACACGAAGACACCGCACAACAATTATTACAAAAATATCCACAACTTACAGTCTATGGAACAATTCAACCAACAATAAATCTGCCATACGAACATCCGATTGACACCAAAGATCATGCACCAGTTGTTTCAAAAGACTATCGACGTTCACCTCTCGAAAACGAAATCATTCAAAAAGAAGTAAATGACATGCTAACACGGAAGGTGATTCGACCAAGTACTAGCCCATGGAGATCAAATATAGTTCTTATTCGCAAACCAGATAACTCTTGGAGATTTGCTATTGACCTACGAGCAGTCAACCGCGTTACGAAAAAATCAAAACAACCTATACCAACAATCGATGAACTTTTGGATAAACTACATGGAACCAAATACTTTTCAGTCATTGATTTAAAAAGTGGTTACTGGCATATCAAGATCAAGGAAAGTGACAAATGCAAAACGGCCTTTGTTGCAAATGGAAAACTATACGAATTTAATGCTATGGTATACGGCCTATGTAACGCCCCTGGTTCTTTTCAAGCATGCATGTCCTATGTGTTACAAGATTTACTAACCACAATATGTTACCTGGATGATGTTCTCTTGTATAGCAAAACCGAGCAAGAACACCAGCAACAATTGGATGCCTTATTATGCCGCCTCAACAATTATAATCTCAAGATATCAATAAAAAAGTGCCAATTATTCAAAAAGGATGTTAAATACCTTGGTTTTTTCGTCAATGGTCAAGGAATTCGAGCAGACCCAACAAAGACCGAAGCAATTCTAACCTGGAAGACACCGTCCTCAACAAAAGAAGTCCAGAGATTTTTAGGTTTTTGTGCTTTTCATCATAAATTCTTAAAGAGTCTAAGTCAAACGGGATATCCCTTATATCAGCTCTTACGCAAGGATAAAAGATTTCACTGGTCGCCAGAATGCCAACAAGCTTTTGATAACTTAAAACAAGCCATTGCTAAATTACCGACTTTAGCATACCCTGACCCCCAATTACCATACGACTTACATGTGGATAGGGTTCTTAGTAGACTGATCCGGATCGGATTTTCGGAAATCCGGATTGTCCACAGATTAGAAAATTGCAATCCGAATCCGTTTCGTAAAAATCCGGATTGAATCCGTAATCCATAATGCAAAAGGATCAATTAGATGAAAATTTAGGCTATATAGTAGATGTCACAGTATTTTTTCATGAGAAAAGGTATTTTACAAGATGGTGTATGGTAGTCGTTTGAGATCGTTTAAGAACAGTAAAACATTGGTAACAGAGGTGCATTATTTTTAGATGATTTTATTATTTTGGTTTGAAAAACATAATAGGAAATAAATAAGTTATAATAAAAAAAGAATTGTAGTAATAAAAAGTTATAGTGGGAAAATGAGTTCTAGTAGAAAAAAAGTTATAATGGGAAAAAAGAAGTTACAATAGGAAAAGAAAAATTATAGTGGGAAAGTTATAGTAGGAAAAAAAAAGTTATGGTGGTGCAGTACAAATAAATTTTTGTGGTAGAAATATAACATGACGTGGATTTTTTTTGTGGGGGCGAGTATAAGTTTACCTTTTCTGTTTACAACCAAATAAAAGTTCATAATTCTCTTTATCATTACTAGATCAATAAAAATAGTAATTAAGTTCATTAATCTCTCTTTTTAATCTTCAATTTTTGTTTCTTTCTTTTCAGATTTTTTTTTTCTATATTAAAGCCATTACTACTTTTCTTTTCAACTGCTCTATTCAAGTATATAATAATATACAAAAACTTACTCTCTTCTTTATTTGAATATATATATATATACCTTACCACAGCATTGTTAAAACTTTGATCCATTACTCTATAATTATAATGACGGATCAGAAAAATCCGACGGATCCATAGATCTCAATCCGTTTACAATCTGGATTGTAGAGTTACGATCTGAATCCGATCCGAATCCGTTGAGACACAATCCAAATCCGATCCAATCCGTATGAAAAACGGATCGGTTTATAAATCCGGATTGTACTAAGATCCCTACATGTGGATGCTAGTATTTATGGTCTTGGAGCCGTCCTTATCCAAAATGGTAGACCAATCGCTTTCGCAAGTCGATCACTCACTCCTGCTGAAAAAAATTACTCCATAACCGAACTCGAATGCCTCAGTATTGTATGGTCCATTCAATATTTCCATTGTTACATATATGGCGCCACCTTGACTATCCATACGGATCATGTTGCATTAAAATCGATTTTGTCAACCAAAATGCCACAAGGAAGACTAGCTCGATGGATTCTCACTCTTCAAGCATACGAGTTCAATGTTGTACATCGAAAAGGTGTTGATAATGCTGCTCCAGATGCATTATCACGACAATTTCAAAATAATCAAGATTCTGAAGCACTCACGTTCGAAAATTTTCGCCGGTATCAAAAAGAAGATCCATTCATAAAATCCATTTTACAACAAGGAATCAAGGCTCCATTCATATGGTATCAAGAACTCCTTTTCCGCAAACAAGAAAATAAACCAACAAGACCGGTCCTTCCTCGCAAAATGATCCACAATATATTAGATGCCGCTCATAATAACAAGACTGCAGGACATTTTGGTGTTGAAAAAACAATCGAGAAGGCACAAGAATTGGCTTGGTGGCCAACACTGAAAGACGATATCAAAGCCTGGGTTCAAGGTTGCGACGTATGTCAAAGATTCAAAATTAGTACTATTTCCACGGCTGCACCAATGAAACCGATTTTGCCGCGATATGTTGGAGATATATGGGCTAGTGATATCGTTGTTCTGCCAGAAAGTACACGAAAAAATAAATATCTTTTAGTGTTTATTGAATATTTATCAAAATGGAGTATTACAGTCGCGCTTCCAAGTTTCGATTCTGATCACGTTGCGAATGCTTTATTATTCGAAGTCGTATTGAAATATGGTACCCCCTCAAGACTAATCACGGATAATGGTGCAAATTATATATCAGATGCAATGAATCCTGTATGTGCAAGACTTGGTATTGCAAGATCACGTACTTCAGTAGAGTTCGCACAAAGTGATGGTCTCTGCGAGCGGTTAAATAGAAGCATAAAGACGTCTCTAGCCGCCTATGTTGAAAAGGATCCTAGCAAGTGGGATGAATATCTTCCATTTGTCACGTTTGCATATAATACAGCAAGACAAAGCTCCACAAAGTATACACCATTCGAGTTAATGTATGGAAGAAAACCCACCATTCCATTACCAAATGAACTGTGTCCTGAATCAAAGAATTATGAAACGGAATCCTGGATGCATTATCTGAACTCACATATCCCTATCGTCCATGGTCAAGCACTAGAAAACATAAAGAAAGCACAAACAAGACAAAAACGATATTACGATAAAACTAAAAATACCAAATACGATTATAAGCCTGGTGACCTAGTAATGCGAAGAAACATGGAGAAAGGCTCATTTCCAAAAGAACGCTGGTTAGGCCCTTATATAATTCTCGAAAAAAATAATAAAGAAGGAACCTCATTCAAGATTAAGAAACAAGAAGGAAAATACCAATTTTCCACAACAGCCAACATAAAACACATGCGCCCGTACAACAAGCACCTGCTTTTGAAAAAGGGGATAATGTAATATCCAACCAATAAGAATCCACCATTATTTACATAATGACAAGTTATAAGAGACTCTTATATAAAGTGAATTAACAAGACATTCTTATAAATGCCAAGCTATCGTATTAATTACTAAGAAATATAATTATTAGAAATATATAAATACCATCAGTTTTTATTCGAAATAAATCATTATATATAATATTATTATTGTATCTTATTTTTCTATATTATTACTATATTCTATATCCCGACTCATATCTTACACTAGTACAGTCACATAATTACATAGTTGTGTCCCCTATATAACAGAAAATTGTACAGTGAGTATTCGTTAAACCGGTACTCAATATATGTGAGGATTTGTACCGGTTTAGCGAATTGAAATGCAGCTAGTACTAATATGTAGAATATACTGAAAAATAACGAAGCTGTACAGATAAGATAGAAAAATGATAGTTGATATAATGTAGCTATTATGCTACTATGAACTCATGTTTTAGTGATAAAGATGATATTGGTGTACAGTGTTCATCAAATAGTGATAGTTAACCAGAGACTGGATTAGTAATGAATTTACACACAGTGTGTTTAAAATATGGACTATGGTTAGCGGTTGAATAAATGAGTAAAAATCAATTGTATCAGCAACATAATTACATACCGTATTCAATGGTAATGAACAAGTACGTGACAAAGTTGAAAAGAAGTACATCCGTAGGCAGATGAGGAAGAAGAAAAAACTATCTGTGTGCAGTTGGTGAAAAAGAGACATTGCTATTAACAAGATGTTGCGAAGGTTTCTCTTGATCACAAGAATAATTTGTGTATTTTTAATTGCCATAAACAAAGTAGCCAACTGAAAACAAATGGAAGAGCTGAGATGGCGTTAAAAGAAGGCTATACAATGATTTTACCAATAAAAAGACTAATTTTATATTATATTATATGAAATAAATAAAATAATGCTATTATAAACCCGATAAATATTTTGGAAAGCTCACCAAATACCGTTTAACGAATCCCTGGTATTTTTTTAAGTATATAAAAAAAATTTAAGAGATACTACCGCTTTAGCGAAATACTGGTTTAACAAGTACCGGTTTAACGAATACTCACTGTATATAAATTTATTGACATGTCATGTACATCTTTTTCTATCCTTCTGTTTATAGCGCTATGAGACATATATCCATATCAACAACGTTTTTGATCATGAACATGGTGTGTATTCCTTATAGTGGTTATTGTCTCTTACTGAAATGGTAGTGAAAAGCTTTGAGAAACCTTTTCCGGAATTATACACTGTGTAACATGTCGTGGATAATCTGAAACGTATTTGTGCTGGGTTACCAAAACAAAAATTACGATCTACGTACAAATGTGTCACAAGATATGCTATAACTGATAATGCAAAATCTGGTGTGGATTTATTACAACTAATAGGTGTTCTATATAATGACCAATAAATATAATATATATTTTCTTAATGTAAGGCATATTTTGACTACATACAGAACAACTTAATATAGAGACAAAACATACAACATTTCATTGATTTTTTTGCTGAAGAAAAATACATAAAAAGGGGCCACATTCATACAACTTCTTTTATGATTAAAAAAAATTAAGGTTTTATGAATCATAAACTTTTTTTCAGGCTGAGAGTAGAATGAAGATAAACGTAATATTTCTGTTTTAGATGGAACTGTTATTGCAGATGACACAAAAATGATAAATATTCTTGACTTGGTGATATGGAGAAAAAAGGAAACTGGGAGAAATTGAAATCTTTTAAATGAAAGAAGGTATAATAGGTATGTAGGTTTAGTATCAGCTTGTTTTGACAAATGGTTAGGGAGGGCTTGGAATTTTAGTACGTTTATCGTTTGATGGAAATGGCCATGTGCCTCGGGTCTTGGGGTGGGGTGTGACAGCGGAAGTGATGGTGAATGATTGTTTGATGTTGGCAATTTTTTCAGTTGCAAACTACAGTAATACGTACATATTATTGTATATTAGTAAAAGACCGCAAAGCATCAAATATGTAGATGGAAAAAAAGTCTTACGTACCCGAAAATTATAAAGAAGATTAACAACATTTCGTAAATTCACAAGCTCGGAAGCATTTTTAGGAAACATTCCTTGAGCTTCTTGAGCTCCAACATAAAGCCCATCAGCAGCAAGGCGCAACGAATAAAGAAAGACAGAGTTGCCTATAAAAAACGTATGAGTCAAATGAATATATATATAATATTACAGAACCATGTGAAGCTGTATATTACCGCAAAGCTGTAGGGCAGGAATGGCTACTGGTTCATCGTATTTTGTAGTAGCAAGTAATTGATTAAGAATCAGCTTGGATTCTACTAATAACTTAATCTTATTGGTGTCGCTTTTGCTAATTGGCGTTATTCTCTTGGCTACTTCACAATTGGCATGAGCATCTTCACAATGTTTTCCTGCCTTTGTGTCCGTTACAAGCCTTAGATCGACCTTAAAACCAAAGCTGTTTTTACTGCGTGTTACATCGCCCACGCTTTCGCCCCTATAAAGCATAAAAAAATTAATATATATGTATATATATATACGCAACACATTAATGCAAGTCTTTACCATTTGCAACGAAGATTGCTTCTTCTGAACACGGCCTCGATGATACCTCCCCATTCCTTAATAAGCCAGTCTGCCTCTGTTGTATCCGGGCCATTTGTATTTTGAAATAAATACGGGTGGAACTCTAGCGTTTCCAAACTATGAAATAAATTTATCTATTTCGCAACAGTAAACTAATTTCAACAATACTGTTTGGAAGTTTTAAACTTACGCTTTATGATATATAGCAAAACATCTTTATCAACACCTGATTTTGCTTTTCTTTCACCTTTTGATGTCGCGAACCGGGCTTTCCCAATTTCTTTCAATGCCATCTAAGAGATTCCATAATACGTAGTATTGGGTTAGTATTTAATATCAAATAACTACGTAAAAAAATAAATAAATGAAGCAACAATATGGATAGCAATTCAATACTTTTTCAATTTCTAAAATGCTTTTTTTTAAATCAGTAAACATGTCAATTTTCTCAAACATGACTTTGTAACGTTTTTGAACGGTTCTCCAATCTCGAGGATGAAAGAGACTTTTTTGAAAGCTTTGAATTCTCTCTGATTTTGTAATATCAGTTATTGAGTTCATACCCAATCTATATATTAAAACAATAAGGTACATACGTATTAGCTTTCGATAAATATGTAGGAGTGGATATAAGGTGGACAAACAATATGTACAACACGCTAATACATACTTTACGATGCATTTTTCATGATGACTTAGTTGATGATAAGTCTTACGCTTTTCAATAGCTGCTTTTTTTTATTACAATACCTAAAGAAAGGTCTGTTTCTATCTCTTTGGCTTTACGAAAACCAGGTTTTTGAACCCGCTATTAATAATAGCAACAGAGTAAATATTAGAATAAGAATTGTTATAAAAACTTGGAAGCTAAACTATTATTTACATTTTCTTCTTCTCCATCATCACCAGTATATATTCTCCTTTTTGTTCTTCGTTCTTGACACTCTTCTTTTTTTGGACACGTTTTTAACCAGGTTAAAATATATTTGTACTCTTTCATTTTCAATCGCCTGGAATGGAGTTCACCAACTTCTGTATTGTTGTTCTGGGGATCTTTCCCAGCTCGACTGGTATAATTTTTTGGTAAAAAAGTAAGAATCATGACTGATCATAAACCTTTTTTTGACTATACTTACATTAGCATTACGATGCTATTTTTGTATGAGAAAAAGATGAACAAATTAAAAAATATGGAAACAAAAAAAAATCGGATCATGTTCCCGATTTGGACACATGATCTCTTTCTTAGAACCGTTTTGTATTTTAATAAAATGGTTCTTCGATACAGTCATGTCGTAATATAATCTTATTTTGACATGGACTGTTTCATTACTATAGCTTTTACACTTTTAAAAAGTTTTAATTCAGTATGACAACTTTATATAAACACCTTCACATAGGTACTTTATGCCGCTGTGATAGTTCCCAAATGCAGGTTACTATTATCAGACTAGAGCTGTCATAGTTATGGTAATTTATCATTAACGGATGAGTTATTTTTTTTTTATCAAGATACGTAACTTACGATTTAAACAACAGAATGCAAGTCTCTTCACCAAAAATATGTTTATTAGTAATGATGGTTACGTACTTTTTGATTTTTGATTTCATTCATGTTAATAATAATAATTACAAAAGCAAGTACTTATTTACTCGTATCGCAGTATATAGAGTTTACTCATTGCTTTGTTTATATGGATAAGGTAAATATACGTAAACAAAGAAGCAAAAGTCGACATCGATGATGATGATGCATTGACCGCATGATATGACTATGAAGGTATGAGGACACGTATGTACGTAATATATTTTTTAAAAAGCATGTTGCTTTGAACAAATGGATGAGATACATACTAATAGTTGAACGTATCTACATAATATTGCTGTATGATTTTATAGTACGTACTACTTACTCATAAAATGATTGTATGTAAGAACAATGGTATATAATCGGAAGGAAGAGGATAACTACAAGTATCATAAAACCTGTTTTTTAATGTAGTAGTCAATTGTTCGAAAAAAGAAATAATTCTAGTACTTGCTTTCTTTTATTGCTTCTAATCCAATTAGTGTTTTTAATCATGTAATAGACAATACACAGTATATTGAGCGGTATAAAAGTGGCATTAAATAAGAAAAGAGCGAGACATTAAAAACTTACTAATACTTATAAGGGAACATGCTACTGTTCTTCTGAGGGCATTATAATAAATTATACTTGATTTGAATGTAAAGAGTTAAAGAAATAAATATATTATTTATTTGGTATAGGTGCTTTTAGATCTAGTTATTGTAGGCGATGTTGATGATATTTTTGTAGACTTTCTATCAAAAATACTAATGCTTCGTTGCATGATAATATATTCTGGACTATTATAAATATAATTAGTTTTTAATATTCATTTATATATTTTATTATTATTATTATTATTATTATTTACCTTTGTGAAAATTCATTAAGTGAGATACCATTATGAGCTGCAACTTGAGATAAAAATTCTTGTAATAAACGATATAATCTCTCATATTCATTTACAAAAGTATTTCTTAAAAATCCAGATAACTTAGTAGCTTCACGTAATTCTTTTTCAAAATTCATCGCCATCATACGCCAAAATCGACTTGCTAAGCTAGTAGCATCCAATGTTTTCAATACTTGTTCTAAATAAGATACTTGTAAAAAGGAATCCTTTTTAATTTCTAATACTTTTTCCAATGAATAGATTTGAATACATCCATCAGACATGGATCGAAATAACGTTTCCATTCGTTTCCAAACAGCTTGTTGCCATTGACCTTGATTACTGAATGTAGGTTCATTATTGACACGTCGTACTGCTGGACCTGATGATGATGCTATATAATAATAATAAAGTATGAATATTAAAAGTTTTACTAAATCTTATCTAATCAAGTATCTCATTTGATATAAAATTATGACACAAAGAGATGTATATAATTACCTCGCATTTGTTTTTGTAAAGAAGACATATCCACAGCATGATGAATATCTTTGGTTAAGTCATCCAACATATGTGTAATCAAAGATTGTACTTGAGTTTCCATTTGTTTCATATTATATAAAATTTGCAGACCGGCTGCCATTTTACTTTGATTTTGTTGTCGAACACCTTCTTGTAACAATGTATTTGCTTCATTTTCAATTCGTTCTTTTGCTTTTCCAATAAACACTTGTTCTTGTGTGACAATATCAATTCCATCAAAATCTGATTCTTTTGATATGATTCCTAGTAAATTTTGATTCATAACTTTATATAAATTATTTTTGTTAGTATTAAATTAATTTTCTATTTTACCTATTTCATGTAGTGTTAATGCAGCAGCAGCGATATCTCGATCTAATTGACTTTCAAGTCGACGAACGAGAACAACGAATCGTTGTAAACGACGTAATAAATCAGCTGTTTGATGAAAATGTTCAAGTTGAATAGTATATGTATTTAATTGTTGATATGGATCACGAATCTTTCCTGATAGCCTAAAATATAATATATTAGTATCATAATAGTTTGTTAATATATATATATATATATCCTCTTTACTAACCTATTTAAAGAACTTTTGAGTTCAGTGATATTATCTTGAACAGTAGATAAAACAATTTCTAGTTCTCTAATACCACGTACTTGTCCTAGTAATGTATCATAATTATTGGATACTTGAGTTTGAATTTGTTTATCAATACTAGCAATACTAAACGCTAGTTTTGAAAGTGCTGTTTGTGCATCTCCTCCATCCTGAATGATGCTATCCGCATATTTATTAGCATCAAAACTATCGGACAAGAATGTTTCATAATCTAAATGAACAAAGAACAAGTTCTATAAATATTAATGAGCTCGCTTTTTTTTTTCGAAAGACGGGAGTGTGTGTGTGAGGGATGAATATATTACCAATGTAGTTGTCAGCTTCTTGCAGGGCAAACGCGGTGTTCGACATAATTAAAGAGGGAGGGAAAGAACCAGAAAAAAAAAAGCTGGGTGCGACTTTTTCGGTTCAACCAGCGACTTAATCCATTTTTTTTTCACTTTTTGTACATAAAAAATAAACTTGTCAATTAATAATAATAATAATGGATCGTCGACGTGTTAATGGACCAGAACAAAGTGTACCCCCTCTTTTAAAAAATTTACCCGAACGACAACCTATATTGAATAATGATGGTAAACGAGTAGATCAACGTAAAATTGATGATTTACGACCCATTTGTAAGTAATAGATAATTCTATTGTTCAATCTACTTTCTTAAATCAACGACGTCTACTAAAAACTTTTTTTTTCTCTTTTATTTGCGTTTTGAAGTTCTTAAAACTGGTTTAGTTACTCAAGCCAATGGGTCAGCTTACATTGAAGTTGGTAATACAAAAGCCGTTTGTGCAGTGTAAGTAAAAATAATAATAATAATCAAGATCTTGAGAAGCAAAAAAAACCAACAGATCATTCTGAACACATAATAATGAAAACATACATACATAAATTTTCTACATATATACTTATACAGATATGGACCACGTCAATTGAAACGAGCAGGATTTTCTAGTAACGGTACACTTAACTGTGAATTCAAATTTTCAACATTTTCTTGTACCAAACGGCGCGCTCATATGCGTGATTCAGAAGAAAAAGGTTATTCACAAGTATTAGTTCAAGCACTTGCACCTGCTGTTCGGTTGGAATTGTTACCCAAATCAGCAATCGATATCTATGTCAACGTATTAGAAAATGATGGTACAAGCTCTTGTTTAGCAGCAGCTATTGTTGCAGCAAGTACAGCTTTAGCAGACGCTGGTATTGAGATGTTGGATCAAGTCACTGCATGTTCAGCGGTAAGAGACTTTTAATATTTTGTTTACATATAGAAAGATAGTAAGAATTTTATACTTATAACTTATTTCACTCAAATATATACACTTTTATATATATTTATATATTGAATAAAACAGGTGCTTTCTAAGAAACAGATCATTATGGATGGTACAGAATTAGAAGAACAACAAAAAGATGGTAATATGGTAGTATCTTATATGCCATCATTAAACGAAGTAACTCATATCTTACAATCTGGTATATCCGAAGCAGCAACCACATCTCAGGTCAGTAATATTAATAAATTTATTATAATAAACATAATATTAATAGGAAATACAAATTTACATCTATTTTTTTAATCTATAGGCCATCGAACAATGTATTGATGGATGTTCTAAAATATATAGCGTTATGTCTACTGCACTTTTACAATCCCTTGATAATAACAATAATGATGAAGAAGAAAATAATAAATTATAATTCTTGCTCTTGTTCTTGTTGTTCTTGTACCATATCACGCCAATTGGCAGTATCCACATGTTTCAATTCACGATGACGCCAAGCTTCAATATGTCTAAAAGCTGTCATCATACATTGAACTACATCACCATGAGCTACAAGTAAAACAGTTTGACCTTCCATATTGGCTTCAATTTCCTCAACAATAAATTGAGTTGTTCGATCTACCACGCTACTTGTTGATTCAATACCATATTGACTATGTTCACCATGATCAGGGGCAGCATTATCATCAATCCAACATAACTTGTAATTTTCATCACTTGTCATATCTAATTTACCATAAAACCGTTCACGCAGTGCCATATTAGGGGTAGGTTCAACAGT
The DNA here is from genome assembly GCA_025093555.1 of Circinella umbellata. Taxonomy (NCBI): domain Eukaryota; kingdom Fungi; phylum Mucoromycota; class Mucoromycetes; order Mucorales; family Lichtheimiaceae; genus Circinella; species Circinella umbellata. Next base: position 336,959 of record JAIWNF010000017.1, on the reverse strand, counting down.
AACACCAAGTCCCTTGGAAAAAATTTGTGCAGTCATTTTTGTACGAAGGAAAGGAGAACAATAGACTTTAACTTGATTCTTTTTATCACCAAGGTGTTCAGCTAAAGTTTTAGCAGACACTTCAACTTGTTCAATACCAATTTCATGTAAACCATAACCTGTATTTCTTGGTCCACCTACTTCAGGAATGGCAATATCGGGATTGGAACAAATAAGTTTATCATTGTTGGCTAAAGAGAAACCATGACGAGCCAAAATGTAATGGTTTTTCAATTGTTTGGGAAGATGATTATATTCAGTAGTTGTCATGTTTATTTTTTGTCTGTTTGAGTTAAAAGAAACAAGGGAAACAAGGGAAAAGGGATTAAGGGAGTTTTATTATAAAAAGTACGCTAAAAAAATTTAAACTAACCACATAGATTATGACATAAGATATAATATTATAGCAACAAAAATATATATCTATATATATTATACAGAGAATAAAATAGATCAATAATTATTTATAGTCTCAACCCGACAAGTGTGAAAACAACACCGCAATCAGTTCGTATTCGTTGCTGGTAGAATACACTGTTCGAAAAGGATAGTGACCATAAAGAATTACTGGTTGATAATGAAGAAGAATTTGTTAGAGTATATGGAAATAGAGATGACGAAGTATGTGAGCCCATAGTAATAAAAATAGTGATGCTTTTTTTTCCTATTTCTACAGATTCAAATACAACTTCATAATTACTCACAGCTGACGTTTCAGCTATAAGAAAATTATATGAATGTTGCCAAAAAGATCTCCCCATTGATTTTCATAGGTAACAGACGATGGGGTTTTTCTTAGATATATCTGCATGTTCTGTAATAATTACTGTATATACATGGATACCAGTGATAAGACTTAAATAAATGTTAACTTCGATAATCACCCAGCAAGATATATGTACGTAATTAGAAGCATTTCACCACAAACTTATTAAACACGACCATGATCACAGGAGGATGTGATGATATTAAAATCAGAAGTGATTACTCGAATACCACTCGATATAACACATGATTGCTAAGCTTGTTGTCATGGTGATGCAAAGTTTTTGTATTTGTTATTAATATTATTTAAAATAAAAGACAAAACGAGTATATAAGAGTAATAGGGAAAAGTAGGTATATAAATATATATTTATGATGGATGATTGGTGGGTAATCTGTTATTGAGTTGAATGACAAATAATAGTTTAATGAGCCTTTTCTCCCTCTCTCTTCGCCTCTATAATATACATCTTATTCATGCTTATAGATTTAACCAAACAACACGTAATATTCGGAAGAAGTTTTTTGTTTTGTTTTGTTTTCTTTCTTTCTTTTTCTTTCTGATCCTCTTTCATCCTTCTCTTTTCTCCTGAAGTTTTTATATTAGAACAGAAAAAAACAACAACTTCTTTTTTAAGAAGAGTAGACAATATGTGTTTATATAATATGATAATTTTTTTTCATGGGCATTACTCCTTGTTTGTTCTTTCCCCAAAATCCATTCATGAGCGGAATACATGCACAAGTTTTAATATTGCCTCACGACAGATAGGACATTCATTCTTGGATGATAGGAGCTGAAAATATAAGTCAAAAACAAACAGACCATGATTAAAACGCTTTTTTTAAATCTTTCTCCTTTTTAAAAAAGTTACCAATACTTTTTGCTTTTCCACACACACACACACACACACACACACACATTCTCTCTCTTTTTAATACCTGTTTAGCACAGTCCATACAAGCCACCATATGACCACAATCCAGAAAAACACAATTTTGTTCAGCATCCAAACAGATACGACATAAAGAATCATCTGAAGTAGTTGTGTTTCCTCCTTCTTTATCTGCCAATTCCTTTTTGCGTTGAGTTGCTAATCGTTCCACACGGGAAATCAAATCAGACTTTTCCAAAACATGCGATTGTTCAACGAAATTAGCTTTTAAAATCGATTTAAGTGTGCGTACAGATAATGAACTAGGATCAATTTTGGATCGAATCATATCATCCAATGAAAGCATATCATCTTTACGAACAGAAGGTGGGGATGGGTTATATTGTTGTTGTTGCTGTTGTTGTTGTCTAGCCAACGCTTCTTGTTGTCTTCTTTGCTCTTCCATCTGTTGCTGTTGTCTGACATATTGTTGTCTATATGATTCTTGTTGCTGTTGCTGTTGCTGTCTGAAATATTCTTGTTGCTGTTGACGTTGCTGCTGCTGCTGTTGCTGCTGCTGCTGCTGTTGCTGTCGTTGACGTTGTTGACGTCTCGACTGCTCTTCTTGTCTCCTTTGATTATTATTATTATTATTATTGGTATGACCTGAACTTCCAAAAATATCATTGATAAAATTAGAAAATGATGACGAAGACGAAGTTTCCTCTTCTGGCTGTTGCTGAGTCTGTTGTTGTTCTTGCAATGAAGGAAGCGATGCTCGATGAGTACGGTAATAAACTTCACTTGCATTGGAAATGGGTCGAGTGTTGATTATTATTTTTACAAGATCGTCTTTCTCAATAGCACCTTTTGCCGGTAAATCATAAGCACTAATATATCTCTTGAGTTGCTTCAAAGGCATGGAGTGTAAATGAGCCGAGTTCATTTGTTGCATTTGAATTAAGGTATCACAAGCATTACAACATCTTACAGGACTATATAGAATTAATATACATTTATTTTATTTTATTGCTTTCTATTATTACTTTCTAATGAAATAAGTCGAATGTAAATGAAGGAAGGAAGAAGGAAAAAAAAAAAGACTTACTTGGTATAGCCAAATTTTGGAAGAGCTCTACGATTACTAGAACAAGGACCACATACTACACTCCCTAATTTAATGATAATAATTAAGTAATAGTATATAAAAGTGATTTCAATATAAGGAAACGTAGTCAAGTAAAAGTAAGAACTGTTTAATGCCTCATTCTCTTACCACATGACAAACAATGATATTTTGGTCGAAAAAGATTAAAAGGAGAGCCACATTCTATACAATGCTTTACATTTTGTAAAGGCTTTAGTTTTGGAATGGAGAAGACTCCTCCAGGTCCGTGTTTTTCTCTCCTTCGTGAATCCAATATGACGGGTTTCGTATTTTTGTTTTATAAAGATGTTGTTGTTATTGTTGATGAAGAATGAACAACTAAAAAAAAGAAGTAATTATAAACGTGAAACAATAACGAAGGAGTAATAAAATAAAATGAAGAAAGATTCCTGCGCAGCTTTTTTTTTTTATCTAATTCGCTGAATAAAAGGTTTCCTAGTAGAATTTGCCAGAACAAAGAAACACATTTTCTGAATCAATAAAAACACTATGTAAGTCTTATATATCGATTCTATACGTAATAGTTTATTTCTATTATTAGTTACCTTTTTCTTATTTTTCTATATGATAATTAAAGATGCATTTAATAAATACGTAGTAAGAGTAATAATGCCAAGTAAGCTCAAATATTATGTACAATATTACTATAAATAAAACTTATCAAGCAAGTTGGGGTATACTGTTCTCAAATATATAGTTAGTCTTTTTACCAATTAATATCGCATTATTTCCTTGTTATTTTTACTTTAGTACAATACACACACAAATATATTGGTAAATATCATCTTTGTATTATACGTACAGTAACTTGTGTAAGACATCAATACGTAATAGTATACCGCTAGTGGTTCAATGAACATTTATGGTTTATTACGCTACAGTACTGTATTAAGTTCGATAGTCGTGTGTAATATTATCTATTGTATAGCTACTATCAATCGACCCAATCTTTGTAGCAGTGAACTAACACACAAATTATTAATAATAAAAAAAAACAGGCCAAATAACTAGATGAAATGAATCAGCTGCGCCTAACTTTTCTTGGCACGGCTATTATCTTGTATATGTATTAACAATAAATTTTCCCACCAACGTACGCTGTATAACTTGAATTATATTGTAGCTTAATGATTATTTTTCCAGCAAAAGAAACTCTACAGTTTTTTTGTTATACAGCAATCTAGTTTTATTCAGGTACTTTTGTAACTGCATCGTGAATTGTTGTCAGAGTTTCCCGATTCGTTCTCAGCTAAGATATCAATCATCAAGAAAAAAAAACAAACAAATACCTACAACCTTTTTTTTTTGTTTCTTTTAAGCATAACATATTTATATACATATAACCATGAATAGTTTACCACGGTTATCCTTTCGACGTACTCCTATACGATTTCAACGACAACAGTTACAAAAACGATGGCTTCAACAAGAACAACAACAGTTACCACCTAAACCTTCCATGTCTAGTAATCCTACCGTTGCTGCATTCCAAGTTGTTGGTAAACAACTTAAAGTAACTTTGAAATATACGGGTATCACAGCAGTTTCTATATTCCTTGCAACAGCTATTACATGGCAATCATACCATTTATATATTGAACATTATCTTGAATCTACCCCTGAAGAATTATCTTATCGTGCTCGTAATTTATTACATGGGGCTCACGTACGTGAACATATTTCACCCGATTATGCCTTGGCTGCCAACTATATCCGACAAGTCATTAATATTACATTAGAAGAAAACCAACAACTTTCCGAATCGTCCGACATTATTAAAAAGCTACGTTTACGATTGGCAGATAATGAAAACCGGGCAGGTCATGTTTTAGAGGCTATTACGGAATATACACGTATTTGGAAATTAGAACCTACACTTTTCGTTGCCAAAAAATTGGGTGATCTTTATATGCGTATTGGGGATCAAGAACAAGCAGAACAATTTTTGACTTGGGCATTTCAACAATTACAAGAAGGAAAAGGAAATAATAAGGAGGATGATGAATTGAGGATAAAAACATTATGCTCTTTGGCAAGTTTATATGCAACTCAACGACAATTTGAATTGGCATTACCTTTATTATTACAAGCATTAAAAGCAATGCCTCAAGATTGGATATGTCTTAAGGGAATTGTACAAAATCAATTATGTGAAGTCATGTATGGTATGGGAAAAATGGATGAAGCACTTGGTTGGGCTCAAGCATCTCTTGAATCTTCTAGTCAAAAGGATGATCAAGATTGTCGCGAATGTGGTGGTGTTGTATCCAATAATTTAGGTCGTTTGTTAGAGGTAAAAAAAAAAAAAAAGATCTAGAGAATATATATATTGGATTGAAACATGTTATATGTGTACATGTGTTTAGTATCATGGGGAGAGAAAAAGTCAGCTAACATATATGTCAAATTATATAGATGAAAGGTGATTTTGACAAGGCATTGACACATTATAAACAAGCTGTTTTATATGCTACAGAATCTCATGACTTAATTGGTCAAGAACAATATGAAATGAATGTTCAAAGATTAAATGAACAAGTTTCTCAAGAAAAAAATGAAGGAACTACAGTACTAAGTGCTGTTACTTCTGCTATAGAACAACAACAACAACCAGTCAAAAAAGATCCTGTAAGCTCATGGCTAAATGGTTTATTTAATAAAAAATGATGATTTCCAAAACATATAATAATAATAATAATAATAATAATGAATTATTTTTTTTTGATGAGACGGTGTGTTTTTTGTTTTTGATAAATTCATACAATAATGATAATAAAAAGAAAAAGGTGAGAGGGAAAAAACTGCATATATAAAATGGAAAGGAGAAAAAAAAAAGAAACACAAGAGATTTGTACAGATTTTGGGTGGAACTAGTGAAGAAAAAAACTAACAAAGAGGATAGAATAAGAAGGAGAAAGAAAACTTTGTACAAAAAGGAATATATAAATGAATGACTACTGTGTGTATCTACAACATAAAATTGAGGTGGAGGTTTTTTTTGGGGGGTGGGGATATGTGATTGAGTGTTATAATATAATTTGTTTTAAATGGTTGGCATATGAGATAAATAAATAAAATTGTGTGTGTTGCGTGGAAAAAAAATGTTTTGGGGGAAAAAGTGCGTGTAAGTGATGAAATGTGAAAATGATTGCAAAATAAAAATAAATATGTATAACGGAGGAAGTTTGATTACAGTTGTTGACGACCAAACTCTGCAAGTAAACGATTCTTGAAATTATTGGTTGAACGATCCAAATAATCACGCTCTGCTTGAACTTGTTTAATCTTACGAGCTAAAAAACTTTCTGTGTCAAAAGCAACAAAGGGTGGCGATGATGAGGATGTTGATGAATTATTAGGTGCTTGTTGTTGTGTTGAAACACGACGTTCGTTCCGATAGTGATTAATATGGCTTAATGACATTTTGATTTCTTCGAATTCATTATTCACTCGCTATATATTATAAAATAATTATTAATAAGCCGATTATTATCAGGTTGGTCTCATTGTTATATTTTAATTTATACTTACACGGACATCGTAACCGGGGTCTTGAGTCCCTCTCTGTAATAGTAATATTTGAGTATTATATAAAGAAAAAAAAATACATTTGATTAATCTTTATATCTTTTTTGGGAGTAAAAGCCGAAATTGAACTTGATTTAGAAAAGTTCCTTTTTTGAAACATATTGTTCTTACCGAATGAACCGAGTTGGACAGATGATTCATTTGCTCCGTTAGCATGCGGCACTTTTCCATCACATCAAGAGTGCTACGATTTGTAGCTGATGATTCATTATTGTCATTATTACCAACAGTGGATAATATATCTTCCCGTGGATTAAACGGAGGAGGTCGAGAGAAAGGTTTTTTAGTTGTTGGTATAGCTGTCGAAGGAATAGTTGAACCCCAGGGTTGTTGGATTTTACCAGTTACTTCATCGCTTGCATTAAATATCCTTTGAAGTGGAGGTGGAGGTGATGGAGAATGCTAACATGAAAAGTTATTCATAAAAGTAAGTAATATGTTCTTGTGAGCAAAAAAGAAAAATAAATAATTATAATTGTTTTTGTACCTTAGCCATTTCTAAATCGTCTAAACTCGAAGAGCTTCTTGTGCTTTGACTCGCCAGCGAGAATGGACCATTAGGTAGCAATGGAAAACCAGAAGTGGATGATCGCGTGCTGCTTCGGCTAGAAGATCGTGAATCCGAATACTTATTCTAATATATACAAAAACAAATATTGTTCGTTTGAATATACACATATGCCTTTACAAAGCCAAGAATAAAAAAGCAAAAAAGGAAATATTATTTTTACCGATGTCATATCAATATCTTCTTGTGGGCTAGAAACCATAGATCGTGGAAGAATAGGCTCGGAAGGTAAACATAAAGAAGGAGGTAACGTCTTGCGTTGGGTCATTTTACTGTTATTATCTTTTGATTGGTATGGTCGCTGATGTGGATCAAATCCACCACCAATAGAAGTAGAAGATGAAGTAGATCTTGTTAAACTTCTTGCCAATGTACCAGATGAATTGTTTGATGTCATACTACTTGAACGAGAACGAGATGATTTTCGACCAAATGATAACTTTCCACTACCATTACTACCATTGATTGGAGACGAACGCGATGATGCAGGTTTGACGGCACCTCGTGATGGCGACATGGATCGCGACCGCTGACTATTATTACCACCAAGCCAACCTGGTAGCGTAGGAATACTTGCAGATCGTGTGAGTGATCTAGAACGGGACCGGCTTCTTGGTCTCACATCTAATTCTTCACGATGAGTTTGCATATAGGCATCAGATGCTCTCAAATGACGTTCACATAAAAATACTGAGAGAGAAGATAAGTTAGAATACTATTATTGAAATAATAGACTTTAAAAATAAAACAACGTTTTCTTTTTTTAATTTACCATTATTCCAAAAAGCACACTCGAATGAATGATTGGCTTTTCCATTCACGTTAACTTGTTTTGGTGTAAGCGGAATACTATTCAAAATATCACGCATTGGATCCAATGGGGTTTTAGATAAGATGTAATATCGGAAACCATCCCGAGCCGATGCTTGTACCAACGCCACTATCCATGGCGCAGTAGTATTACGGAACAACGGTCGGAGGTTAACAGTTTTGCCTTCTTCCAAGTACACAACAGCAATGTTATGTTTATAGCTTGCACGAGTGTAGCTTGAAGTATCGTAAATATTACTGTACACGTTAGATTCACACCATAATCGTTGATACGCCCTATCATTTTCCTCTGTAGATGTATGAAATTAGAATTATTATTGTTATCATTTTAAGGGATTAGGGTGAGGGAATAGAAAAAAAATATGTATTGGATTTTGATGTGTCAATAACTATTAATTGAATGACGATATGTATGAAGAACGATACGTAAAAAAAAAAAAGAATATATTTATTTTGCTTACCATAACGTTTTACAAGTGCCTGAGCTTTATGAAATTCTCTAATAAAATTAACAATGCGTGCTAAAGCATTATTTTCTTGTTCATCATAGTCATCGTCATCATCACGTGGGACACCAGTAAATAGTCGAAGACCTCGACGAAAATAATCTTCATGAGATTCGGTGGTAGGTGCCGGGTCACGACGATAGTGTCCAGATTCTTGTTTTTGAGTATCGGCAGCAAATAATGTAAATGAATTGGGCGAACCTAGATATAAATAACAGTATAATGTATATTTCTATCAGTATATATTTCTCTTTTTATAGAGATAGAATGGATAGATTAAAGATGAAAAGTAGAAAGGCTAGGATTACCTGGCGCGCCTTCAAAAATTTGAACTTGCTCAATGTCGATCCATCCCTTGAACTTTAACATTGGGTCCCTTTTTAAATGGTTCCACATAATGGGCCCATTACTTTCTTGGATTTTACCATTGTCACCACAAAGATCAATTCCTTTACAACTATAATTGGGTCTTTCAGCAATCATTAATTTATCAGCAAATAAGAACATGGTAACAGGACGTTTTGCTTTTCCTTTCACACGATGAATTTCGTCTACATCCACATGGGCAATAAACGAACGGTTTTGATTTGTAAGATTACACTATAGTAAGAGTTATGAAAATAATAAGAGTGAGTTTTTTTTTGTTTAGTTTACATATATCACAAACAAAAGAAAATAAAAGAAAGGCATTAAGGTGATTGGTTATACTTACAGGAGAGTTTTTGACAGAGCGTTGAATAGTATGACACGTGGTCGCTAGTTTAGTGGGATCATCATCAGCCATGCTTGCAATACTGCATGCTTTGATGTATGCACGAACCAATGGATTATAATCACGATGATTTGGTGATGTATACTTCAGGATACCTAAAAATAAAAAAGATAAAAAAGAAATGTTGTCAGGTTAATAAGTTAGCCACAAAAGTAAATAAGGGGTTGGAGAAAGAAATAGAATATTAAATTTGGTGTCACGTACCTTTAAGCATCATTGTATATCGACTAATACGTTGAACTGGTTCACATAAAAGTTCACCCATTTCTTTTTGAGCAAAACGTTGATTTCTATAACAGCCATCCAAAAATCGCTTATAAGAATTGTTTTCCTTGTAAGCAGTAGCATGAACGTTATCAGCAAGTGTACGATTTAAAACATAATATCGATAACATTCAAAGTTAGCTATCTAAATATATAAATATAATATTATATAAATAAACAAAAGAAGTAAGAAAGATTAAGGATTAGTAAATAAGTTAGGGAGAAGTTAAATGTGTTGTAATGAAGTTCATATGTGGTACAAGATTTGGCGTGTGTGAAAAAAAGTTGGGGGAGAGAGGATGGAGACAGAGGGAAGGGTTTTTTTTGGGGGGAAAGGGTATATGTTACACCCAACGGAAGCAAACAGCAATATCCACTTACATGACTCGCACAAACTTCGCCAAAGCACACGCCTTCTTGTTGTGCGGCACTTTTTTCAGGAATACACTTTTCAAGATCAAACATGAAACGTTGACTATTTTCCAGAATCTCTTCCATATTTGAAAACAATTTTTTATGTTTAAAACGATTAATAATAGGTTGTTCCCCATTATATTGGAGCGTTTCTGGATTCAAAGGACGTGCAATTAATTCAATTATTGCTTGTAAAAGTCTGACATAAGTTGATTCGGTGTGAATAAGCTCAAGAATGTGATCATTTCTTTTTTCTTCATTTACTGAATACTATAGAGTATAAAGTCATGGTCGTTTATGTTGTTGTGTGTGTCACATTCAGTATTTATATATAGAAAGAAAAGTTGCTTATTAGTTCACAATTGTTGTATGTGGCAATATATGTCAAATAAGTGGTAAATCCTGTTTTTTATTATTTGCCATCAAAGTGCTATGGAATAAGAAAAAAAAAAGGAGAAGTAATATTACCTCAATGTTTTCGATTTCAGCGAGGCATTCTGACTCGGTTTTTGCAGCCACTGTAGCAAGAAAACTAGGATCTTGAGGTGTACACGGTTCTCCAAGAACATCCAAAAATTGTTTATAACGAGTTTGATTTACTATAGATATAAATATATATAATTTAGTAATAGAAGATGAGTCAGTAAGTACGTAAGGTCTCAGAATAATTAATTAATCTTTTTTGATATATATGTGTATGTGTTTGTGTCTGTGTGTATTTGTATCATCTTACATTGATATCGATCTTGAACTCCAGGAATAATAACATCCACATTTTGAGACTAATTGTTTTACAAAGACAAAAGAATTAATGTTAGCCTTTTTTGTATTATCTCCCAAAATGTAGTCAATATAATACAATGAGCCGAAAAATAAAAAATGTGAATATATTTTAATTTTTTTTTACCAGAGGTCTTTTGGTATTATCTAAAAGCGCTCTATAAAGTTCTGATAATTGCTCATCTGTTGTAGCGCTCTTTGGAGTACGATGTTCTTGCACTTTCGGTAATTCGTTTTTTACGAGCTTCCAGTTATTTTTATATCCTAATTCACGAAGTGTTTGTTCGTATCCCTTATAAATATAAATAATATATCTATTTAATATTCGTTGTAAATCGTATATATATTGTTGCCGTACTGGTTATAGTTGTCATGACTACAAATAATACCTGAAGTGGATAAGGTGCCTTGGGTGCCATGGCAATAAATAATAAGTAATATATATAATAATAATAATAATAAAAATAGAATAAAATAAAAAATAAATGGAAAGATTTAAAGAAGTGGAAAAAAAATGAGAAAGAGGAATCAGAAAGAAAATAAAAGAAAAAACTGTGGTAATTATATATATTTTATTCACAAAGGGGGTGGTCTTTTTCTTTTATTTTTGAATAGTAATGGATTTATTAGTTTTGGGGGTTAAACAATGATATCAAGGTGCTGCTGTTTTTTTTTGTTGCTCTTTCACCTGCATTATTTGTTTTGGATAATTATAAGAGAAGAGAAGAAAAAAAGAAAGAAAATAAAAAACACTGTGGCAAATGCATACCTCACTCTTTCCCTTTCGATAGTGTAACCATGCACGGAAAGGAGGTGAAATATATTAGTCTTTAACTTTTTTTTTAAACTCTCGGAAGTTTCGTAATCGGGATTAACAGGTATATCATCATCAACCTTTGATTTCATTATTCTTTTTCTTTTTGTTCTATGGTTTAGCTTTTTTATTTTGGGCTATTAAAGAGTGGGGGTGCTCTATTTGAGGAAAAGACTGGGGGGACGAGGGGATTAAATAGAGCCAACACGATGCGATGCTCAAATGGGACTTCAGAATAAATTGCTATCCTTCCCCCACCTTGATTTTTCGCTATCGGGTCGTATGCCGAGACGCCGCTACTCATCATACACAAACATAGATTACACATAACCATTCTTATAAAGAACTAAAAACTTGGGCGCAAAGGCCAACTCCAAACTTCTTTTTGAAAAGTTCGGTTGTTGTAATAAAGAATAAATAAAAAAAAAACATGGCGTAAATCTTCTGCTCGGAACGGACGGGATTGAATTCCGATGACTTTAAATCTGTAATATTGACTTTTTGAGGATTTCTTTCACAATATGCGTTATACAACATGATAACAAAAGAAAGAATGATAATAATAATAGTAATAAGTATATAATAATATATTATTTAAAAGATAATAATAAACTCCTTTAATGTTTCTTATTATTTGATTTTTTTAGCCTTCTAGCACGTTCACGTTTACTAGCAGCAGATTTTGATAATGACATGTCTTCTTCCATCTCAAATCCTTCCCCTGCCTCTTCTTCTTCATCTTCACTTGTATTTTCAGAAGCTGATCCATTGTTAACACCACTAGATAATATATTTTCCAATAATTCGTTTTCCTAATAGTAATAACAATAATAATTTGAATAACATGTGAGTTATATTTTTTTAATGATGTATATATATATATATATATATATATATGTCGTGCTTTCTCGTGGTCATCATACAAATAGCTTCTACTTACTTGGAGATGTTGTGCCATGCCTGCTCCAACAAAACTTCGGAATGCTGCAAGTATCATAATACGGGCTTGACATTTTTATTATATTGGGGGACAAATGACCAGCACCCCCAGTTCTCTTTTTGATTAGTTTCTTTTTCTCCTATCATTCAATAACGAGCATAATAGTAAAATACTTACCCCATCCTCGGAACAACATAGATTTGCCACCTATCTTTAATTTTTGTTTAGGTCGAGTGCCTTCTTGCACACTTTTAATAATATCACGGAAAGCACTTTTTTGTTCTTTTCGATCTTGTTTGTTTACACGTCGATTACTATCGGTAGATAGTCGCTGTAATGTATCAATTAAATCATCTATTTCTTCATATTCAGGTTTGTCTTCTATTTCAAAGTCACTCATTTCATCTGCCTAAGTCATTATAATTATTATTGTTATTACTAATATTTAGCTTACTAAAGAAAAATCACATGAAATAAAAAAAAAACATTTCTTCACTATTCCCTGACTTGTTTCCAATGCATCTCCCATATATATAACTTACATGTCTATAAGATGTTTGTACACAATCAAACATCAAGGCAATATTTTCTCCTGCTGCTATTCTATTTTCTTTCGACATTGATTCTAAAAACTCTATATGAACCGGTATTACTCTATATATATATACAAAAGGATATTACACTATATTAGATTGTTATATCCAACGTAATTGTTCAACTTCTTATATTTCATTTTACCCTTGCGATTCATCCCATGCATCTTCCCAAGAGCCACGACCATCACCAAATACAGTAGCATATAACAGGCCATAAGCCCGTAAAGTAGTACATAATAATTCATCCATAGCACCTTGCTTTAATTTTTGATCTGCTGGTTGAATATGTGCACCATTGGAAATAAGGATTTTATAAAAATAATCAAGGCCACCTTTAGTATCCGCATTTGAGGCGGCGATTAATGTGATTAATGCAAGTGTTTCTATGCACTACATATTTTTTTATTATTATTTTTGAAAAAACGGGTAATTTTTTTTTTTTTTTGGCGGGTTAATTTCTTCTCAATTCTTTTTAATTGACACACACAAACACAGGCAGACACACATCATAAATGACAAAAGCAAAAAAAAAAAAATTGTTTCCATAGGGTATAAAAGGGTCTAATTTTTATTTTTGTTTTTACCTGATGTTTTAATCGTACATCCATAGCATCAACCATTGTGTTTTTTAATAAAGATAATACCATCTTAAAATATTCATCTTGATCACCACCTGCATTAATAAACACTAATCCAATGCCTTTGGCTGCCAAAATAGCCTCTAATGTACTTCCAGGTTTCCGTAGAGATCGTACTAATAATTGTAATAATGCTTCTTGACTAGATGGATTGGAATCAAAAAAACTACCACAATAATTACGTCCTAGTAAACGATCCATTTTACTCAATGCTGTTTCCCTTGTGCTATATAATTGTTGCTGTTGCTGTTAGTATCTCTTTTATATATACTTATATGTATATTTATATACAAGAAAAAAAATGCATATTTGTTTATTACCTTGTGCGTTTTTCACCAAGACTGTCAACACAACGTCGTATTTCGTCTTCAAGTGAAGTTTCGTCTAGTACTGAGATTTCAGATTGAGCATCGTCAGCTTCGTCTTCCGATCCTGGTAAACTAGAAACAGGTGTTCCAAGGGTGTCTAATGCTGCCATACGAGTTTGTTGTTTTCCTGCTTTTTTCGCTAAATTTCGTGGCATTGTTATTGCTATATATATTAAAAAGTGCAAAGAAAGAAAAAATGAAAGAGGGAAAGAGAGAAAGAGAAGCCAAAAAGAAAAAAAAAAGTTTTTTCAAGATAACTATAACAAACAACTTTGAGCAGCGGTCTCAAAATAAAATAAAATAAAAAGCCATTTCACTCCACACGATTCACAAATGTTTCAACATGACGTAAAAAGAATATTTTTAAGACATGGCTTTTTTTTATATATAACTAATTATTATTAGGGGAATTGATAAAAAAGAAAAGGAAAAAGAAGTGTATTTTAATAATAACTTTATTTCCAATAACAATAATAAAAACAAGGGGAAATAGTGTGATTAAATAAGTGTGTGAGAATTTGTTTATTATATGGCCAGTGCTTTTTCTTTTAAGGAAAGGGAGACCTCTACTCTTAACAAAAAAAAAAAGGTGAACGAGAACGCGTGAGAAATAGAATTGGAAAATTTACAGGGTATAGATTTATTTATTAGAACATCTGGTGATCGCAAAAAATGGATTGTTGAGGAGGAGTTCATCACTTCTTTTTATATCTCTTGTCTCTGAAATTTCTTCTTCTTCTTTCTCTTTCTTTCTCTTTCTTCATCCTCTCTTTCCCTTTTTACTCTTCCTCTCTATCTCTCTTTATTTTATTTTTTTTATGTTGTTGCTATCACAACAAGAACAATCACTATAACAACTTCCCAATCTACAACTATAAGAACAAGAACGAACATGACTAAAGCACCGCTTACACCACCACCTCAAGAAGAAGAAGAGGCCCATCATCATCGTAAACCATCAGTTACTTTTGATCTAAGTAATTTGCCTGCACCAAGTACACCTTCTTCTACAATGATAACGGGGGGAGGATTTGAAGAACAAGAAACAGCATTACTTTCACCGACCCGTTCCATTGATATTTCAGCCCAAGCCATTCCAGATACCATTTGTGTTGCATTATTGGATCGTGACACTGAAATGAGACACCTGGTTGCTCATAACACACCTTTGTTTAACACGTTACGTTCCCATTTGTTCAATGATTGGCCAAGATTTGAAAATACTTTGTATGTTCCTCGGCAACAACTTGATGATATTGAATGGATGGCACGTATTTCAAAAGCTTTACAGCCTGTTCCTTCTTTATTACAACAATTTCGTGATTTGGTGGGTTATGTAGCACCTGTGAACGACAAAAGCAACAACACTATCGATGATTATCATCATAATAATAACAATAACGGGTATCCGATCGATCAGAGAGAACAACAACAACAATTTGATCACGTTGATATTACAAGGATACGTGCATTAGGTCAAGATAAGCTCAAAGATTTCCCGACGCATTATCCGCAATTTTTTATCAACTGTCAAAATTGTTTATTAGAAAAAAAAGATAACAATAAGGGATATAAAGGATTTACAGAAACCTTGTTTGCATCAAGTCAAACGATACCAGATGATATATGGGAAATGAGAATATATAATCAATTAGATCCTTACCCAGATTTATTAGCTCAGTTAAAAGAAATCATTGCTTATGAAACTGAACAACATCCACAAGAATAATATAATAATAATACTCATCTATCTTTGTTTTTTTTTTTTTGTTGCACTTCTCACTCCCCCCCTTTTTTTTTTATCTTTTTCGTGGTTCACTCCCCCCACACACACACCTTTTCTCCTCCTTATTTTTTTTTTGTCTCTACTCTCTCATTTTTTTTACCCTCCTTTATTATTATAATAATAATAATAACAAATAAATAAGTACTGAATATTATGGACCAAACGGAATGGCGAAAACCTTATACTACTTTCCATGATTATTTACATGGTTCCAATTCAACTCTTGAACAAACTGTAAACAATGTAGGAATGTTTTCTTTTTCTTTGGTTTTGAAGTTTCTTCCCCTCCCTCTCTCTCTTAAACATAATCCTCTTGCATAAATATATTAATCTTACCATTTAATTAAGCTTTCAACAGCCGTAAATACATTAAAATCAAAAGTTCAACATTATGATCGAATTAAAACCGTAACAAAATTTAAAGTGGTAATTCTATAAAATATATACACTATATTATATGAAACAATCAAGAATTCTTTTTTAATGATTTTTAACAATTATATATAAAAGAGATCGGAAATCATTTCAATTGATGATATTCGATATGCAGAAACCGAAGTGATTGGAAAACGATTACCAGAAATTGAATCTCATTTAACAAAAGTACAAAAGGGTCTTGATGCGCTTGAAATGGAAGCAAAAGCAATGGAATCTAAGGTAAGAATATACTGCTATTATGTTATGGTAACATTGATCACAAATGTTTAATATCAATAATACTGTTGTTGTTATTTAGGTGGATGAACAAGCAGAACAAATTAAATCATTAGAACGGCAACTACAACCCAATATTTCATCTACTGAACAACAGCGTTCTCAACGAAAGAAACCTCGATTAAATAAAAGGAATACTAATAGTAACAATAATCGTGATAATCATTCACAAAATTTACAAAAGAAAAGAAAACTTCTTGAAAGTGAATTGGCTTCATTACAAACAAGAATTGATCAAGATAAAATAAATTATGAAGAATTCAAAGCTCAAAGAGGTAAATTAATCACATCTTACTTTCCTTTCTCTCTATCACTCTCCACAAAAATATATATAATAACAATGGAAACATTATTAACTTTAGAAGCTGAAGAAGCTAAAAAAGAAAAAGAAAAACAAGAGGAAGAAAAAGCGGCAACATCTTCCGATAGGATAGATGATCACGCGCCTCCTAGAACAAATGATCAAACAATGACAACAGAGGTAAGGATATCAATCTACAATAAAACAAAATAAACAATTTATTAACTAACTATTTCTTGGGGGGTGATGGATGGTGGTGTGGTGATGTAAAAAACTCTTTTCTAGGATGTTCATACATTAAAACAGATTAAAACATTATCTAAAATACTTCTTCCTTCTGAAAATTCTATCAGCATTTCACAATTATTAGATCAACATATAAAAATAGATTTTAATAATGAAGTGTAACTATGTAAATTTTTATTTTTAAATGAGCATCATAATAAATTTGCTATTTTGTATATATTATATTACAGAAGGAAAGGAAAGGAAGATGAAATTGAAAAGAATGGAATTAATAACGCTTAATAATAACGCGTCTTTCTTGGTTGTATGTATAGTGTTGGCGTTGGAAAAGAGATGAATTAAGGAAAGGTTGAATATCGAAAATTTGCATTCCACGTGCCTAAAATGAAAATAGAATGTTAAAATTATGGATCATTTTTACACACTTGTTCGCTCGATATGAATATGAGCTAACTTACCCGACTTTCGAGATCTTCAACATCCAAAGTAATTTCTGAAGGTAATGCTTGACGTCGCAATTGGAACAAGCGGCGTTGTTCTCGACAGAGAGAATCAACTGTTGCAAGTAACAATTCTTCTCGGTCTTGTGTGCTTGTAATGTATCGTCGGAATCTCTGTATTATTATTATAGGGGAGAAGATGCGTTTTCACATGTAACAATCGTATCAATAAAAAAATCCATAAACAAACAAACAATCTTCATAAAACATAAAATCACAAAAGTCTCAAAATATATTATTAATGTTACCTTTCGCAATGCTGTCATCATACTGAACTTTTGTGCACTAATAAAACTATCCAAAGTAACCTTGATGGCCATATCTACATCATCTGAACGAACATATTCACGTAAATGCATCTTGGCATGTGCTTCAGCTAATCGAACCATGGATTCCAAATGACGTACAGTAATAGGAATACTACCACTAGCCAAAGATTCTCGACGTAATTCTGAATAAAGTTGTGAAAGTTTGGCTTCATCGACTTGATGGAGTTTGGGTTGTATTTGGTCACGTGCATACATAATGTATTTACGTAAAATATTTTGTGGAATAATTTCTGGATCTTCATCTGTTGGTTTGGCAATATCAGATGCGCCATCATATTTAGGATGTGATCGAATATGACTACTGATAACATTGGTAGCCAATAAATGATCTTGTTCAGGTTCAACATTATCCTTGACAACACAAAGAACATCGAAACGGGATAAAATGGGTTCAGTTAATTCAACGTTTTGAGAAAATGGAATAGATGCATTGTATCGACCACGAATAGGATTGGCGGCAGCAATAACAGAACATCGAGCTTGTAAAGTGGTAACAATACCAGCTTTGGATATAGAAATAGATTGTTGTTCCATGGCTTCGTGAATAGATGTTCTTTATCATTTAATTTTTTTTAGTTAGTATATAATAATAATAAGCAAATGTATCAAACATTTTAGGACTACGCATATAAACACAAACAATAGACCACAATGAAATACGTGGGAATATTAATATATATTTTTACCTGTCTGAATCATTCATTTTGTCAAATTCATCAATCAAACAAACACCGCGATCAGCCAATACCAAAGCACCACCTTCCAAAGTCCATTCTCGTGTAATAGGATCCTTATGTACAGAAGCTGTTAAACCAACAGCACTTGCACCTTGACCTGTTGTAAATACAGCTCGATGAGCTGTCTTTTCAACATATTTCAAGAATTGTGACTTGGCTGTACCAGGATCACCCAACATTAAAATATTGGCATCACCACGAATTTGATGTTTGCCTTGAATATTCTTCGGTACACCACCAAAGAGTGCCAATGCAATAGCTCGTTTAATATCTTCATGACCATAAATGGAAGGAGCGATACTTTTCATAATCTATAGTACATATATTTATATTAAGTTTTCATTCGTCCTCTTCTTTATATATATATATATATATATTATACATAATCCAAGTAGATAAATTCTCACCTTTCTACCAATACGTTTATCTTTACCCATTTCTTGAATAATCTTTTTATCATCGTCTGTTAATCTGTATGCAGCAAACATATCTTCTTTTTTACTAATATAATTGGCTTCAATGATGGTTGCAAATACAGGAAAACCGTTCTTGGTGCTCAAAGATGCATCAAAGTTGTTTCGATAGACACCAATTACTTCCTATATATATATATTTGTATTCAGTCCAAATTTCTATTGGATAACTCATTATATCCACAACTTACAATTTCTTCACCAGGTTTAGCTTGATCAATCAAATCCCATAAACAAATAACTTCACGATGACGAGGAAGACGACCGGGAGGAACTGTACCAGGACTTTCTTGGATAGTCAATTTTTGATAATTTCTGTATACGGTCTAATGAAATCAATATATATTAATTTGATGTTCATGTATACACTATATTTGTAGGTATGCATATACTTTATATATAACCCCTTCTTTCGCAAAAGATGTACTCTCTCCCTTTTATCCATTTATGTATATATTATTATTATTATTATTTTTACCTGTTCCATATTAACAATAAAGGGACCTTTACTTTGACAACTTGGACATGTACGAATCTTGATTTCATTGTGAATATCTTGATAAAAAGGACCCAGCAATTCATTACATTTACCACAGTTATATTTAACCCATTTCAATTGTGGAAAAACACCTGTACGACGTGTCACGACACCAGATACACGGACAAGACAATTCAATTGACTCTGACGAAGTTCACGCAAAGTATTGACAGTAGGTAAATCGGTGATACGGATATGGATTTCACGATGAATACGTTCATATTCAGGGAATTGTAATAAAGTAACTTCCAAAGCAATTTCATCAAAGATTTTTAAAAGAGCAATAGGTGAATTGGCCAAAAAGTAAGCCAAAACAGGTTTACTTTGAGTAAGATGTTCATAATTAACTTCAAATGATTCACGATTACGTTCACCCATATCTCGAATACGTTCACCATAAACAGAGGTACCATTTTCGTCTACATAAGTTTGTAAAAAGTTCTTGAATTCTCTCTTTGCAGCACGTCGAGGTGCTTCCAAACTAACCCATTCACCAATGGTTGCGTTTTTGACATTACGAAGATCTTCCAACGACATTTCAGGCTGAAGTATATATATAGTTATCAATATTCCAATATTTCTATATATGTTATATTAACTAATAAATAAATAAACCCTTACCACGGCATCATCCATATCATTTATATCTTCCATATCATAATTATGTCGTCTACGAGGTCTAGTAGTTAATACAGGTTGATCATTCTCATCGTCAAGATCGTCTAAAAAGGCACCGGCAATTCGACCTTCGCGACGACGAATTTCTGCATCGCGTCTTGAGAGTTGAGCGTCTATTTGATTACGTGTTGCGAGATCAAGTGGGTCATATTGTTCATTGTCAATACCACGTTCTTCATATCGATCCATTTCAGGATTACGTGCATAATCACTAAAATAATTCCAAAGAAAATCAAAATGAGTTTAGTTTTACTTGGTTATATAGAAAAATAAATATAAAACTCATTTCCTCCTGTGTTGTCTTTTTTTTTAATTTTCAGGTACCAAAATAAAATAAACAAAACTTTACCGTTCCATGTCAGAACCAAATAAATCTTCACCACCGTCATCCGAATCCAGAGGAGCCTCGTCGTCATCCTCAATCACTTCGTCTTGTCGATAAGGGTCAGCTTCAGAGAAAAAAGGCTGTGGTGAAGAAGGTGGAATTTCGGAAATAGGTAAAGGGGAATCATAGTCGCCACCACCAAGTTCACTCGTTGGACGATTGCTAACACTATCTCTTCTACGTTTACGATCAGGTTGAGACGACTAAAATTAATAATATATTTTTTATTATTATTAGTAATTAAAATACATATTACAGAAAAAAACGATATATATTTTTACCATTTTTCAAACAAATGACAAGTAGTACGTTTTAAAAAAAAAAAAAAAAAAAAAAGAGAAACTTTTTGTAGGTCGGAAAATCAAGCGCGTTTTTGCGCGACCCGATAACACGAAACAAACTTTTTTAATTGTGACAGCCAATTTTAAATTTTGACCAATCATACAAAATAGAGCGCGACAAAAAGATAAAGGCTAAAAAAGTTACTCCAACAATGCCTTGTGGCGCTGTCTCTTTTTACTTACCATATCTGGGCTTGAGCTTTTTAACCTTTTTTTTTTGGTATATAACTATGGAGCTTCTTATAAATATAATTGATTTCAAGAGAAACCATTAGAATATATGAAATGCTCACAGATCTTTTGTAATTTTGACTTCTTCACTTGTTTTACCTTTTCGTTATCCGAGATATGTAAATTATTGTTCACTCATTTTGATATCTTTCCATAACATCCATATTCTTATTAAAAAAAACTGTATTGATCGTTTTGGTTTTTAATAAACATTCATACAAGATATTTAGTTTTGATGCCAATTTTTCATAATATACCTAACCTTCACATCCTTTGAATTCTTTTATACTAGACTAACATAGTTACTTTTTTTCTCTTTGATTTTTTGAAGTGAATCGGTCTTACTATTCTGTTTCTTCTATAGCAATAGATGTAAATCTATAATCTTATTTTCACTACACAAAGTATAATAATCAACACGATCGATAGTAGATAAGATCATATAAGCTTTAATTTACACACATAATTATTATTATCAATTAATATTCAATTCATATATGATATATATATATGAATCATAAGTATATACATACAACCATCATACTCGAGCCAAAAAAAATAAAAATAAAAAAAGACATATAATAAATGAATAAAAAGAAAAAAAGAAAAGAGAGTATAAACATAAAGTTGTTATAATGATGAGGACAAAATAGTAGTTGTTGCAAAGTGATTGACATTGGTCATTAACAATGGTGAACTACTTATGTTGTTGCTATTGTTGTTACTACTATTACTACAGCATAAACCGTGCCCACTAGGTCGCTGATGCCTGCTCAACGCATCCTGTCTAGCAAATGCTTTATTACAATGACGACAAGTGTAAGCTTTAATACCTGTATGTAATTTCGCATGTCGATTGCGGTCATGTTGTCGAGCAAACCGCTTTGGACAATGTGGACAATTAAAGGGTTTTTCTGCTGTATGTGTTCTTTTATGTGACTTTAAATTATAAGGCCGCGTAAACACTTTGTTACATCCATCAAAATCACATTGATATTTCGGATGTTGATGTTGATTATTATTACTGCTCATATTGTTTTTGTTGTTATCCTTCTTGATGCTATTACTCTTATTACTACTGGTATTAATGATATTATTCTTGCTAACAGCAGATTGATATTTTCGTTGCGTTGTCGACTGTTTCTTTTTTACTGGTTTAGATGATGTTTGCAACGATGACGATGTATTGAAACATAAGTTAAGTAAATTAGATGCATAAGGTAATGGTGCTTTCTTTTTTGTTCTTGGTGATTTGGCTACTATATTTGATGATTTACTTTCTTCTTGTAAGGGCTGCAAAAACTGTGGTAATGGTGATACTGATGCTGGTGGCGATATGGAGTTATCAAGTTGCACTTGTTGATGTTGTGATATAGAATCAAGATTATATTGTTGTTGTTGTTGCGTAACAGCCGCTAATAGTTCATTATCGTGCTGCGGATCAGCTTGTTCTTGTTGCTCAGCAACAACTTCAACAGGGGATGGGATATAAAATGTTGGACTTGACAATAATGATAAAAAATAACTTTCATCTGAATTTGATGGTAAATAGGCTTGTTGTTGCGCAACCAGTCCGTGCATTTTAATAATTCTGCATATGTATGAAATTGCAAAAAAAAGAAGAAAAGAAAAGAAAAGAAAAGAGAAGAAAGAAAGAGGAAAGAAAAAAGAAGATTTTATCTTAAAAAAAAATAAACAAGAATACACACACAAACACACACACACATATATATATACAATATTAGAGAGAAAATCTTTTCCTTAAAAATCTTCTCACATGATATGGTTTGTGTATATATTGCTTTTCTACTTTCTCTTGATTGGACTTTATTACACTCTTTTTCTTATTAATACTCCTGTGAGAGAGCAGAGCGAGATCAGATTCGCGCGATGAAATGACCGATTTTTCGGGAATTCAATAGAGCACTGATTCTTTCATGCTATTGATACTTATTTTCTATCTATACATCATTACCAGTGTTATCACAATCCTTATTGTTTACTTTTGTTTAATAAAACAACCAAGCATCACTGTGCGCATTATCGTAAGGCTTTAATACATTTTAAGGAGTAAAAAAAATTACTTTCTGAATGTCAAGAGGAGAAGGGAAAAAACATAAACTAAAAGATTTGAGAGTACTTATTACAGTGTACATGACACGTACTTCCTTTTAACTCTACACAACAAAGCAAACGGTAATAGAGATATCTACCATTGTTTACTTATTATATATTATTATATGAGTCATTTACATATCTGGCGTGATATAAAGCCAAGTGCGTAGTGGTACAGACAGAATAGCCTAATAACAATCGAGATGACTCGATCCAACGAATGGGTTGTCCTTTTTTCTACTTTTGTGATTAAAAGTTAAAAAAAGCTTGGGTTGTTTAAAAAAAGAAGCAGCTTAAATCCATACAACCGGTTTTTTGAAATGTTGTGCATCAGTAAAAATTTTTGTAGTACAAATTTTAGTTATACTATTATCCCAATAAAAAAAAGCAATAAGTATATCAATTGGTCTAACGTTTCCTTGTAAATTAAAATGGTAATGATAAATACGTAATGACAAGGACAATAACAATAACAATAACAATAAGAAGAGAAAGAGGATGAAAACTCTATTGTTGATTATCAGCAAATTGATTTTAATTTTTTTCTTATTTGATCCATTACTATATGTAGTACATACTAAATATAATATACCAAACTAATGCACAGAACATACGTTCAGTAATATAGAAATAAAATTAGTGAGAGCGTATAATGTTATTACGTATTAAGTTTGTCAAAAATAACATACAGGATGATCTTTTAAACTTTCTTTCTTCTTTCTTCCTTTCCTTCGTTGTCATCACACTTTTTTCTCTTCTTTGCACAATCACTGACAGCTGGTGTAACTAGTTTCATATATCTAAACTATTACTGCACTATGGAAAAGAAACCTCGTTTGTTATTTTTACTCTCTCACTATTTTTTTGTAGATTCTGGTATATATATAATAATAATAATGCATAATTAGTTTGTTCTCTTCTTGATCAAATAGTCTCACCCCTGTAAGATAAGTTGGGCGTATAAGCTATCATAATACATAAGACAATATAAACATAATTTATTTGCATTTAAAAGTTAAAAATAGATTTTGCGTTTCTTTTATGAAACGTTATACAATAAATAAAAATGCTGTTGTAATTACCACAGTTTATGAGCCAATTGTAATTGTTGTTGTGCACTTACGTATAGCACGTAGCGTATGAGTTCAATATAATACGTTTGCGTACGTACATCATTTTTCACTGGTTGAGAGTGTATCTAGCGGTCAGTAACTTTTCTTTTATTAACTGTGGCGATAAGCACATACATACAGTATTTAATTACATCTTAGCTTACCCGAAACATGCAAAAAAAAAAGTGTTGTATGACTTGTGTGTGAGTTTTTTTGTGGATGTGGCCAGTGAATGGTTCCCAACACCATTTTCGAATCATTATGCGTAAATAGTTCTACGACACAGTAACCAAATTTGGTAATACTGTGGCAATATTTAACAAACATAATATTGTTTATGTACATATTTCAGCACTTTGACGAACTCGCCCATTCCCATCTTTGTGCGATGGGAATTTTAAAGGATCTGGTGCTCTTGTCATTCATTTTCTTTTTTTGTCTTTAATAAACCGATATCCTTTAAGAATTCTCCCATCCAGTTTCATTATAATACATTTATGCCACCAGAAATTTTTTTAACATTAGTACTACGTAGTAGTATTTCTAATTTATTAAGAATAATATTTCTTGTCATAAGAATTAGTAAGATTCTAATGGTTACCACATAAATCCTTTTTTCTTCAATGCATGATTAAGCAAATCACTGGGCTTACCAGGTAAATTATAAGTTGTATTTTGACTGATTTATCTGCTGTTACCATCAATATAATGTTTATTCAGGTGACATATCCTAAATTTGTTTATGATCACCGTAAGTCCCCGAATCTTTTCTCGCAAAGAAAAGTTGGCAACTTTTTTTTTTCGACTGTCAAGCTGATTCTTTTTTTTATTATTAAGTAATATTTAACTAATTAACAGAGATTATTATTATAGAGTATAGTTCTCTTTATTTCAATCGTAAGCCAATATTTGATTAAAAAGGAAAGTGAGGCCTCGATACCGTGGTGATCACCATTCCTTCTTTTTATCCGCAGCATCAAAAATATATAAATATGGTATATATCATTCTTAAGCCACAGAATCATCACATGAGTGGAACATATGGGTGGTTAATGTCAACAAATCACCTGTTCATTTTTCTGCTACTGCAGAGTACAAGATCAGATCTTTATATAGACCTATAAAAAACAACATGTTTTCAATTTCCTACTTTTATTAAACCATATTATACATGTACTTTATACGTATAACCTTCTACCAGTAGAATAAACGTACGTAGCAATCTAAATAAGTTATTTTCATACATAGTAAATGAGATTGTGTAATACTTACTACTGTACATCCCTCTTTTGATATTCAAATGTTTAAACATTGATATTTACTGTACTGTAAACGTACTATATATTGTATTTCTACTTCTATAAATATTTGCTTCTTTTAAATACGTATGTAGAAATATATTTTTTGTGAGGCAAAAACCTAGAAAATACATTTTCCAAGTAGAGAATTTTCATTTTATTTGTTTATTTCTAATATATATGTCTTGTTGATGTTAATAAAAATATAGGCTTCGATAATGAAGATTTTTAAAAAAGATCGACAAGATTCAAAGAAAGGTAAACTCAAGTTCATTATTTACACTATTTATTTATGCATAATAAATATCGCATTTGCAGCAAAAATTAACAGCAACAACAATATTCAGTATATTCGTACGCAATTACTGAAAAACAATTTACATTACTGCTGTTTTGCGCAAGTACAAAAATATCTTAAACGCCTAAAATTCGTTAGCTTCCTGCAAAATTTCAACTCAACCCATCTAGTTGAACACATAGGAATGACTTAAACAATTCCAGTACGACTTCTCTTACTAAACATACTTCATTAAGACTCTATGTATACATTTTTTTCTCTACGTATAATAACTTCTTATGAATGATATTCGTTCCAATTAATTTTACACTATTGAGACCAACCTACTAAAATAAATACGTAATATAGAATATACGTATAAATTTTTACTGTTCATTGATGATAACTTATCTACAGAAAGGAGATAATTTTCTTGAATTTTTTGATTAAAGTGCTATCAGTTTATTTGATAATGTAAGACTAGTCTACTAAAATATAATATAAAGGTATGTCGATTATGACTAGTCATTAGAACTGACTTGCTCAAATATTATTCACAAAAAAAGAGATAATACTCTTGTGTTATTTGATTAGAATGGCTTTCTTGGTGCGATTTTTTTCTAACTCACTGCTTCGTGAATTATCTTATTAACAACATCTATTTATTTGGTATTTTATTATTATTTTGTCGATCTTATCAACGATAATACAATGGTTTCAATATAGCAATAATTAATAATATTATCTTCTACATTGTATTGAGTATTCTTCAAACAACTTCAGAAAACAGTTGCATCATTGTAGATAATGGACACATAAAGTAAAAACATAATTAGTTTGATATCGCTCTAATTTAAAGTATTGTTAATTGACATGCATACATACGCATGATCAGAACATTCTAAGTGTGTTAGTTAGATATAAGAGACATCCTTTGATAACTAGATACGTACATGAGTAATTCTGTAGGTAATAAAATAAATGAGAAGCAGTATTGGAAATCAGCTACAATATACCTATTAATATATATCAATACTAGACCTTGATTTAAAATGTTTTCCAATTTTCT
Organism: Circinella umbellata; assembly: GCA_025093555.1. Classification (NCBI taxonomy): domain Eukaryota; kingdom Fungi; phylum Mucoromycota; class Mucoromycetes; order Mucorales; family Lichtheimiaceae; genus Circinella; species Circinella umbellata. The sequence continues at coordinate 309,903 of JAIWNF010000017.1, read as the reverse complement.
GATCGACAAATGAACAGTGCTCATCCATTCTTGAAACAACATTTCCTGGCAAATGTTCCACAAGAAATAAAGCAAAACGTTCTGACCTTTATTTGCTTTACAACCTGTTCCTTCTGTAAATATGTATCAACAATCAGTATCTATTTATTATTTGATATTGACACAATTACGTACTATCATAGCAACATAACTATAGAAGTTCCTACCTAATTTACTGACCACCTTTATGCCCATCATGTACTTAATCCACGGTCAGATAAATGTAGTTCGAAGTACTGTACCAGGAGTTATGCTGCCCATGAAAACATTTTTAAACGATATTTTCGATTTTTGTTGATTAATGTTGTGCTGTTTAAAGCTCCAGAATTATATAAAATTTGCTACACATTTCTCGTATAAGATGAAGTTTGGTGATGTACATTCGAAAATAGATAGTATGATGACTAGTGACAGACTCTGCTTTTATAAAGTTGCACCTCTGTTGAGCACCAAAATAGACGATTCTTGATTCGCTTTGACACACGTGGCTTCAGACGGAATACTCTATATCCACAATTTTCCCATTAAAATGAATTACAAATGGATATAGTCAACTTATTGTTTTATACGGTTTTGGCTTGGAACATTACATTATAAGATATATGTAAAATATTAAGTTGAATCGAACAGATAATGAGTTATGTTAATAGAAAATCTAGTAGTCATGAGGATCATTTCTAAAAAAAATCTCACCAATAAAGCCATTTTAATCAAAAAATTCAAGAAAATTATCTCCTTTCTGTAGATAAGTTATCATCAATGAACAGTAAAAATTTATACGTATATTCTATATTACGTATTTATTTTAGTAGGTTGGTTTCAATAGTGTAAAATTAATTGAAACGAATATCATTCATAAGAAGTTATTATACGTAGAGAAAAAAATGTATAGAGTCTTAATGAAGTATGTTTAGTAAGAGAAGTCGTACTGGATCACTAGAGGATTGGCTATGGCTTTTGCGCTGTACCCCTACAATTAAACACCCGCTAGAAAAAAATCGCACCACTAAGAAAAAAAATCGCACAGGTAGCACTACCCTAAAATATAAGGCCAATTGAAAAAAAATAATGATCAAAAGGATGTACGTTTTCTCAATATTATAAATATGTATTATATCTTATCATTCTTGGACTGATAAATCATTTTCAATATAAGTGATCAAAACTACGTACGTAATGATCTTTTTTCTTCATTGATAACAAAGCCATCTGTGAATTAAAACCAAAATAAAATAAAATAAAAATAATCGTTTTAATTCTCACGACTTACAACTAACATTTTTAACAAAATGTATATATTGTTACTATTAAAAAAAGTAACCAAAATAATAACATGCTTCTTGCCTATCCAGTGACACTCGTCTCGTTTATTTTCAATAAGTTATCGTTGAGATCTAGTTATCTAGCAAATGTCGATGTAGGTTTTTTTGTTGTCAAAATGATTTTTTTAAAGACCATGTTTTTGTATAAAAAATCATTTTTTCGTAAGATTATTCATTATATGTTTTTTTATAAAAAATCACTTGATCATAATTTTTTGTGAAGGTTTTCACTATATGATAGTTTTGCATAAAAAAAACCACTTAATCTATTTTTCTGTATAGATTTTCACTATATGTTTTGCATAGAAGATATCACGAATATCATTATTTTATTTTATTATATTTCGATTTATATGATGTGATAGACATATACTTTACATAAGGTACCTCTTCACACCTGGAATAAATGTAAAACAGCATGAATTTTTAAATTCACCTGAAAAAAACACAGCACCCTTGTGGACGAGAATCGTCGCTTCATTTAATTAAAAGTCAAAAGTCTTCATTTTTGCATCAAGTTTAACTCATATATGTCTTTTGGTATCTATTGATACAGTACCTAGAGCAAATCAATTTGAATAGTTCTGATTCGACCTTTTTTCAACTTGCCATGTCAACAATTTCGCGGTCGATCGTTGTATAATATTGATTTATGCAATAGCGGGTTTATATACATCATAATAAACTAGTTTTCAAAAAAAAAAAAATAGTAGTGATTGTGATATATCTTGGCGACGCAGAGCAACGGAAACAGGAGGAATCATAAGGGAGCTTTAGCATTTGGTCTGGTGCGCCTCCACTTTAACTTCGTCTTTCTTCATTATTATGGTTAAAGAAGCTAAGAGACGAGGATCAAAGAATGTAAAGAGCCTTGGTTATAAAAATTATTTAACGTTTCATTTTACGTTTCTTTATAGTGTACACTATATCTATAGATGCGACTTTTATGACAAATTACATATTAATCAGTTGAAATACTCTTTAACCCAATCCATGCCCAAATATTTTTATGAAGGAGAGCATTCATAGTGTAGAGAGTTGGGAATGGAATATAATTGTTATCTAAAAGTTTCAATTAATGACCCACATGAATTTAAAAATAAAGAAAGAGACACGAGATTATTACGGGCGTATCGTATTCAAAAAATTATTAGTGTCCACATGAGTGAGATGTCCAAGACTTTTCAAGATTTAGAGGTACAGTTTGTTCGGATACGTGTTACATATAACGTCATGTTTTGAACAATAAGATCTTTCAACAAAAGAAGTTGTTTCAAAAGTGTAAATAGTGAGGAATCGTTTGAAAAGTTTGAAGATTGAGGAAGAGGCAGTGTTCGACGTTGTAGCGCTTAAAATATTGATAGATCCATTACTTGATATCTAAAAGACTCTGCACCATTTGATCTCCCTCAATTGTGCCACAGCATGTATTATAGGTAAAGGAATTATAGTTTCCATGTTATAATTAAGATCGACATAATAATGGGTACACAACATCTGTTGCCCTGGATCACTAGAGGATTGGCTATGGCTTTTGCGCTGTACCCCTACAATTAAACACCCGCTAGAAAAAAATCGCACCACTAAGAAAAAAAAATCGCACAGGTAGCACTACCCATATTTTATGATATAGTGCTTATATGATACAAGTTTGAAAAAAAGTCTATTTTTTTCATACATAGAACATCAGAATTCTGCATAAATTCATAGATTTTGATAGAAAAATCTGGATGATACATAAATAGATTACTGTAGCTGTAAAAGTCATAACGAATAGATAGAAAAATCAACTAAAATAGAATCGAGGTACCTTTTCCATTGGTTATGAAGAATGATGAACTCGGGTAGTCTTATTATTGGAGAGCAAAATAATAAAGAGATGGAGTCTTGGTTTTTTTTATTATTGCCAGTCGTGGAAAAGTGCAAATGCTCGTGTTATAAATAAATATCAAGCAAGTGATAAACTTGTCAACGTTCTTAAATGTCAGTGATTTTTCAATACTAACGACCATGCAGCCACTAATTGAATAATAAATAATTGTGATACGCTTAATAGTTGAAAAAAAAACTATATGCCACTATCTTTTGCTCATAATATATTTTATTAAGGAAAAAATAATAGCAATAAGAAATGAGGTATCAAAAATAGCAACTATTATGTTACATGAGCTACAGCTCTCCTTTTCAAAATAATCACAGTATGATTATTTTAATGCGTACGCCAATATTTTGTAATTAAGCAAAACAACAATGAAAGATATGATATTATTATTATTGAGCCTCAATAACATAAAAATTGTGACATATCATATATGTACTGCTCTTAAACTGTTAGCGCTTTTTCTACATCTTTCCAGTTCGATACTTGGATAGATATAAACCGATACTCGGATGAACAGAATACATATAATGTGACGCACTATGCTCCTGTCGATGGGGATTTGAATTTAAGCGACATGCACCTTCACTACGTGTGACAACACAGCAATGAATAAAAGTTGCAGACGAAAATTAAACAGCTATTACTACAGAGGAACTGGGAAAGTATGATGTTATGTTGACCCATCACAATGTATGTATGTTTATATTACCATATATAATTTTTGAGATATGTATTATATTTACGTATCTTAACAAATTCATTCTTTTTTACTCATTCAACATTCATCTTTTGTTGTCATTGTTGTAATAACTCTAAGTATCAAAAGAGGAAATACAGTGAGTATTCGTTAAACCGGTAATCATTAAACCGGTATTTCGCCAAAGCGATAGTAGTATCTCTTAAATATTTTTTACATACTTAATAAAATAGTGGTGATTCGCTAAACCGGTATCCGGTGAGCTTCCCAAAATATTTACCGGGTTTATAATAGTATTATTTTATTTCATATAATATAATATTAGTTTTTTTTATTAGTAGAATCATTGATACAGCCTTCCTTTAACGTCATCTCAGCTTTTCCCTATGTTTTCAGTTGGCTACTTGGTTTTCATAGCAATCAAAAATACACAAATCATTCTTGTCGTCAAGAGAAACCTTCTCAACATCTTGTTGATAACAGTATCTCTTTTTCGCCAACTTCACACAGATGTTTTTTTCTTCTTCCTCATCTGCCTACTTACGTACTTCTTTTCAACTTTGTCACGTGCTTGTTCATTACCATTGAATAACTGTATGTAATCATGTTGCTGATACAATTCATTTTTACTCATTTATTCAACCGGTAACCATGGTCCATATTTTAAACACACTTTGTTGTAAATTCATTATTAATCCAGTCTCTGGTTAACCATTGCTAATTTAAGGAATACTGTACACTAATTTCATTTTTATCACTAGAACATTAGCTCATAGTAGCATAGCTACATTATATCAACTATCATTGTTTTATCTTATCCGTACAGCTTAGTTATTTTTCCAGTATATTCTACATATTAGTACCAGCTGCGTTTCAATTCGCTAAACCGGTAATTCGCTAAACTGGTACAAATCCTTACATATATTGAGTACCGGTTTAACGAATATTCACTGTACGCCACGCTCGAACACCATCTGATCGTTCACGGATACATGATATGTTTATTCGTGCTGTGTTTTTCTTCTATGCTTGTTGACATAAATAAATACTATAGATGACAAATATCTTCACTCTTAGTGCTTTTTTTTCCCTAAAAAGCTGAACGAAATTCTTGCTTTGTTTTCAGTTGCTAAACATCCGTCAGAACGAAGTTGTTGTACAAGTATAATGGTTTTGAGTTATGTTGGATGAGGTAAAGTTTAATATTCATAATATATGTACAGGGTATTATTATGGGTGAGCTGCATATGAATAAAAACATAAGTGTATATCATTTGATTTGTAAATTTTATTATCCTTCTTATTTAGGCACAAATGGTTAAATCCGCGATGACCTTGGTCCGTCTCATTCCACGGTGGTATTCCTGGGGGTATACTACATTTATTGTAGCATTAGAATGAATTTCATAGACTAAATAATTTATTCACTTGTCATTAATCCACTTGTTTATCGCTACTGCACTATTCATGGATATTGTTAAGAAACCTCCCACAATACTAAATACGTCTGGATACTCATTAAATAAACAAGCTCCAAAAACAAAAGTAAATAAAATATCATTCATATATACGAGTGTTCCAAGGCCAATAGGTGCTGATTGTAATCTATATATAAAAACCAAAACAGCATGTTGTACATATTGCGTTAGTTAATAATAAATACAGTACAAGCATGATCTTTTATTTTTGTACACTAGTAGTATACAAATGGCTGCTATTCCCTTTACCCAAAATTTGCAAGACATTGATGACAAAATGCGACAAATCCAACCAAGATAGGTTTTAAATAATCCATCCAATTCGTTGGCATAATAAGAGTTTTTTGTGATCCAAATAAAGTAATAGGGATAGCAAGGAGAAATAATATGCAACCAGTAACAAATGTAAATGATAAAAAATGTATTTGATGGTGTTCTGTTGCTTGTATTAATGTTGTACTATTATTTCTTCTATATTGGTGCTGTTGAGTAATATATGTAGAGGCCGCAAAGAGAGCACTCATCATTGCAATAAATTCCGCGTTACCATCAACAGCAATGTCAGGGTATTCTTTTTGTCGTTTTATACCAAATAATACATATGGTTTGGAAACCATGATAGTACCGAGCAAACAAAAAACAAAAGACAAAGTTTCGAACCACCCAAAAGATATCTTAAAAAATAGAGCAGCCAATGCACCAATTATAAGCGGGTATAAATAAAAAATGACTTTTGATAATATAAAAAGGTGGAACAGATGGTTTGTTTAGCGAATATCATATATGACCTCATCTGTTGTTGTTTTATTTTATTTTATTTTACCTGTCGCCTCTCCAACTGGTAAAAAAGCTAAGCTGTGATATAAACATAATGTTGTCAAGGAACCAAAAACACCTTGTAATAATAATAACATACGATAACTCCGTGGAAACGGGTTCACACCAAACCAAAGACAACCAAAAAAGCCAAACATCGCTTGAGAGATGGAGCTTACGAAAATAATCTCCATTGTTGAAAATGACAAACTAGTCCATTTTACAGTAACAGAACTGCAAGAATGAGCAAACGATGCCAAGAGTATAATGAAGAGTCCAGTTATTTCCTTTCGATTGACAATACGTATTGTTATTGCTGTTCCGAATCGCTGTTGTACTGGTGGTGATGACAATGATGAAAGTAGTGGAGTTGTCTCTCTTTGTTCAGGAAAATGAAGTGCTGTAGTTTCTTCCCCTCTTTCTTCTGTAGGCATTTTACGAGAGAGAAAAGGATAAATTAAGTTGTATACAACACATGACCTCTTTGTACGTTTTTTTATGCATGAAGGTAAAAAAAGCATCAATACACATACGTATATTTAACATCACACACTATTATCGTTATCAATATCATTTTCCAAAAAGCATTAATAAAATAAAAAGTAAGAAAAGAAGGAGGTATACAATTACAATTAAAATAAATAAATAAACTAAAGGAAAGGAAAGGAAATTAAAAACTAATACTACTATGGTTTAACGTAACTACTACTGATACTACTACTATCGTTACTTAATATACAGGATATAGGACGATAACTTTCATTATCAATGTCATCATGGAGTAATGAAGGAGGAGGTGGCATACTAGCTCTTAAGATAGGGGATTGTCCTCTTGCAGAATTTTTACTATTGATATAAGTAATTGCCTCATCATCCACAACATGTCCAATGCCAACCAATTCAGATAAAGTATATCCTGTTTCTGGGTCGACAAGTCCAGTATCAGCTCCATTTTGTAATAAAAGCTCCGCCATAGGATATACATGTTCACGATCCAAATCATCATCAATAGATACTCTACCATGAAGTAAGGCGAAATGAAGTGGGTATCGAATATGAAAATGGTCCAAATGATCACCACTATTTTCACGTACATGACGTTGCCATTCATCATCATCTTCTTGATCTTCACTAAGTAGTGGTATTTTTGTTTGTTGCTGTTGTTGTAAATTAGAACTTCCATCATCATTTATATTAGCACCTAACGCAATGGCATACATGACTTTTGGAATATCATCCTTGCCAATCGCGTCATATAATAAACTTTGTGAACTATTACTATTGTTGTTCTCGTCGTCATCAGATGCTGGCAAAGGCATAACGAATGCTCGATCAACATACTTTTGTTGAATATATTTGAGTTTAACTTGTCGGTTATCATCATGTTTCGGACAATCCATAGTATTGTCAGGAGCCCAAATGGCATTGGACCGTGCATTACCCATAGCACGTAAAAGTGCTACGATATCAGGGGTATAAGAAGTGCTATCAAGTGTCAATGATCTGACTTTGGATATATGTGTCCCCAAGGATCGATGAATTCCAGAGCATTCTATAGAAAAAAAATTATCAGATTTTCTTTTTTAATTTTAATTCCGGAATGGAAATATAAATAATGTTGTGATTCAATTTACCAATGCATAATACAATGCCCAAATTAAGAGAACACCAATCTGGATTTTCATCACCGCAATCTGCACAATGCATATTGGATGGATCTTGTTTTAACTGATATAATAATTCGGTATTTGCAACAGTAGGTTCAAACTTGTATGTAGATGATGATGATGATCGATGATGATTATTTGTTGTACTGCTAGATGATCTACCGAAACTTAAGCCGGACCAACGAAACTTATTATTATTTTCAGAAGTAGGTAACGTAGCAGATGAATGCTCATTCATATTATTGGGTCGACCATTATTTGCTGCTACTGCTGCTAATAACTCAGCACCAGCATCACCATGTCCACTAAGATTACTTGCACGTTTTTTTATATAACTTGTTGTTGCTGTAGCAACACTGGCTGGTATATTACTACTAATATTACTATTTTCATGGTTGTTGTTAAAATTGTTGGGTCCACTTATCACGGTATTTCCTTGTGTTAATCCAAGCCTCAAAGCACCGCTTAAGGATCGAGCATGTTTCTTTTTATTTTGTTGTTGTTGATTAGGCTGATTATCCATTCCTTTTAACAAATCAATGGAACTACTCATACCATTCAAAAGACTCTCAATAGCATTACTAATAGTTGCAATCCAACTTTGCATTTCGTCTTCTGATATAGCCTGATATACACGTCGAAAATGGGTAGTGATAATTTCAAAACAAAAACGTCGTTCAATGTTCCTTGCTTCCCGAACCGTCGCAAATCGAAGATTAATAGGTTCGATATGTGTTTGTAATTGTCCTTTCCAGTTAGTATATTCATGTAATTGTCCACCACTTAATACACACCAGTATCTAAAATAAAAGCCAATCCATAAAAAAAAGAAAAAGACGTATCATCAGCTTTTTTTTTTCGATCAATGTAATATAGATCAGTAGTTGTAAAAAAAAAAATGAATTCCTAATATAACGTACCTATGCCAAATGGCATTGGATGCCTTGTCAAATGTATTGACAGATTTTAAAGGTTTCGATGTAGCAAATAAGAATCCTTCTTTTCGTCTTCCACAACCAGTAATCCAATCTCGATCAGGATGTTGCTGTAAATCACGTATACCACGAAATTTATCTTCTTCTATTGGTGTAAGCATATCCACAGGCGGTTCAATGATTTGGGGTTGTTGTAATTGTTGCTGTTGCTGTGGATTTAATGGAGGAGATAATGGATGTAGTTGTTGCCGTTGCTTTTGATCCTCTTCTAATGAAGTACGTTGTTGTTGTTGTTGCAATTCAAAGTATTTCCGTTTTTCACTTCGTTCCTTATTCACCAAATCCTGTTCCCTTGAAATATCTGCCATCATGGCTCCCAATTCATCCAACCCGGGTTTACTTGGTTCCAATAATTCAGCGACAGTATTATAAAATGCATATTGTTTTTGATAATAACTAAACATATGATACAGAATTTCTTGACTTTTTTTACCACCATGCAAATCTTTCAAAAAAGCCAAATATTCAAACTTGATAATATCAAAATGATGTTTTTTGGCCTGATGTTTCGCCTCGCTATTATCTTTTTTATTATTGCTATCCTTTTTCGTAATACTAAGATATTTTGACAAGTAAGCGTAATACTGTTTACTTTCATCTTCAAAATGACGTCTTTTTGTATCGGCAGTCTTGATATCCATTTCATATAATTTTTGTAATGGGTCGATTAAAAGGGATTGCATCGAGTGTTCCATACGTTCCCATTGTTCATGCATTTTCGGCCAGGTCATATCGAGATAATGAGTGAAAAGTGGCTCCATACTTGGGATATCTTCAAGTACTTGAATAAAAGCTTGATCAGCTTCAAGCATAGCTCGTTTGGCTTCCATAGAAGCTGTGGCGGCTTTAATAATACGTTTAACGTTGGCTTTTAAAGCACTCGTTTTGCCTTCAAGTTGAGTTACTGTAGCACGAAAAAGTGGACCATCTTCAAGATCAAGGTCTTCGATTTGCGTTGCTGTATTTATTGTTGTTGTTGTCGTAGAACGGGGTATGCTAGTAGATTGATGTTCAGCATTAGAACGCACCTGTTGTTCAATCATTATTTATTTCAATTGGAACAAATAGAACATTCAATACTTTTTTTTATTTTTTTATAAAATAAAAACACAATTGAACAACACGTAAAAATAAAATAAAAAGAAAGAATATGAAAAATACTTTTTTTTTTCACAAATAAAAAAAAAAATATTGTCTCAGGTAGTTTCCAATGGCTGGGATCGACACATTAAGAACTAGTAACGAGAATGTGTGAGTGTGTGTCACCTACAACAATGTGATTCACATTCATAAAAGGATATTTATAATCTTTTGTTGTTACGAAATTAGGGGGAGGAGAAGAGATAAATATTAAAAGCTATCAAGAAAAAAAAATTGAAAATTACCTTCTTTAGTATTAATCTTTTCTTCATCTAGTTTTCTCTTTCTTTCCCCTTTTCATTATAATATTATCATCATTATTATTACTATTTCCAATTAGAATAATATATATCATCACACAATTTACAAAACCCATTTGAAATTAAGTTAATTTTAATATATAGTTGTTTCAATGACTGGTTTTCACTCGTGCAACAACTAATTTTTGATCTACTATACCGCCTTGGAATTTGAATTTGGCCACACAAAGTAAGAATGAGGTATGGTTTTGAACCATGGAGCCACACTTTCCAAATTAAGCTACTGTAGGTAGCTTTTTTATCTCTGAGAAAAAAAAGTAATAGTAATCCTCACAACATGATTCCATTACTACAGTGTCACTTCAATTATAAATACAACTCATCTCATCGGAATAAAAAAAAAGCAGAAACCCATGGTCTTATTCAATTACCATGGAATTTAAAATATAATATCACATACAGCTTCAAAGTAATCCTCTTCTCACTTTGTTAAAATAGTAAAGCATGATAAAAATAACTAAAACAAAGGTCTGTATCTTGATCTGCAAATCAGTAGCCATTATAATAATATATGGTTGGACATGAGAAAATGAGAAGCAGGTATACTTACATGATAATAATGGATATACAGAATAAATAAACCAAGTAATTGGATGATACGTAGGTGGATACTTATAAGAAGTAAACAGTTTATCTTCTGAAATATATAGATTACTGACATTTCATTTACACTTCTGTTTAGATAGCACTATAATACAAGAATAGTTAAAAGGCATATATCCACATCAACAAAGTTTATGATCATGAAAATGGTGGTGTAAAGTGGTTATTGTTTTCTACTGAAATGAATCTTGAAATTTTTCAGCCCCTTTTCAGAATTGTACACTGTAACATGTCGTGGATAACCTTAAAAGTCTTCTTTGCATTGCTGATGGTTTGTGCTGAGTTACCAAAAAAAAATTATGATCTACATGTCACTGTACGTATCGCAAGATATTAAACTATTCAACTGATAATGCAAAATCTGGTGTGAATAGTATGACTACGTAACAGATATTCTATATAAAAGGCAAGATGCTGATCTATGAATATATGATATATATTTTCTTAATATGAGGCATAAATATGATTAACTGTATTTTGTCTACATACAGAAAAACTTATTTATAGATATAAATACATGTATCTCACATTGTTTTTTCTTAAAAGCTAAAAGAAAAATAAATAATATGCATTATATTATACAACTTGCTTTTAAGATTAAAAAAAATTCGGGTCTCATGAACCATGAGACAGATTGTTATTTTTTCCAGGTTGAAGGAGGAATGAAATCATACTCTATTTCTGTTTTGGATGAAACTATATTGAAGATGACTTGGTAATAATGAAGAAAAAGAGGCAACAAGGTGAGAGGAAATGAGATCTTTTGAATAAAAGACTTTTGTATGATATTATAGAATCAGTGGTAGTTTCTTTCTCTTTATAATTTTGTTGCTATAAAGAGTTTTATCAAGGGATTCTTTTATACAATCATTTCTAAAGAGCTGGTTCGAACGTCTATTGTAAAAGTCATAAATGATAAACGCGCGTACGAATGCTGGTTTATGTCAATAATGTACATATTCGTTTTTGCTTTTGATTGGTTAGGTAGCTCGTAATATTAACACCATGTAATAGTAATGGTATCTTATTCAGTGATTTACAATAGCATGTTCGTTATAATATAACAATGGACATTATGATCGAGTTATCTTTAATTCATTTGTTCGGTTTACATTGTTACATGTCTCTATGCATCCTTGTTTCTCGCGCTCTTTCCCTCCAATATACTAGGTGCATATTTATCCAATGACCAATATGTCTCTTAAGACTTCGTCTATAGCTTATAAATTGCGGCTATACAAACGAGACTGTTGCATTTGGGAATAACCACTTTTTTTTTCCAATGTCTTAACTGATGACTGAAGTTTCCGTCGCTTTTTCAATCGAGCTTCGCTTGTTCATTCCTCCATACATATTCGGCGGTATAAAGACCCTAGTAGTAATTAAATTGTTATTATTATCCGATAACTTGTATTTTTCCATAAATATATTATATTATATTAGATATATAAGAATTTCTACCCATACACATTATAGCTATCGCTGCAAAACTTGAATTTTGCGCCCAAAAATAAATGAGTGTAAAAAAAGACTACTAGGATCTACACTAAATATAATGGTGAATAGTTGTTAAGTATTTAGAATATCAAAATGATCTTTTTTTTTTCGATATATGTGTTACGTAACATACGTAATAAAGATATTACTATTCATACAGGTTAAGTGGATATTTTTCTTTCTAGCAGTGAAGTTTTTACGTAACGCAAACGAAATTCAAGTTATGTATTTCCCATTACTTGTTACGTATTGTAGAATTCAAGTAGTGTATATATGTAGTGTTCAATTCGACATTGAAAAACGACGCAGACAACCAAACATATAAAAAAACACATCTTTAGATATTCCCTTCTTTTCATTCAATCGATTATCTCTTTTTTAAAGAGTATAGATAAGTCTGTGCAGCCATTAAAATAGGGGATTTGCTACGGACACCCCACTTTTATATTTTTTCAAAGATACATAACAATCTGATATAATTACGTCGTATCCAGCCATTTATACACTATATACACAGTTATTATCGTTATATAACTTAAAAATGTTTACGAGACTTTTATTATCAGTTCAACTTTTACGTAATAAAGATCCCTCAATATTTCTAGTCTTCTCTTACTAAATCGTTGTGTACACAAGTGAGAGCTGTAGTCCACACGGACACAAGACAAACAACAAGGATTAATGTGTACTTTTAATGATATATATGAGTGGTCATCAAATAAGGAGCGTTGATAACGCTAGTACTCTTGTTTACATGGTCTAAGTTGTTTGACAGTTTTTAATTGTGGGTTGCCGTAAGGCCAAAAAATGGGGTATCCGTAGCAATTCCCTTAAAATAGAATGTGGCAGTTTTATTTTCTTATGTATGATTTTTCTTTTTTATCTCTCATCTTATGAAAGATTTAGTGCCTAAAATTATGACACACCCTCTCAGTTTCACGATATACGTATTGTATATTCTGAATTCTTCATTCATTGCGAAATATTTTACGTATACTCCTTTATAAAAATATATATTCACCACGGTTAATTTAGAGGGAATATTATGATAACGAACATTTTGCCCTTGTTGTAATAAAATAACTTTTTAGAATGGGGGATTTAAGATAATTATTAATTAATAGAAATTTAATGAATAATAAACGTTTGTTCCGGTGATGAAGTATAATCAGAAAAAAAAATTTCAGCATCGCTAATCAAACAGTGCCCGACGGCTTTGTAATAATCACCATCTTGTCTGACTATAGGATACATCTTTTCCTTGTTATTTTTGTCATCCTGGAAGCTTATACCATAAAGAATAGCGTACTTAGCAGAATAATCTATTTCCTCCGTTAAGGAAGGTACGAAACGTGTGAACGTCCCATCAGCGTCTAATTGAGATTGATTTTCAACCCAGAAGAATTGCTCCTTGTAAATCGGCATAAAAAGTGAGAGAAGAGCCATACGCTCGGTGATTAGGGTACGATAGAGTTCTTGATTTTCTGAACTTGGTTTATGAAATCGTGCATGCATCACTTTGGGGTTCCCACACCCAGGAAATTGAACGTTGACTGCAAGCGTGTTGTAACTATCATGTTTCTCTTCTGGTAAATATGGTAAATCCTTTAGATCAATCGCCGTAAATGGGTCAATGTTAATTGTCGAACGTGGATCCTTAATAGACCAAATAGGAGTACAATGAACTTTCATAAACCGACCATCGATGGAATAGTTTTTAAAAGTTGATTTCCATAACCCGGTAGAAGTGCCTCCACCATAGAGTTCATGTTGTCCTGCCACCCCTGTCCAGGAAGGTAAATCATATTTTCGAATAGGGATAGGATTAGTTCTATCGGTGTCGTACATACGATTTTGTGAACCAGAGGTGCTTTGTTGAATATCTTTATAAAATTCTCCATCTCGACCAAAACAAAGGATAGAAAGGTCTTCTTGTGCCAGTAATTTATAAAATAAAAGTAATAAATCAAGAATGGGCTGATCATAATTAATTGTGATTCTTTCCATGATGTTTGGATATAAATTAGCCAGTGCAAATACTCGATCATGTTCTTTGGTACAGCCACGTGCATGCGCATAATATAAAATTGTAGCAGCGTTCCATTGGGATGGTTTATCAGCTAAAGCTCCTAAAGATGCCCATTCAATTGCTGTTGTCCCCGACATATAAGTATCTTGACCGACAAATAGTAATTTTGGTGACATCATGGTTTCTCCTAACGTCCACATACGTTTCATCCAATCCGAATGCGATAATCCAATTGTTCGAATAGCACGATACGTTCCCATATTATGGGACCACATTTCTGTTCGTAATTCAGGTACAAGTACAATGGTACAAGAGGCCGAACTGTATATTTGATGCATTCTTGAAATTTCATGATGTTTCTCTTCCATGTCTGCTTGATCAATACACATTTGATCGTACCAAATATATTTGATATTAAAGTCTTTGCTTATTTGTTGAATGACACCTTCAAACTTGACAAATTTAACTTTGGCTGAGATGGTTTTTTTTCTGCCTCTTGATTTAGGTCGTACCGTTTTGGCTGGGTATATAATTTTGTGTTTTCCGTTGTCAACACGCAGGGTTTTACCACTCTGTATGTCGTCTTTAATACCATTTTCACCGCACCAACTCCATGAATACGATAATGCACAATAACCTTCATTTACTGTCGATCCATCAACGACTTGCATATCCGAGATACGGACAAGTTTAGTAGGCATAAATTCATTTGGATTTTTTGGTAATGTTGAAAATAGTTTTGGTGGTTGAGTGTGTCTTTGAACAGTAAATGATGCTTGATCTATGAAGTACGGATTTGTTTCATATGTGACATACATTTTTTCTCTTTTCTTCTAATTATAATATTATCAGTGAAAAGAAAATAATTTTACTACTATATATAATTGTTTTAGATCAAACGTACCTATCAGACAAGTAATCTATGAGGATTAGTTCAAGCTTTGTTTATATGTATGTTTGTGTGGTGGGTGGGTGTGGGTGGGCGAGAGAGAGAAAGGGGTGGTATAATAAAAAGAATCGAGAAAAAAAAGAAATTAAAAGAGGGGGGCTTGAGCATTTAAATAAGAAACTTTTCTTTGGTGACACCAAAATGACACTAACATGCAATAAATGCTGTATAATGTATCAGTGTAACGCATTCCGGAAAACCGAGCCGACAAGCTTTTATTCCCCACAACCATATAGAAAAAACGCCTATTCCAATAAAAAATCAAAGATTCTATTTGTCAAAAGAATTTTTTTATATTCTGTGATGTTATATCTTATATTTTAGAAATAGTAACTTGGCGTAAGGATATCTCTTTTTGAGCACCGCCCAAATAATTTTTTGAACAAAACGTCCGAATAATATGTATGCTATGATAAAGCGAAACCATTTATAAGAAATAATAACATTTCTTTTCTATAAGCCCATTCTAAAAAATAATAATCGTATACAAATAAGTCAAGATTAATTAATAGCTGGAGTTGTATCATGGCCGTAGGAAAATATTTAGTAATTTCTATATATAGATACTCTTCCAGATGAATCATGTGAAAGATTTCAGTTTACTATTAAAGGTAAACTAGAGTGACATTGAATAATACTGATGAAACAAAGATTATTACGTATTCTTAAGAACAAAGTTTACTATAGTGAGATTTTTATTTTGATATTGTTCAATAAGATATATGAAGAAAGAGGGAAAGATCATATAACAATGTTATAGTAGCCACGGAAGTAAGGAATGTAAAGGCGGACTACTTTGAGTGTTGCATCTTGAGAATAGTTCCTTTTTTCCGACACCAAATAAGATCATATAAATTTTAATAAGATTCATCCTTTGTCTTTTACTTTTTTTATTTCCTTTCGAATACATAAAATTAGGATTTTTTTATTTCTTTATATTAGAAACATTTTTCTTGTAAGGAAAAGAACTTGGTCGTTGACTGTACAACATAAAAAACCACTGTGTCATTTGTACGAATATATTGAACACATTTATTTTTGAGATATACCGAACAAAAAAATGATGTTATGACTTAATTGAAGGTAATTAATTATTATCTATATTACTCTTATGTATAAAGATAGTGATTGTGTGCTGCTTTGATATTATGTAGCTATCAATTTTACAATATGCTGTAGGTTAATAATTTATAATTTGGCTTGTTAACATGAAGAACATGGTGGACATTTAAGACATGTAGATCAAGTAACCAAATTTTAGTTAAAAATAATAATTTGAATGGGTTCTATTTAATCCTTTAAAGATGTCCTTTTGATCTACTGACCAATTATTCCCCTTTCTTTTTCTGATTTTTTATTTCTGCTAAAAATATTACTGTATAGCATTTCTCCTAAAGCTTTTCTTCTTAGTAAGCATATTATAGACTACATTCAAACCTCACTAGTGGCACTCTTGATGAAAGAAAAGAAAATTTTCAGCTAGTAATGTATGTGTTTATTCCTTGTAATAAAAAATAATTGTTTTTCACTCAATAGATGATTTATGTTTTACGTTGATCTTAGCTTATTTTACTATATTCTTGACACTATCCACCTGATACAAGGGTTCAAATCCAATAGAAAAAACCGAATAATGTCTTAATATCCATGAAATCCCCGGTGGTAGATCATCGGCAAAATTTACATATTACTGTAGAGTGATATGTTTGTTAATTGTTTCCGATTATGTACACTGGTTTCGTGGCGGCAAACCATAATAAATTACATCCTTTTCTTTTTGTATCAAACAATAATAGTAGTAAAACCATAAATGCATTAACTATTTTGTCCACATGTGCAAAAAATGCCAATATAAATTTTCAATTTTTTCTACCTGTTGCCCATATGTCTTACGTAATGAGCTGTAAGTCTGTGAACCGGAAAATACATAATTACATTATGGCTAAATGATGTAAAACTGACTTTTATTATTCCAGAACATGGATACACGTGCTCATCACTAACGGAAACAGTTATAAGCTTTTTTTTGCGAATGGTAGTTGGATTTATGATTCTTTTTCTTTGTTTATTTATTTCACCTCATATAAAAGTAGTTTCTATTAGGATACAAAGATCATCGCAGATCCTTACGTAAATTGCTTTTATATAGTATAGTTGCTATGTGATGATGAAATATTCACACTACTCTCTGGTTAACCGGGTTTGGTAATTTTTTTCTAACAGCGATGATGTTTCCCCTTTATGATTTATAATTAAAATCCACCGTTTTGCATAAAAAATATTATTAATACATAATCCTGGTTAAGTTGTAAACAAACAAAAAGAAGGGATTCCTATTTTCTTTCAACAACTATCTTTTTTTACTTTATACATACATCCTTCATAATTAAAACCAATAAATAAGTAAATTCTCTTCAACCTTTGCCTTTTAATCGTTGAAGATATAAATATATAAATCTTTCTACCGATTAAAATAATGATCTTTATTACTAGACACATTCACTTTTGTATCATTAGTATCACTATTATTGCTGCCTATTACTTTTCATTTTTTAGATCATACAAAAAAAAAATAGATTGGTCTTTGCGGAGAAAGGATGGGAAAGGTGTCGGTTTATGCAATTTCCGGTTGATAGAAAAAGAAAATGACGAAAAAGGTCCATGCTTAAGCCAATATCGGGAATTCGACATTATTGGACCTTTTTATTATTTTGGGTATAATAATCATAAACGTAATTACATGTCTATATTCCCGTGAATAACTCTGAACTTCCCTTCTTTTTTTTTTTACTTATATTGCAAAATCGTTCGTTGTTATGGAAACAGAAAATAAAAAGAAGGATTGTTCCGAGTATAAGAGAAAATAAAAATGACAACTAGGTGTCTGTGCAACTCAATCCCATGCAAAACAAAAATATTTGGGTCCCTGAGCTATAATAATTATTAAGATGCTATTTTTTTTTCTTTTGTTTCACTCGGGTGCTCCGGGTCAATCATATTCTTTATTTTTGTTGTTGATTTGAATATTTCCCACAGTATCATCCCCGCTCCACTAAGAACAAGTATTTTCATTGTTCGATAGAAATAGAAGATACTATTAGTCAAATGTTTAGAGTGTGTTGTAGTAAGGAGAGGGGAAGGGAAAGAAAGAAAAGGATATGTAATGAAGATGAAACAAATTGAATGATTCTAAGAAGCACACTAGGTTACGTAACTAAAAACTTATGAGACAAATGTCATTGAATGAGATTATCCTATTTCTTTTTGTGTAAATTCAATCAGTTTCGAATTTTCGAGCTATATGCGATATGAGTCTATGGTCCATATACACGCATCACATAGAACATATTTCCCATTGAGTCCGACAGTTGCCGAAAGAAAATAACTTTTTATGACATCATTTGATTATGATAGACCTTGGCTTGCATTATTTCAATTATTTCATAATTACTATTATTCAGGGAATAAAAGGAGATCGTCCAAAAGACAGAGAAAGAGGGATTGAGTGTCTTTTCATCGGAAGGAGCAGGAAAAGATAGATTCACATGCGATCCGATTTAAGTTTTTGTTGCTGCATGTGAAAGATTTCAAGAAATGCGGGGTCAAAGGAAAAGACATTTGAAAACCATTTAGTTATTTTCATAAGAAACGAACGGACCAAAACCGAAAGGCATAATCGGACTTTATCGAAAAATCCATTATGGAAGCCTTGGATTCAAACTATTCACCATTAAAAAAAAAGAATAAGGATCACTCCACATTTTTTTTTCTTCTTTCTTCTTCTTCTTCAATATACTCTTCTTGATTTTTTTTTCAGAAAAAACACTCATATTTCATCATGGTTAAAGTTACTGTTTGTGGTGCTGCTGGTGGTATCGGTCAACCCCTTTCTTTGCTTTTGAAGCAATCCCCTCTCGTTACTCACTTATCTCTTTATGATATTGTTAACACTCCTGGTGTTGCTGCTGACCTTAGGTATATATAAAAAAAAATATCAAAAGAATACGCGTCCTTTTTTAATACAGACTTTTGTACTGACTACTTTTTGGTTTTTTTTCCCATTTTAAAGCCACATTAACACCAAGTCCAAGGTAACTGGTCATGTCGGTGCTGATCAACTTGAAGAAGCCATTAAGGATTCTGACGTTATTGTTATGTAAGTTGAATTTTTCCCTATTATTGCTTTTTCATTTTTATTCATTAGAAAATAAAACTCATTGAAAGACATTCCATTTTTTTTTGTTAGTCCCGCTGGTATGTTTACTATAGAAACCTGAAACTTATAAAAAAAACATATCATGTTTATTCGTTACTACTATTGGACGAAAGGAGTGAAAAAAAAAAGATATTTGACTTTTTTAACAAAATCGTATTCCACGTATTTTTTTTAGGTGTGCCACGTAAGCCTGGTATGACTCGCGATGACTTATTCAAGATTAATGCTGGTATTGTTCGTGACCTCGCTACTGCTGCTGCCAAATTCGCCCCAAAGGCTTTCATGTGCATTATCTCGAACCCTGTTAACTCTACCGTTCCTATTGTTGCTGAAGTCTTCAAGAAGCATAATGTTTATGATCCTCGCAGGTAAAGAGAAAAAAAAACAAGATTGTTGTCGGTGGAGGAGAAGAGAGGAAAAAGGGAAAATTTGGAATAATCTGGGAAAACTGTATAATTTGTTGTTATTGTTATTGTTTGGGTTCCAGTTTCCCCCTACATCCAAACCAATTCAAAACCATCCATTAACTCCCTCTTTTTTTTAACAACATTCAGAATCTTTGGTGTCACAACCCTCGATATTGTCCGAGCTTCTACTTTTATTGGTGAATTGATCGGTGCTGACCCCGCTGATGTTAAGGTAAATTTCAGAGTTTAATGAAGCTCAACCTAAAATATATAAAAAGTAAGGTTTATGGTATTTACGAAATTTACGGATATTTTTCCTTTTTTAGTGCAACGTCCTTGGTGGTCACAGTGGTGTTACTATTTTGCCTTTGTTGTCTCAAGTTCCTGGTACCGAAAAGTTGACCCAAGAACAAATTGAAAAAGTCACCCATCGTATTCAATTTGGTGGTGATGAAGTTGTAAAGGCTAAGGATGGTGCTGGCAGTGCTACTTTATCTATGGCTTTCGCTGGTGCTCGTTTCGCTTTGAACGTTGTTGAAGCCGCTGTCAAGGGTACCTCTACTATTGAATGTACTTATATTGATTTGGCTGCTGCTACTCCTGAAGCCGTTGCTTCCGTCAAGGAAGTTACTGGTGAACAAGATATTGCTTACTTTTCTCTTCCAGTTGAATTAGGCCCCGACGGTGTCAAGAACACTTTACCCATTGGTGCTGTCTCTGAATATGAAAAGACTTTGTTCACTGCTGCTGCTGCTGAACTTAAGGGTAACATTGCCAAGGGTGCTGCTTTCTAATAAATGAAACTACAATATCTCATTCTTTCTTTTTCTCTTTATCTTGTGCCATAAAATAACATACCATTTATCAATAACAACTATCACACCAACAGATCCCCCTCTTATCCCCTAACACACACACAAAAAAAGAAATTTCCCGAAAATCTTTTTTTCTAGAAAAAGCTTTAAAAGCTGTACATATAAGATAGCCTATTTTGCTTTTTGTTTCAAAATTGTAAATGTATTAAAAAAATAACAAACGGATATTTTAAACGGTGGGAATACCAAAAAAAAAAAAATTGGTGAGGATTATATATTAAATGTTGGAAGAAGGAAGGTTAAAAGAAGTTGGTATGATTTTTACTTGAGTTAATAAAGTGGGCGTAATAAAGGTATCGAAACAACATAAACCGACCAACATAGGACACTACTACAAGAACGGGATCAATACCATCATTCATACTATTTGCTAATTATACGTAACTCATATAATATAATTTAAAAATAATAAACAACAATCATTTTCGAAACACTATAATATTTTGTTTAATAGAATGGAACTAATAAATCTTTTATCAACATGATCGACACTACTGTGATTATCTCCTGCCCAACCACAAATCAGGCTTTATAGACCAGAATGATGATAAAAGTAGTTGATTTTTCGACGAGTAACATAGAAAATATTTATATATAGTAAACATAATACTATACCCAACAAAAAACAATGTGTTGTTGGGGTAGGAAAAAAGGGTTGTTAATAAATTCTCAACAAAATGAAATTTAAGCTCTATGATATCAAAGACGATTATACCCTACGTTAAAAATCGATATATACTCTAGAATGTCAATCACGTTTCTTATATATAAAGAATAGGCTGTTTCAGATGAATCCAAACAGTGGTGGGGCACACGCAACTATAAAAAACCATTGAAGTAATATTTATTTATTTTTTATCATGGCAACAACAACAAATGAAAATATATAAATAAAAATAAAAATAACATCGATTAAGAAACAAAAGGAACCTATCATCATACGCTATTTATCAATATATATTTCGTTTGTCGTTAGCATACTGTGATTAATAATAAAAGCTTCTTTTTCTTCGATATGTGGGTTCATTTTTTAAGAGTAACCATGATAGTTTATCCCCTCATACAACTAACCCCGCAATTTAATAAGTAGCGGTGAAGGAATTTTGATTGTCTTTCATTTTGAAGAAAAAAAAACCATAATGATATAGAACTATCGATGTATTATGGGAATATAAAGTCAGATGGACACACCTATATTTTTTATATGCAAAAAGTATAGATATGTAGTTGTTATATGTAGTTAAACTGCTATAACATTACATAGGTAGAGATCATAACCTTTTTAAACTTCAAATGTATGTTAATTTTTCCTATTATAATTTTAAAATGTGTCATATAACTATATATTTCTATTGAGGTCGATCGATATGATGTAACACAGTATCATAACTCTATTATACAATAAAACGTAGTTTATAGTTAGGGTATTAAAAGTTAAATTTGGTCATGTAAAATAAAAAAAATGGGCTATGATTTTAAAACTGAACCATGATTTTCAAATTGAGCCACAGACTATGAAGTTAGGCCATGTCAAGTATATATAAGCTACTTATCTCCAAAAATAAGATAGCATGGTTACGAATTTGAGCCAACATATATAAATACATGCAGCCGTTAATTAAGAAAAGGCAATTTTTTTTTTGTTTTCGAAGTTTTATAATAACTGTTACCATGGGAGACAATAACACCATTAATAATAATATCAATACCACTGACAACATAAATGTATCTTCCAAAACTATATAGACTGGGAAGGTGTTGCAAGCATTAATTACAAGCAAAAGATGGAAGAAGAAAAAAAAAGAAAAAAATCCAAGGAGTCTACCTGTAAAAATAATGTGTCTTCACATCAACTTCGCAGCCATCTGGTACAATAGAAAAAGTAATGTAAAGGTCGCGAAAATGATCAGCTTACGAAAAGAGTTTAAAGGCATGTCGATTAGTATCACTGCAAAAAAGTTACTCTGCCCTTATTCAACTGCCAAACGACGAGTCAATCAATAGAACAAAGCATGCAATAATGGTAAAGATGTATTTCCTGGCTCATCTAAAAAGACTGGTGCTAAATCAAAGCTTACTGATGAGCATACAGTTTTTATCTCTGAAAAAATTCATGAACAACCAACAATCAGTTGTAATGATGTTACCAATTTACTTTGTCAGCATTTCAAAGGTTTGGATATTACTAGTCGTGCTGTTAATGAGCATATGCGCAAGAAATGTCAACTTACTTACAAGCGCACAGTTCGTCAACTTGCTGCTCGTGATGATAATGCAAATATTTTACAACAGTTTGAATCTGTATTAGCATGGATAGCACTTGGAATCAACTTTTTTTCCGAATGTATTTTCATTGACGAGGCTGGGTTCAATAGAAATATGCATTAATCTTAAGGTTGGTCTGACGTTGGATCACCATGCAAAATTACTACGGAAACAAAAGGACCAAACATCAGTGTATTGGGAGCTATTACTGCGCATGGTGTCATTACATTGTCAAGACGAGAGGCTTGTACACCAACTAACAAAAAAAGAAAAGCTAATGATCCAGCACCTAAAAAAGGGATAACTAGTAGTGATTTTATGGAATTTATTGAATAAGTACTTACCAATATTGAATCCTATGATTTCCCATATCGATATCTTGTTATGGATAATGCTGCTATTCACAAAACAATTGATATTAAGGATTGGGTTACTGAACGTGGTTTTGAGATTATTTACCTCCCTCCATACTCACCTTTTTTGAACCCTATTGAGGAATTTTGGTCGAAACTTTAAGATGTGGTTAACAAAGATCCTCCTTCAGTACGACTTCATACTAAATCAAGTGATCGCATTAAAAGGGCATCAGAATACATTTTCTGTGAAGATTGTCAAGCTTGGATCAAACATTCATTAACTTTTGGGGACCGCTGTTTGGCAGGTGAAAAAGGATTATAAAAGATACATTTATTATATAGTTATTCTTTTTTAAATACATATAAATATAAAGCACAAAGACTATTACGTTTTATTTTGATTATATTCATTTTTATTGTCTGATATGGTACAACTACATTTGTGTACATTGATTAACTAAATTATATAATGATTTGTTCACGTTATGGCGTATATAAACAAGTATCCGTTCAAATATTAGATAGTATTACATACATGTGTATATAAATTTACATATATAGAAGGGAACTAAGGCTTGTCCAATGAAAAGTGTTGCAGTTTTTAACCGATTCTGCTCAAAGTACCTCGCTTTAAATCGTTTCTGCTCTCTCATCATCGAGATTTATGTAAAGTATGTTCCAATTTATTATTCTGATGTTACACTGTAAGAATTTTGTGGAATAAAAAAAAAACAGAAAAGTGACATCCCAAGTAGTGGATCGATTTTTAAAAAATTGAAAATTTTGGTCTATTTAAAAGCGGTTGCACTGTAAACTGTTTGCCTTTTCTCCTCCTGTTTTTAAAGAATATAAAGTTAAATCAATGTAATGGGAAGGGAAGCTTTGTTCGATTCAGTACTCATACGTAGAAAGTTATTTTTATATGGCGCCAAATATATAATGATTTCAAATATAGAATGTTCTGAACCACTTTTTCACGCACATGTAACAAGTACAATAATACGTAATAAGATTACTAATAAAATACATAGTGACACCTGATCTGGTTATCAAATAAGATGTTTAATTACAGTACGTAGTATAAAGCTAAAAATGCTCTAGTGTTGTGTGTTGCAAATTTGTCAATAAGATGATGCAGGTGATAATTTATGCAAGAAACAATCACAAAAAGAATGCGTTTGATAACAATTATAATACAATAGCCGAGCTGAAGAAAATGCCATAATGATTACATCTATAGAACAATAAGGGGATGTACATCAACAGTTTAACTTTTTGATTCTTTACATTATACTATATACAATTTTCTTTTTAATACCCATATTATATATATTATATTTTTTTTTCTTTTAACAATGATGGTTGTGATATTTGATTTTATACAACAGGTTATTATAGTGATAATAGTAGTGGTACCGGCAAGTCTTCAAGATTTTCCTTGCATCCAATTATTATTTGCCTTTTGATCTTGATAGCTTATTTAGGTAATTAATCCTTTAAATCAGGAAAAACAGTGTACTGTTAGTTAATAATTCAAACCGGGTATTGTACAAAAGTGGAAAACACATATCGGTCGTAGTTCGATATCGGTTATCTTACTTGTTGTTCACCAAGTCTAACAGGAGATTCGAACGAATCAAGTACCATCCCTAACTTGTCATATTCTTCACTACTTTGAATAGAATCCATGCATAATTTGGCGCTACCAATTACGACATCCTAGATAATACAACATAAATTATATTAAAAGTTAGCTTTGTTTCGTTCACTCAATGCATGGCTATTACATATGATAACTTTTGTGTCTTCACTGTCACTTGCCCTTAACATATTCATTATTTTGAATACTCCAAATAAGGCATCAAAATTATAACGATCTTTAGGAATGAAAAATGATCCAAGTTCTATACAACGATACATTCCATCAAACTTATGATCTGCAAGATACACATGACATTCACGACCTGTGTACAATCATGTAATATTATAATGATATATATATATATCAATAATAGAACATAATGATGAGACTATGATAGGAGTTGAAAACAAATATATAATTCGTTCCTACCTTCAAACACTAAATCACACATGGTAATATCCAAAGCATCAGCACCATCAATGGCCATTTTGTTCAAAGAGTCTTTTAGGCAGTTTATGAGTTTCTGTATATCATCACTTTTCAATGAGCGGGGAGGTTTACATTCTACCAACAAGACAAGCTGACCCAAGCTTTCATCATTTGTATATACACTATAATCCCTTTTTTTTCCCTTCAAGGTCTAGATCAAATGATTTCCGACTTAATCTTGACGCTTGTAAAACCCCATTAGACCTAAATAATAATCATGTCATATAAGAACTGACGCATTAGCAAACCAAAACAACAAAAGTTAACTGAATGAATATATTGAATTACCCTTTACTTTTTATGTAATCACTGAGCAATGATGATAATAATAAATATTAGAAAATAAAAATAAATAAAAATATAATATACTAATATTAGTTTTAAAAAAGAAATTAATTTCTTTTTTCAATTAATAATATATGATCAATTAATAACTATTTTTATATTATATTAGTTGTATATAATAGATTTAGTAAATATATTTATTGAATCTTCTGCAATATATACTCAAATTGGAAATTCAGTTGTCAGATTCAATATTTTTTTTTCTTTTAAAAAATTAACTAAAAAAAGCACCTTGTAAGTTTTGATAACTTCTAAGGTTCAGAATATTAAATGCTGCTCACTGTTTGGAAAATATGTTTTTAAAATAGGAGTGATAGCATCTTTAATAAAAGTATCTTCATTTAAAGTGTCAGTGTTATATGTTGCAGAGTATGATTCAATCCTGTATATGTATCAGTTTTAGTCGTTCTATCATAAAGTAAAGACATCATTAAAATAAAAATAGAAAAATTCCTTACAGGTCTTTATAGATATCTTGACACATTATGGCAAGGTATTAATCTTTTTTCTAATCCATTGTCTTAAGCTCTTAACAACTGGCTGGCCATTTCGACATCTACTCTCATACTCTGATAAAACAAGAGTTACTAATAACAAATAACAGCTTTTGATCCTTGTTGATGCTGTTTCAGTACCTGATTTATTTTATAAAGCCACGTAAAGTGCTCTGCTTGCAATGGTTCAACTTTAAATGATCTTTTGGAGTTGGTAATCATCTTATTCCATACACTCTTCATCATTTGATTACCACTGGATGAATCATCACTAATTAAGAAAATATAATTCAAAGCACTAAAAAGCAAACATTTCGAGTTTTTATGAAGACTGTTTACTAAGTTATTAATTATGAATTATTTATAGAAAATGAAGTTTTCTATAGTAGTTTTATTGTCTCTAAGACTGCCATTTTATAAATAAAACATTTACTTATTATTTTAAAATTGGAAAGACTAAAATTAAATAAATTGGATTTTAATATAAATAATAAAATGTCAGATTTAGAATCAAGTAGTTATAAAGAAAAATTAGATTTAGAACTAAATGAATTAATTTGTAATGAATGGGGTTTTCTAAATGAGAATTGGAAATTTATTCTTAACAAGTACAATCATAGAACTAAATTAGAAGATATTGAAAATAATAACATGCAGGCTGTAAAAGATGTATTGTTAAACACTTTAGGATATATTGCTGTATTTTACTTTTTAAATGAATTATATGGTAACCAGGAGTATCCTGCACCCTATAAAGAAATAGATAAAGGATTATTAATATTGTATCATATGGTAAGTAGATTATCACCTTGTTATTATTGTCCGTCCCTTATCTGATGTACATACTAAATGAACTAAATGTTAGTTATTGGCCTACAATCCTTTTACTTGTGTCACTTTGTTCATCAAGTGTTGATATATTAGTTGACTTACCTCTACTACTACTACTTATACAACTTTTACTACTATTATCTTTATCTTAATTGTAACAATAAAAGAAGATATATCTGTAAGCATTTAACTATGGAGATTTTTTTTCTTTGAATTACCATTTGCTTTCTTTTGAATCCCATGTAGCTTTTCATTTCACTTATATTTGAATCTTCCTTCCCAATTTCCAACCAATGCAAGCTCAGTTCGCGTTTTTTTAAGTATTTAGTAAGAGAAAATTATTAATATATTAACCTCATATTGAATATGTGGCTTTTAACTTCTTCATTACATACAGAAAAACTGTTCCCAATTTGCTTTTGAGCCCATGTGTGAGCAGCAGTACACTAGGTCGAAACGTTTCTGACAGAACTCTTAAACTCTTCTTCAACTGCTTTTTGATCATTATAGCCAGCTTCTTTGAAATACTCTACAATATCAAATGGATTATCATTATAATGTTTTTTAATATATGCAATGAAGGACATTGCTCTTTTTAGAAGGTTTAGAAAGTAAAAAGTTAGCAAAGGTCAAAAACGCCACTGCATTATGTACTATCTTTCTTACATCATAAATCATCACAGATAACACAAATAGGACAGCTGTCTTCAGTTATGCCGTACTATCCTGCCGTTTTCAATAATTACACATTGATACTTGATGTTATGATATATGGGTGTCATAATAATACATTTATATATAGATGATAAATTATTCTTATTTATCTAGTAGTTAATAATAATATATCTTTTTACTTAAACCCTCCTTTACCAATATAAGTAATGCTTTTGGTTAATGGAAGTATATGATATGTATGTTAACTTGATGACTTATACATTATTAGACATAACTGACCAATGGTCTAATGTATGTGTACACTCATCCATGACTAGTATATCTACTATACCTCTGATTCTATATAAAGAATCTGCTTAGATTATTAATTTTTTATGGGTATCTAGGTCTATTTTTCTTCTTTAATGTTGGTATAGTATTTAAAATTGGTATATTCTTTCAGTTGTATAGTCTCTTAAAGTTAGTGAATTGTATTTTTTGGTCTTATAATTCATTTTTTTGGGTTTTGTTTTTGTTTTGTTTGTGGTTCTTGAAAAGTTTATTTTATTTGAAATTAAAATTCAATTTTTGATTTTAAAAATGAAATTAAAATTTAATTTTTACTCTTGGAAATCTTATTTTGAATTTTAGACCTTTTATGGTTTAATTCATTTTGTTCTTCCATATCAGTATCAGAATCGAGATCTTGCTCTTCTGCTATATCATTTATAGTTGAATTTAATATTTCTAACTATAATTGTTTCATTTCATTTATATTTATATCTGCTTAAATTTTATCTATAAATACCTGATCTAATTTGCTTTCTTTTTTAGGAAATTCAAAATTTTCAGTACACTATAACACATATATATATATATAGTGATGTTGAACCTCAATATTCATTCTATCAGCTATGACACATATATTTTTTAACAAATATGCATTCTAAACTGTAAATTATAATATTTTATATCTGTAATCTGCATGGCTGATGTATTATTATTAAATCTACTAAATTTAAAAACCAAAATAGAGAATTGATTCTCTATTTCAGATCTAAAACTACCAAACTTCTTATTATAATGCAATTCTGATATGGTAAGATTCATATTATTTTCTTTTCTAATAGTAGGGTATATAAAGTTTTTATCACTAAATTTTTTACCTGCATTTAAACTATCTTCTTTAAACTTTGAAATATAAATTATAACCACTATTACTACCTAAACAATCACCTATAAGCATTTTATAATATAATTTCATATCTAAAACTATAGTACCATTACTACCTTTACCACCTTTATCTAATTTAGATGTAAATAAAGTCATTTGATTGCTATCTGTAACAATTCGGGTTCTTAATTTAGGACCATTTAGTTTAAATGATTTCAGATCTTTAGTTTTAGTATCTGGATTATAATATTTGACTTTACCATCATAACCATCTATATATAATGTAACATTTTTAAAAGGCTTTAGGTTATTAACTATAACTGATAAAACTCTAATTTTAACTGTAGAAAACATTCTACCTAGATCTTTATTTATTTTTTTATTTAAATTTGTTTTATAAAGTGAATAATAAGTAGTATATGACATAAATTTATGCATACCTCTGCCTGATAATCCACTTACCATATGATACAATATTAATAATTCTTTATCTATTTCTTTATAGGGTGCAGGATACTCCTGGTTACCATATAATTCATTTAAAAAGTAAAATACAGCAATATATCCTAAAGTGTTTAACAATACATCTTTTACAGCCTGCATGTTATTATTTTCAATATCTTCTAATTTAGTTCTATGATTGTACTTGTTAAGAATAAATTTCCAATTCTCATTTAGAAAACCCCATTCATTACAAATTAATTCATTTAGTTCTAAATCTAATTTTTCTTTATAACTACTTGATTCTAAATCTGACATTTTATTATTTATATTAAAATCCAATTTATTTAATTTTAGTCTTTCCAATTTTAAAATAATAAGTAAATGTTTTATTTATAAAATGGCAGTCTTAGAGACAATAAAACTACTATAGAAAACTTCATTTTCTATAAATAATTCATAATTAATAACTTAGTAAACAGTCTTCATAAAAACTCGAAATGTTTGCTTTTTAGTGCTTTGAATTATATTTTCTTAATTAGTGATGATTCATCCAGTGGTAATCAAATGATGAAGAGTGTATGGAATAAGATGATTACCAACTCCAAAAGATCATTTAAAGTTGAACCATTGCAAGCAGAGCACTTTACGTGGCTTTATAAAATAAATCAGGTACTGAAACAGCATCAACAAGGATCAAAAGCTGTTATTTGTTATTAGTAACTCTTGTTTTATCAGAGTATGAGAGTAGATGTCGAAATGGCCAGCCAGTTGTTAAGAGCTTAAGACAATGGATTAGAAAAAAGATTAATACCTTGCCATAATGTGTCAAGATATCTATAAAGACCTGTAAGGAATTTTTCTATTTTTATTTTAATGATGTCTTTACTTTATGATAGAACGACTAAAACTGATACATATACAGGATTGAATCATACTCTGCAACATATAACACTGACACTTTAAATGAAGATACTTTTATTAAAGATGCTATCACTCCTATTTTAAAAACATATTTTCCAAACAGTGAGCAGCATTTAATATTCTGAACCTTAGAAGTTATCAAAACTTACAAGGTGCTTTTTTTAGTTAATTTTTTAAAAGAAAAAAAAATATTGAATCTGACAACTGAATTTCCAATTTGAGTATATATTGCAGAAGATTCAATAAATATATTTACTAAATCTATTATATACAACTAATATAATATAAAAATAGTTATTAATTGATCATATATTATTAATTGAAAAAAGAAATTAATTTCTTTTTTAAAACTAATATTAGTATATTATATTTTTATTTATTTTTATTTTCTAATATTTATTATTATCATCATTGCTCAGTGATTACATAAAAAGTAAAGGGTAATTCAATATATTCATTCAGTTAACTTTTGTTGTTTTGGTTTGCTAATGCGTCAGTTCTTATATGACATGATTATTATTTAGGTCTAATGGGGTTTTACAAGCGTCAAGATTAAGTCGGAAATCATTTGATCTAGACCTTGAAGGGAAAAAAAAGGGATTATAGTGTATATACAAATGATGAAAGCTTGGGTCAGCTTGTCTTGTTGGTAGAATGTAAACCTCCCCGCTCATTGAAAAGTGATGATATACAGAAACTCATAAACTGCCTAAAAGACTCTTTGAACAAAATGGCCATTGATGGTGCTGATGCTTTGGATATTACCATGTGTGATTTAGTGTTTGAAGGTAGGAACGAATTATATATTTGTTTTCAACTCCTATCATAGTCTCATCATTATGTTCTATTATTGATATATATATATATCATTATAATATTACATGATTGTACACAGGTCGTGAATGTCATGTGTATCTTGCAGATCATAAGTTTGATGGAATGTATCGTTGTATAGAACTTGGATCATTTTTCATTCCTAAAGATCGTTATAATTTTGATGCCTTATTTGGAGTATTCAAAATAATGAATATGTTAAGGGCAAGTGACAGTGAAGACACAAAAGTTATCATATGTAATAGCCATGCATTGAGTGAACGAAACAAAGCTAACTTTTAATATAATTTATGTTGTATTATCTAGGATGTCGTAATTGGTAGCGCCAAATTATGCATGGATTCTATTCAAAGTAGTGAAGAATATGACAAGTTAGGGATGGTACTTGATTCGTTCGAATCTCCTGTTAGACTTGGTGAACAACAAGTAAGATAACCGATATCGAACTACGACCGATATGTGTTTTCCACTTTTGTACAATACCCGGTTTGAATTATTAACTAACAGTACACTGTTTTTCCTGATTTAAAGGATTAATTACCTAAATAAGCTATCAAGATCAAAAGGCAAATAATAATTGGATGCAAGGAAAATCTTGAAGACTTGCCGGTACCACTACTATTATCACTATAATAACCTGTTGTATAAAATCAAATATCACAACCATCATTGTTAAAAGAAAAAAAAATATAATATATATAATATGGGTATTAAAAAGAAAATTGTATATAGTATAATGTAAAGAATCAAAAAGTTAAACTGTTGATGTACATCCCCTTATTGTTCTATAGATGTAATCATTATGGCATTTTCTTCAGCTCGGCTATTGTATTATAATTGTTATCAAACGCATTCTTTTTGTGATTGTTTCTTGCATAAATTATCACCTGCATCATCTTATTGACAAATTTGCAACACACAACACTAGAGCATTTTTAGCTTTATACTACGTACTGTAATTAAACATCTTATTTGATAACCAGATCAGGTGTCACTATGTATTTTATTAGTAATCTTATTACGTATTATTGTACTTGTTACATGTGCGTGAAAAAGTGGTTCAGAACATTCTATATTTGAAATCATTATATATTTGGCGCCATATAAAAATAACTTTCTACGTATGAGTACTGAATCGAACAAAGCTTCCCTTCCCATTACATTGATTTAACTTTATATTCTTTAAAAACAGGAGGAGAAAAGGCAAACAGTTTACAGTGCAACCGCTTTTAAATAGACCAAAATTTTCAATTTTTTAAAAATCGATCCACTACTTGGGATGTCACTTTTCTGTTTTTTTTTTATTCCACAAAATTCTTACAGTGTAACATCAGAATAATAAATTGGAACATACTTTACATAAATCTCGATGATGAGAGAGCAGAAACGATTTAAAGCGAGGTACTTTGAGCAGAATCGGTTAAAAACTGCAACACTTTTCATTGGACAAGCCTTAGTTCCCTTCTATATATGTAAATTTATATACACATGTATGTAATACTATCTAATATTTGAACGGATACTTGTTTATATACGCCATAACGTGAACAAATCATTATATAATTTAGTTAATCAATGTACACAAATGTAGTTGTACCATATCAGACAATAAAAATGAATATAATCAAAATAAAACGTAATAGTCTTTGTGCTTTATATTTATATGTATTTAAAAAAGAATAACTATATAATAAATGTATCTTTTATAATCCTTTTTCACCTGCCAAACAGCGGTCCCCAAAAGTTAATGAATGTTTGATCCAAGCTTGACAATCTTCACAGAAAATGTATTCTGATGCCCTTTTAATGCGATCACTTGATTTAGTATGAAGTCGTACTGAAGGAGGATCTTTGTTAACCACATCTTAAAGTTTCGACCAAAATTCCTCAATAGGGTTCAAAAAAGGTGAGTATGGAGGGAGGTAAATAATCTCAAAACCACGTTCAGTAACCCAATCCTTAATATCAATTGTTTTGTGAATAGCAGCATTATCCATAACAAGATATCGATATGGGAAATCATAGGATTCAATATTGGTAAGTACTTATTCAATAAATTCCATAAAATCACTACTAGTTATCCCTTTTTTAGGTGCTGGATCATTAGCTTTTCTTTTTTTGTTAGTTGGTGTACAAGCCTCTCGTCTTGACAATGTAATGACACCATGCGCAGTAATAGCTCCCAATACACTGATGTTTGGTCCTTTTGTTTCCGTAGTAATTTTGCATGGTGATCCAACGTCAGACCAACCTTAAGATTAATGCATATTTCTATTGAACCCAGCCTCGTCAATGAAAATACATTCGGAAAAAAAGTTGATTCCAAGTGCTATCCATGCTAATACAGATTCAAACTGTTGTAAAATATTTGCATTATCATCACGAGCAGCAAGTTGACGAACTGTGCGCTTGTAAGTAAGTTGACATTTCTTGCGCATATGCTCATTAACAGCACGACTAGTAATATCCAAACCTTTGAAATGCTGACAAAGTAAATTGGTAACATCATTACAACTGATTGTTGGTTGTTCATGAATTTTTTCAGAGATAAAAACTGTATGCTCATCAGTAAGCTTTGATTTAGCACCAGTCTTTTTAGATGAGCCAGGAAATACATCTTTACCATTATTGCATGCTTTGTTCTATTGATTGACTCGTCGTTTGGCAGTTGAATAAGGGCAGAGTAACTTTTTTGCAGTGATACTAATCGACATGCCTTTAAACTCTTTTCGTAAGCTGATCATTTTCGCGACCTTTACATTACTTTTTGTATTGTACCAGATGGCTGCGAAGTTGATGTGAAGACGCATTATTTTTACAGATAGACTCCTTGGGTTTTTTTCTTTTTTCTTCTTCTTCCATCTTTTGCTTGTAATTAATGCTTGCAACACCTTCCCAGTCTATATAGTTTTGGAAGATACAATTATGTTGTCAGTGGTATTGATATTATTATTAATGGTGTTATTGTCTCCCATGGTAACAGTTATTATAAAACTTCGAAAACAAAAAAAAAATTGCCTTTTCTTAATTAACGGCTGCATGTATTTATATATGTTAACTCAAATTCGTAACCATGCTATCTTATTTTTGGAGATAAGTAGCTTATATATACTTGACATGGCCTAACTTCATAGTCTGTGGCTCAATTTGAAAATCATGGTTCAGTTTTAAAATCATGGCCCATTTTTTTTTATTTTACATGGCCAAATTTAACTTCCAATGCTGTGCTACTCAGTAAGATTAGTTTCAGGGATAAGAAGCATAGATACTGATTCTCTTTATCAAAATTATTCAAAAGAGTCTATTATACAGTAGTAAAATCATTAAACAATCAATATATATATATATATAGCTTTCTCCATATCTGTTTACAGACATTATTGAGCCATGAGATTATCATTTACTAATAATAAATACTAACATAAGAAAAAGTTAGGGGGGGGAAGTAAGGAAGAAGAGGAGAAAAGTAACTATTAGTATGTGTATTATCAATATAATATCATATAATCAATCGTTTATACTTGTTTGTGCTTTTACAAATAAAGAATAAAATTTGGGGTGCAAAACAAAAGAAGCTTGCATATCATTTTTATCTATCACATAGAAATAAATTAATTATTATTATTATTTGAATTTACATACTGCCAAGTCTTTTTTTGGCTTAAGAAAAATAATTCACCGCACAAAAAAAAAAAGAGGGTCCGGATAAAGTCAAAGAGGATTTCGGCTAATCAATGAGAGAGACAGAACAGTGAACCTCTTCTTCTTCATCTATTCAACCCGATCGTCATCTTCCCCCCAGCTTCATTTTCGGTCTACATTTATTATACGCTTTTTATAACGTTAACTATTATCTAACTTTTATTTATTACTTCTTGATTCAACTAATTCCTTCTCCATTCAAGAAAACAAACAAAAAGATAGATCGCTCTCTTCTCATTGCGCTTTTTTTTTTTTTTTTATTTTTATTCGTGCATCCAACCACTTGACTCTTTTTTATTTAATTTTTTCCCTCTCACACACACACTCTCTCTCTTTCTTTCCCTTTTTTCTATATTTCTCTTTTCATCACTCCCCCCCTCTCAAAAAAAGGATTCCTTTTCTGATTTGGTTTCTTTTCTTTTCTTCTACTCTTTTCCATAAAAAGCAAAAACAATTTGTCTATTTGACATATGGCTTCATTAGCAAGACCTAGAGCCAATAGTGAAATGATACCGGGGACCAATGGGTAAAGTATCTTTATATATTTTATATATTTCGAAAAGATATAAAACGAAAGAAGACGAGATTCCCGCTCTTTTTTTTTTCTTTTATACTTTGTAAACAACTCTGGGTCGTTTGGATTTCTTTGTTTTTAATAACAGAAAAAAAAACTTAATTGTGAATCTTCTTACATAGTGGTAATGACATTACTGCTACTACTACTCTCAGCAACAATATGAATAACACTAGTTGGATACCCGAGGCATTTCATCGATACACACTTCCAGTTAATCTAAATCAAGATTCTATAAGTCCCGATGGTGGATGGACTCATCGGATTCAATCTCGTTTCCTTGGTGTGGCATCACTCAAGGCAGGATCGTTATGTTTTCCAAACACTGTTTCTTTTTATGAGATCACCGAGTCGGAAATTTCAGAGATCGCGTCTTCATCGTCATCGAAACGATCATCACCTCCTCAACAACAACAACATTTACAAGAGTCCTCCGACAACAATGACCCAGATTGCTGTGTGGATGCTTTACTCTCCTTATCAACTTCAGAAATCTTTTTGGGTCGTTCTTCTCCTATTGCTCTACCACCAAAAAAGAGAAAACGTCGACGTGTGATTCGTTACGATGTGATTTTTTGTTTGGATACAATTCACACTACCAATCACCCACCTTTGGATCGAGAATATTTTTTATTTCCTCGAGATGCTGTCGTTGAAGCTGTAAATCAAACTTCACCATTTGAGGTACTATTCTATTTCTATTTCTATTTCTATATATATATATATAAGCAAGAGAGAAAGAGCAGGGGAGAAAATATGTCTAAGAGAGGAGAATATTTCATGCTTACAGAGGGATGAACAAGATAA
Organism: Circinella umbellata; assembly: GCA_025093555.1. NCBI lineage: Eukaryota > Fungi > Mucoromycota > Mucoromycetes > Mucorales > Lichtheimiaceae > Circinella > Circinella umbellata. The sequence goes on along the minus strand of JAIWNF010000017.1, from coordinate 273,439 downwards.
TAGAACAAAAGAGAGGGGGGAAGTGGGGGAAATAGAATTGGATCGAATACCATGAAAAAAATTGGATAGGATTGGATTGAATTAGAAAAAGAAACAGAAAAAATTGAATTTTTTTATCGCTTCCAAACACTAATCCAACTTTTTTTTATTTAACTAGGTTCTCGTATCCTATCATCTCCCCAAATCATCTGAATCTTCTTCTACATTGCATTCCATGTGTTTATGTTCATGCACTTGTAATAATAATTATCCATCCAAATTGGAAGAGTTTGCTGCTGTTTGTTCTTCTTCTGGTCATTTTACATCTTCATCTCCATCCTCATTATCATCATCACCGTCACCCTCATTACCGTCATCTTCATCTACATCATTACCACCCACTCATCGTTCTAATCAAAGACGATTAACGGATCCCGGATTGTTGTTATGGAAACCTGATTGTCATGTATTAAATATGCAACTATTTGGTGTATCCAGGGATTTATATATCGCTATGAAACAAAGTGTATCTGGATTTGAGACAGTTTGTCAACGTACAATGGAATTGGTAACTACACCCTTCTTTTTTTAAGGAAGCAGGAGGAGAAGAATCTGAAATAACGTTGCTAACTTGAAAATAAATAAATATAGATGCGTTTACATACAGAACGATTAACATCCGAGAAAAAAGAAGACGCCACCAGTATACCAATCGGGCTGACTAAAACAGAAATCCAATCGGAAGAGGAGGATATGTATGACAAGCGACAGCTCCCGTGGAGTAGTGATGATGGTAAAAAAGAAATTCTTAATGACAATTTTTTTTCATATGTTCATTGTTTTTTTGGTTTCTTTTTTATTTCTTGACTGATGAAAAAAATAAATCTAATAATAATTTAGACTATGAGGATGAAGATTATGAAGATGATCAAACATCAGATTTTTGTATGACATCGCCTCACAGTAAATCTTCATCTGCACGAGGTTCTCCTCCTGCATCTTCCTCTCTTTCATCATCTATTACCACAATCAATAATACAACAACTACAACTACCAACACCAGTAATAATACACCCGCCCCTCCTGCTCCTACAAGCAGCACAACCTCTACTACCGCAACAAGTTCAACAAAACGAAACACCAACAATAACTCATCATCATTAAAAAAATGTTTGTATTGTGGATCAAAATCGACCCCCATGTGGCGTCGTGGGCCACAGGGTGCAGGTACACTCTGTAATGCTTGTGGCGTAAAATGGAAACATGGTAAAATCTTATGTGGAAATGATACGGGACCAGCACCTACATTAGCGACAACTACTACTTCTTCTTCTAGACGACGAAGTTCATCCAACAAGAGTAATAGTAGTAATAATGAACGAAAACGAAAAACAACCACTAAAAAACGAAGTAAAGCAAAAGAGCGAAATAAACGACCACCACCAGCACCAGCACCAGCACCACCAGTTACAGCAGCACCTTTTTTATCTGAAGATGATGATTTGATGACTGGTATTATTCATAATAATAATAATAATAATAATAATAGCAGTAATAGTAATTATACCACCACAACTACTTCATCTGTGTTTCCAAGGAATATTCATGGTACTGCATCCAACACAACAGGTGCTGCTTCATCTTGGGAAACGCAACATACAAGTAATTTATCATCTTATTCCCAATCATTAGATGACACTACTTTTAGTCCTCTGGAATCCTTTTCCTCATCGCCCAATTCATCTACATCTATACATGATTCAATGATGCTTGACAAGTTCTCTGCAGGTGTAGATGCTGTAGAAGCTGCGACTGTTCTGACATTATTAAAACGAAGTTAAAAAAGAGAAATGCCCTCTTTTCTTCTCTCTCTATTTACTCTATTTACACATCAACAAAAAATCAACCTTTTTTTTCATTTCATCTGTTTCTCTTTACACTTACTCGTTCTCTTCTCTTCCCGGCTCTTTTTTTTCATTCTTTGTTCGTTCCCTCTCTCCTCCCTTTTGTCTTTTTTTGTTTTTTTCTTCTATCACCTTTTGTTTTTTTTGCACATAACATCAACCATACAAACAAAACGCACAAGCCTCCCTTTGAAAACCTCACACGAACAACGCTTTAAATTTGTTTTCTCTATAACTTCGTATTATATATCTTTCTCTCTTTCCCTTCATCTTTATTGTTTTTTATTTCTTCCTTATTATATACAGTTACATTCTTCGCGTCTTTCTTTATTTCTTTCTTACTCTTTTTTTATATAGTATATCGCTTTTTTTTTAACATGCATAAAAAACAAAAGCAAACAAAAATGTCATATAACAAAACAAGAATAATCGTCAGATATATCAATGTTTTAATTATTTGTTTTATATTCTTATGTAAATAGATACGAAGAAAAATTTTTGTTTATAATATACAACATTATGTTTGTTTATCTTTCATAAATATATAAATTATATATAATACATTATTTCTGTTATCAGAAAAATACAATAGTTTTCATGAAAAACTAAAGTCGAACGAATTTTATTTAATTACATACGTATAGTATATGAAAGAAAAATGGCTCTGTGGGGCGATAATTTATAGATGGACTGATATTGATACGTACATGAACCCGCATAATTTATGCATTCATAGTTTCTGTCTTGTTCTGTATGTGTTTAAATACATTCTATACTTTGATCCCGTACAATTTATTGAATGAACATTTTTTTATTGCATTGGAACTAAGCATTACATAGACATATTGCATGATGCATTTAACGGGGACCAAAATATTTCCAACATTTTAAGTTCCATTCAATGTTCCAGTGGTATCAAAGGTGTTAAAAATCAATTAAATATGATAAGAAATGGCGGAGAGAGTACAAGGTTGTCTTTCCATGCTATGGATGTACTATGAAGAATCATGTGATTCGGACTGGATATTATGTTCAAAGTATAAAACGTATAATTCTTCTCCTTCAAATTGATTACGTATTATAAAGAATTGTAACTTTTAGTTCCTTTACGGTATCATGATGCTCTTTCGAAAGGGTCTGCTAAATTCCATTGAATCAAGATACTGGACTTCCATCATTGAAACGTCGCACCATACTGACTTGAAGCCGTGGCACATCTTCAGAAAGACACTTTATATAAGCTCCTGATAAATTATAGGTTTAAATATCAACATGAAGCAATTCGGTTTCAAGAGTGAGACTGGTGGTTACGAACCCCCTTTTTTTTGTTTCTTCATTGTTCTTTTTTCTTGTTAAACAAAGAGTAATACGTAGCGAGGAGAGGATTCATCTTGCATAAGCAGTACTAGATTTCAAAAGCTCGAATATTGACGACATTGACAACAAATATTTCACAAACACAAGTACTCACACATTACAAAAACAATAACGAAAGAGAAAAAGAAATATTAAGAAATGATAATAATAATAATAATAATAATAGTTGAATGCATTCATAATAATACTGGAAATAAAATAACTTATTTTTGGTTGGTGTGTGAGGGAATATAAAAATCACATAGCATTAGGGTAGAAAGAAAAGAAAAATTGGATTAATAAAATTAAATTACTTTGCTTGACCAGCATTTCTAATAGTAAGAAAAAAGACAAGTTTGGTTAGTTATCTCTTTTTAATTAATAACACACAAATGTAAAATAGTATTACTATCCATTTATAACTTACAATTTGTCCAATTGTTCCTTGAATGTCTTATTAATATCGTTACGTTTCAACTTTTGAGCCGCAGTCATTAAGCCACCTTCTACAGTCCATTCTTCATCACATAAATAGATATCAAATAACATTTCGGCAGGTTTCAGTCCAGCTTCTTTGGCTGTACGCAAAAGACCGGCCAAAACGGCTTTTTTGATTGCTTCATCATTACAAATATCAGACCATTCAGTTGATGGTGACATTTTTTCAGTAGCTAATTTACGAACAGTAGGTTCTGCAGGTACAACCAAAGCAACGGGTTTGGCACATAGTGAATCAGCATAAACACAGATATTGTTGACATATACACAACTCTTGTAAATCGATTCCAATTTTTCCAATGCAATATATTCACCATTGGATAATTTGACCAAATTTTTTTTACGATCAATAATGGTAAGGGTTCCATTTTGATTCCATTCTGCTATATCGCCTGTCTGTAACCAATTGTCTTCGGTAATGGCTTCTTTGGTCAAATCATCACGTTTCCAATAACCAGAGGTAATGGATGGACCACGAACCTTTAATAAAAAAAATGTGTTGAAATTAGAGAGAAGAAAGTGATTTTTGTGTTTACTTTTTTTTTATCTAAGCAAAAAATTTTCATATAAGGGATTACCAATAAAAAAAACTCATAATAAAACTTACCCAGACTTCACCTTGGGGCTTTGGTTGATTGGTGGAAAAGTAATTGGCATCAGGTACATCAACAAGTTTGATTTCACAACAAGGTACAGGTGCACCAACGATACCATAGGCAAATTGCTCAGGAGCAGCTACACCACACATACTAAAAGTATAATTCATAGGATCCATTTAGTCAACCAAAATATAACAATAATATATAACTTCTTCCATCCAACCCCTCGATTGCTATTTTTTTGACTCCTTTTTGCACTTCAGTATCCTTCAAATCCATATTTCCTTCAAAAAAAGTCATAATGCTTCTTTTCTTCTTTTTTTTTCTTACCCGCAACCTAATTCAATTATAATTAACTTTTGTTAGTTTTCTCTGTTTTAAATTTTTTTGTCTAATCACAACTTTAAAAAATAATAATACTTACTTTCTGTCATACCGTAACCACCTATATTCATTATATGACATAAAGTATTCATGAGTTAATTACAAAAGATAGGGCATATATACCTAAGATTTTTATCCACACACACATATGTATACAGATACATTGAAGTAAATCTAAAACTTACCAAGAATAGGACATACTGCAACAGATAAGAAACGTTGAGTTTCCAAAGATACAGGTGCACCGCCTGAAAGTGCAAAACGAAGTCTACCACCTACTTGTTCTTTAATTTTTCCAAAGACTGTCTTGTCCAAGAAACCAGTAGGTAATTTACGTTCCATTAACCATGCTTTAGTAGCAAATGCCTTGTGGAAAATTTTTTGAGCTTGAGGTGATGCTTCATTTAATTTGCCCAAAACACCTTTACGAATTGATTCCCAGACTTGTGGAACACCTGTCATGACAGCTATATAAAAAAAGTTTTAGAACACAAAATTAAAATAAATAAATAGAATAATTATAATTAATAATATAGATCCTCAAAAGAAGAGACTTACTAGGTCTGAATTCTTTGATATCACCCTTACAGTTACGAACACTAATTTATAATTAAAGAAAATATCAGTATTATGTATAAATCTTTTGTTAACAATCGATAATAATCATCCCCACATAGTTTACAATCTTTTCTCTTTTTACCTTGCATCAGTCAATGTTCTAACAGAAGCATAACCAAGTGTCACACCCCAGAATACACAAAGATTTTCGACAACAAATTCAAGAATGTGTGCCAATGGTAAATAGGCCATCATTGTATCTTTTGATGTGACCAAATGGCCTAAAAGCTTGTTACAAGCTCCGACTAATTCAAAAAAAAAAAAGTTCAATCAATTAAAATCCGTGTCAAAGATTATTTGCACTTTGAAAACCAATTTACTTACTTGCAGCAATAATATTTGCGTGTGTAAGCATAACACCTTTAGGATTGCCAGTACTGCCTGAGGTATACATGATACAAGAAAGATCCTCAGGTTGAGGTTTACGAGGCTCACAGGGATGTTCTTTACCAATGCGAGCCAATTCATCAAACGATACTACGTTCTGAACGGATCCCTTTTTGACTTTATTGATAACTTCATCAGTTGCTTCACCATTATAAACCACAAACTTAACCGAAGGACATTGGTCAATTACTTTAGCGACCGTTGGTAATAATTCACCCGATGTAAAGATACCTTCCACTTCCGTTTCATTCATTGAATGTAACAATCCTTCTTCTCCCAATGTATCATAAGCGGTTACAATAGTCGAAGCTTGAGTGAAAAGGGCATGTGCTGTTACTAGCCAATGTGCACTATAATTTATATATTATTATTTTTGTTAGCAAAAAAAAAAAAAAAAGAAAAAAAAGAAAAAAACTACAATATATCTTTTATATATATTTACTTTGTAGGAGCAAAAATCTCGACTTTAGCTTTTGGAGATAAACCAAGGTGAACAAAACCAGCACCTAACTCGTGAGCCAATCGAGAAGCTGACTTATAACTCAAGTAATGGTAAGGGGACATTTGAAAAAACTTCCAAGTTTTTTTTGTTTTTTGTTCTTCACCATTAACAATTTTAACAATTTCTTTTTCTTCCTCAATGATTTGTTCGACTTTACGGAATCCAAAGGCATGTTTATCACCAAATTTTTCTTTGCTATTTTCAAGGACGTCATAAAGCGTGCGTACATTTGGGTCTGGATAACGAATAAGTTGATCGGGTGAACTAGAAGCGCGTCGAATTGAACCACCGTTCGATTGCTCAGGACCCACTTCGACTGTAAATTGTTTCATATTTGTTGTTGTAGATTTTTTTAAAAGGAATGTGTATAGATATATTAAATGGTTATTACCAAAGAAAACTGACGATAAAGAGGGGAAAAGGGAAGATAATTGGAAGAAAGAAAGAGTAAAAAGTATCAAACGTTTATTCTGTCGGTTAAAGTGGATTAACCAAAAAAAAAAAGGTGACACTGAACTATATAAGCTATGGAAAGTTGTCTCGCGCTTTTTTATAGGTGCATGTGAACTTCTCAGCTCTAATGAAAGATTATTTCTGAAAGGAATATTAAAGATTTACAAAACGACAGTTTCATAAACAAAATAACTTGTTTTCTTTTTCTAGTATTTTCGTTCACATGATAATAATATTAATGCATATAATCTATTACTATGGTGACCGTTACCATGGATCTTTTTCTTTTTCTTCTGGTACTTCTTTATTTTCCAATATGTTCAAATGATGCTCTTCAATATGGTGAAACCCTTGCGCTCCTCTAAAAATTGTTAGACTCCCCTCTTTAATTTCTGTGTCTGAAAAGTACAGTATCTTTTTTTATTACGCGTATTTTTTTATGTTTTTATAAGTCATGATAAATAAGAACGAGATTTCATTTTTGTCATAGTATTATGATACGATTTGAGAAGATAATCCACAAATGGTACAATAACATATGGAATAGAACGATGTCGTTGCTCCATGTAACATTTCTTTTTATAATTTTAACGCGCGCAAAAAAAGAAAAAAAAAAGTTTCTCATTGTTGCTCAATTATATAAAGTTTAAAGCATTTGAATATATGATTTTGTACAACATCAAAAGGTATCAACATCAGTTTTATCTTTCTTATTGATTTTGTGGCACTATTCTTTTTCTCAACAAAAAAAATGTGTGAGTGATAATTAAGTCCATAATGACTGTGATAAGTATATAATATGCAATGATAGTTATGCAATATTTGGGTATATATCTATATATAAAATAATCATTTGAAAAAGACATACCCCATCTTTTTTCTTTTTACAATAAGGAAAAATCTATTTCTAAAATGATGATAAAATTGAATTTTTTTAAAATAAAAAAAATGAATATATAAACAGTTAAATATAGTAGAAACAGGATGAGAAAAAAAGCATCTAAATATAGTGAAATAATCAGAAATGTAATAATATTATGTAATGCTATGTAGTTGAATGAAAGATAAATGATGATAATAATAATAATAATGATGATGGACAATAATAATATTTTTTATACTATTGTTCGTTTACTCCTTGACCAAGAGCGACTTAATTTTGATGCTAATGAGGTAGTTGAACCATTTGATTGATGCGTATGAGACATCATCATATTATTGTTATGGTTATTTATACCAAATCCAACTAAATCATCTCCAAGACATCCTTTATCTCGCTCAATACCTACAGTAGACCATTCTGATCCATAGTGGTGTCCAGGATAAACCACTACGCGATCATCCAATGGCCCGAGCGTATACCTCAATGTTTGCTCCATAACCTTTTTATCACCGCCGTGCAAGTCCGTCCGGCCACAGAAGCCACATAGCAACGTATCACCAGCTAGTAGCCGACAATCATTAATTAACAAGCTCTGGGAACCTGGTGTATGTCCAGGCGTAGGTAAGAATCGGATTTTGGTCTTGCCAATTTCTAAGGTCTCTGTCACGTCCGAACAAGTAGATGCTAATCTATTGGCAGGTATCGTTGGATTTGCTTGACGAATATAAGGAATATCTTGTGGATTAACATAACATTTGATATAAGGTAACCGTTTTAATACATTAGCTAATCCGGCAATTTTGATGGGTAATGTATCATAAGGAGGTGGTGGAGATCCTCCAACATGATCGAAATGATAATGAGTAACTGCAGCAGCCACAATATGATATCCATAATCTTCAACAATTTGAAATATTCCATCGATATCCCAGCACTAATTATGGTTATTCATCATTAGCATTATAAAATTAATTTATCAATTATACAAAATACAGCAGCCTTCCTCCTTATTCTAACTATTCTCCCCTTCTTCTTTTTATTCCCGGCCTCTCTCCTTTTAATATAATAACCGAAAAAAATTACTTGCCGCATCAACTAACACGCAATGTTTAGTTTCTTCATCTGCAATAATATAAATAATATTACGCATCACTTGAGCAAATTCATAAATACGATTTTGAATTGGTTTATGAAAATTTCGTTTAATAGCAATATCACGCCCCGGCATGATTTGAATGATATTTAAACCCATGGCTTGATTATCTTTTTCTAATAAAGCTTTTGCTATTCGTGCACTAATTTCACCATTTTCTGGATCCTAATATAATCTCCAACATCCATCTTTTAATATTAACAATTTTCTTTCTATGAGAATGGATGAGGGAGTCTATAATTGTGTATCATTGATTGGTTGATTGATTGAATGTATTTTTACCTTTTCTAATGCTCGTTTATAATATGTAATTGCTTCATCAAATTGTCGTAATGCCATTAATACTTCAGCATATCGAAAGTAGCCCTAAATAAATGAATATATATTTATGCATATTATCTTATATAAGTCTGGATACTTATTTTCGTATACAAATATCTTTATAATACCTTTGCCCATGTCGGCCACAATTCCATGATCTGATTAGCGTCATCCTTTGCTTTAGTATATTTTTTTATTTGCCAATAACTAGCACTTCGATTGGAATATAGTAAGGCCCTGAATTCATTAGAAGATTTGTTTGCTGACCCATGAATAATTTTAGTATATTCGGTAATGGCATCAGCATAAAGATGACGTTCGAATAAATCATTGGCTCGACATACTAATTTATAGCATTTATCATTGGGTGCGGGTGGTTGAAAATCGACAAGCATTCATGCAAAAAAATAAATAATTGTATATAAAAAAAAAGGAAAAAGCAAACAATGCAAAAGAACACAGGTGATTTTCTTTTTTCAAGTAAAAAAAATATACTGTATTGTTGTAAATACGAGAAAAAGAGGAAAGGGAAGGGGGAGAGGGAATGCAAGTTTTTTTTTGTGCCTTTTGGAAGTTTGAAAGAGGGGTATATGACAGTGATAATTTTATTGTGTATGAAAATAGTTAATGACAAAGGAGTATGCGAGGTGTAATGAGAACAAAAAAAAGGCGCGCTAGGACGCCAAATATGGTAAAATCCAGGAACACGAGGGTATAACAAAAGTTAGCATTGATACCATCATGATAATAAGAAGAGCCACAGTTTCGGTTTTTTTATTTATTTATTTAGTTGAACTGCTGATAATAATAATAACATTAATGTTCATACATTTTCTTTTTTTTTTAATCTTCTATACTTTTTTTTATCTGAAGAAGTTTACCATAGATGCACCTTGATCAATATATGCTCAGAATTTTAAGTAGCGAACAGTCTGTACTACTATAATCAGTAGGGCGATCATAATGAATAGTAAAATAAAATTTATACAGGCCACGCAAGCGTAAAGATTTTTCATTAGCTATTATAAAATAACAGCATTTTTTTCAGAATTTTGTGTTGATTATCTGGTCATGAATCTTTCTCACTGTTAATTTGTTATAGTAAAAACAAAATAAACTTAGTATCCGAACATAGGTATAACATAACTTCAAATGAAATATTATATTTTTACTCTTTCAAACAAGAAGTCATAAAAAATTTACTGGTTATATTTATAGTACTGATGTAGTAAAGTCCGGTCTTTTCTTTTTCTTGCTAATTTTGATAAAGTTGGAAATAATAGGCTTGTTTTTTTCTTTAAAAGGATATTGACAATGTTCAAAAAGAGTCTGTAAACTTGGGCTGATAACAGAAAAATATATTTTCTCTTTATACATATTTGTAATCCACAGAGAGAAAAAGAACAGATTCTCATCAGGCATATAGTTTATACTACTACAAAAGTCTTGTTTCTTTACTGTGATCATTCATAGAGGTTATTCATAAAGTGTATATAGCTGTACGAGTGTTTTCAAAATGATCTAAATTGAATATTTAAATGAAGCAATTGTCATAAAAAGATCAATCTACTATATAATAGTAACATTGAAAGAGTAGTTAGTCAATATATGTCACATTTAATGTATTCTTTGCTACCACGCACAAACAAAGGAAAAAGTGATAGATAATTTTATTTATTCTTATTGTTTATATAACTAGTGTATAAAATTGATACTAATAAAAATAGTAATGATTAAGAAACAGAGATATTGAGAAAGATAAATATTTTTTGTATCAAGTTTCGATAGGTCCGTCTGTTTTTATTTGTCATGGCGATTAAGACACTGGTAGGGGCTGTTGAGTTTGTCAAAGTCGGAGTGGTAGGAAATGACGTGAAAGGATAGCATTTTCATTACTAGTTAGAAAAGCAACATTGGTGGGAATATCACTTGCTGCTAACTGATAGTAGCTCTTTCTTCTCCTCTGTACCTTTTGGTGTGTAATCATTATCAGGTGATGATGGGGATGTTTTTATCTTACTATATTTATTGAGGTATAGTACATATTAATAACCGAGGAGCAAACCACTTGTAAACAGGATTCCTTTTTTTATAATCACAATTAGAAACTACTTGACCACCAGATATGACTATCTTTAACTTCAGTCAAATTGCTTATATTCATTCACTTCTTCTTCCTCTGTGTTCTTTTACTTTAATGCTATTTTATCTGGCTTCTAATAATTATTTGAAAGTCTCTTTTTATTTGGCTTTTTACATTGTTACGTTATAGATTACGTATATTATGGGATATATTATTCTGGCACATTGGCGTATTGTGCTTCTATTTGTCTTGCATCTCTAATAACTTGCTTTTTCCATTTTTCATGAGTATAGACATTTTATTTTTAATAAAAGAAATATGTAGTATAATTAATAATAAATATCGAGAGAAAGCAAATTAACGGAGCAAGAATAGTCTATCGTACCAATTTCAAAAATATACTTCAAAAACTACGCTATATCATTAGGAGAAATTATAGAACCAATATCTAATGAAGTTCTGGATGCTCAACATTATACCGGAATCTTAGTACTATTATTGTATTCATTAAACAGGGTGATATATTACTTTTATTTCAAAAGAAGAAATGGGTGTTGCTCTTTGTAAAGATTATTTCATGTTGATTTGGGTACGATTACAGCACCACAGAAAGACAAACTCGTAGAAGTTTTCAGTTAATATTATCAAAGATCTTTGGGAATTTTTCATTCTATGCCAAACTTAATTAGAGAATATTCAAAGAATATCTACGGCCAATGAAAGTTTAACACCCAAAATATGTCTGACAGAAAGACTTCACTGTTTTGATTAATGTGTACTGGCTGGTAGGACACAATTTTTTAATAATATGAATAATATAGAGTCAGATCTCTGTTGTCCTGTTCTCAAGAAAAATAAAGACTACTAGTCTATGCAATATTGAGAGACCCGCTCACTTATTGACTGAAACTATTTAAGAATAAATATATAGATTTCAATAAAGATTCTCAAACAATTATGTAATATCATATAATTCGTTTTTTGGGCCTGGGGTATTATATGTACTGTAATAACATACTAAACTATAAGTATTATTCGAAATGAATATCTTTATTCAAATGGATTGAAAACGCTAAAACGTTATTGTTTCATTCTTAATGATAGGTGGAAACAAAAATAATTCCTTTTTTTTATAAATATTTATTTTTCATCCAATGCAAATCATGTTTGTCTTTTTCAAGTAAGCACCAAAACATTTAAACAGACACTAATAGAAAATCTGATACGTTTCAAAATCGTTTTATTAAACTACTATGACATTAATCCCTGTATACGTACTGCTATAAAAGTTATTGTTTTACTTTTGCCAGAAAATACATGCCAGCCAAAGAGAAATAAATTAATTATACATGACTCTTTTTTTTCACCCTATTATTGATAGCGTGAATAAGCTGGGTTCATTTTTCTACCATAATCTAAAGTTAGTCTTTGACAGTAATTTGAAACTATTGTGTGATTTGACTCTTTATAACTAACGCAGTTATGTATATACTATGCAGACTCAAAAATGTCAAAGGAAAATAAGAATTGCATGAAAGCTGCAGTGGCTTGTCTTACATAAAGTTTTAAGACGTATTTATTGCTCCCCCGCTCACCCCCCTTTCCTCCCAAAATTCAGATCGGAGAGTAACCGAGTGAGCGTTACTTTAAAAAAAAAGTAATAGTTGAAGGAGCACACGTGTGTGGTGTGTGTATCTGTGTTGGTTTTTAATCTTGACATCTTGATCATCTAACCGCGTCCATTTTCTTATATATAAAATCATGTTTCAACGTGAAAAGAATTCATCACTTTTTCTCGGAGGAGAACGTACAACTGGTCAAGATGTTCGTTCAAGCAATGGTAAAATATATACTTTCTTTACTTTGACTCTTATACGCGTACTTTTTTTTTTATTATTTGACATTTTGAACTGTTGGACAGGAACCAAAAAAGTAAAAGGAAAAAAAAAAAATTAAACTAATGAAAACATCATCAATATATAGTTCTTGCTGCTGCATCCATCGCCAATATTGTAAAGAGCTCATTAGGTCCTGTCGGTTTAGACAAGATGCTTGTTGATGAGATTGGTGTAAGTTTTAAATTTAATTTATTAAATAAGGAAAAATGCAATTAGATTACGTCGTTTCTACCCTTCTCTCCCTTTCTTCGACGTCACTTATAAAAGGACAAATTGTTGACAATTATCTGATAAATATTGTAGGATGTTACGATTAGTAATGATGGTGCAACAATTTTGCAACTTTTGGAAGTTGAACATCCAGCTGGCAAAGTATTGGTTGAATTAGCACAACAACAAGATCGTGAAGTTGGTGATGGTACTACTTCAGTCGTCGTTATTGCAGCAGAATTATTAAAACGTGCCAATGAACTGGTTAAGAACAAAATTCATCCTACTACAATTATTACTGGTTATCGTCTTGCATCCAAGGTAGCATGCAAGTTTATTGCAGATCAAATGGCTGTTAAAGTAGATACATTGGGTAAAGAATGTTTGGTCAACGCAGCCAAGACATCCATGAGCAGTAAGATTATTGGCTCGTAAGTTATTTACTTTATATATAAATATATATATATATATTTGGTTGAAGGCTTTTACTAAAAAGAAAGGTGTATATATGATGTGCTTATGCTTTTTTTTTTACCCTAAACTTATATTTCAATAACATATATAGTGATTCTGACTTTTTTGCCAACTTGGCTGTTGAATCCATGCTTGCTGTCAAGGGAACCAATTACCGTGGTGAAGCTAAATACCCAGTCAAGGCCGTCAATATTCTTAAAGCACATGGTAAATCGGGTCGTGAATCCATGTTTGTCCGTGGTTACGCATTGAACTGTACCGTTGCTTCTCAAGCCATGAAGACTCGTATCCAAAATGCCAAGATTGCATGTCTTGACATGAACTTGCAAAAGGCACGTATGCATTTAGGTGTCAATATTGTTGTCGATGATCCAGACAAGTTGGAAGATATCCGAAAGAGAGAAATTGAAATCACAACCGAACGTATTCAAAAGATTCTTGCTACTGGTGCTAATGTAATCATGACCACAAAGGGCATTGATGATTTATGCTTAAAATTATTCGTTGAAGCTGGTGCTATGGCTATTCGTCGTTGTAAGAAGGAGGATTTGAAGCGTATTGCTCGTGCTACTGGAGGTAAGAATTGTTTACATGTATTTAGAAGAGAATATATTTTTTAGGCTGGGGATATATATATATATAATAAAGAGAAAGGGAAAAAGCTTATTAAAAAGTAAGATGAAATATTATGTATTAATTGTATCTTCTCCGTTATGTTATATGATTAGCCACCTTTATCTCTTCATTGGCCAATTTGGATGGCGAAGAAACTTATGAAGCATCTTACTTGGGTCATGCTGATGAAGTTGTACAAGAACGTATTTCTGATGATGAATGTATTCTTGTCAAGGGTACCAAGATTCAAAACTCAGCTTCCATTATTTTACGTGGTGCTAACGACTACATGTTGGATGAAATGGAACGTGCTTTGCATGATTCTTTGTGTGTTGTCAAGCGTACATTGGAAAGCAACAGTGTTGTTCCTGGTGGTGGTGCCGTTGAATCGGCTTTGAGCATATACCTTGAAAACTTTGCCACAAGCGTTGGCTCGCGTGAACAACTCGCCATTGCCGAATATGCAAATGCTCTTTTGGCTATTCCTAAGACATTGGCTGTGAATGCTGCCAAGGACTCGACTGAATTGGTCTCCAAGTTGCGTGCTTATCATAATGCTGCTTTGAATGAAGGCGCAGATGAACGTAAGCGTGCACTTAAATACTATGGTTTAGAATTGATCAATGGTGGTATTCGTGATAATTTGAATGCTGGTGTATTGGAACCAGCTATGTCCAAGATTAAATCCTTGAAGAGTGCTACAGAAGCTGCTATTGCTATTTTGCGTATTGATGATATGATTAAGGGTAAGTTTTATCATTATTATTGTTGTTGTTAATGTTATTTTATCGTGTATACTAATTATATAAATACATTTTTATAGTTGCTCCTGAACCTCAAGCTGAAGATCCCCATGGTCATTAGAAAACATAACATATAATTATAAAAAAACAAGGCAAAAGGGTTATCATTTTTTTTTCTTTCTATTACTTTTTTAAACATGCAAAAATTATTTACTATAAAAACAAATCAAAACAAAAAAAGAAGTTTTCACAATGAGAGAAAGAAAATATGTTCATTTGTTTGTTTGTTTACACTACTTTGGCAAAGTTAGGAACAAAATATTTTGATTTTTGCAGGCATATCACTATCAACTACTTTATTTTATTCAGTGTCATTTGAGATTTGATGTGTACTAAATCTCATCGAGAGAACAACTGGTAACTTCGTATACTATATGGGGCAGAATTTTAATTAGTCCTTCCCAAAAACTTGTGTTGTACATAACATATGTGGACCTATCATAGACCATTGAAAATTATCTTTACCTTTATAATTATAACATCAGAGTAAAATTTATACCCGTTTTTTATGCTCTAGCCATAATTTTTTTTTTTGCTTCCTCTTTTTTTTCTGATACCCTCTCATTGTTATATAACACAGCATAATATAGTACATACTAATAACGTGCCATTGAAAAAAAAAAAAGATTCACTTCACGTATCATCATTAGTCAAAGATATTTGATGAAGATCATGATTCAACAATAGTGAAAGGTACAACCATTAAGACAAGAGTAAGTAAATAACATGATCATGACAACAGAAAAACAAAGAAGAACTTGCTCACGTTTTTGGATAACATATTATGCCTATTTTATGGCGAATAGCCAGCACGTAACACAATACAAAGGAGACCACGTGCTCGAGGTTTCAAACTTGATCACTTCCTATTTCAAGAAATTAAGTGACATTATTCAATCACCATTACATAGTCTATGCTAGCTCGATCAACTATGTATTTCTATTTGGTCAAATACTTACGTATCTACAAAAATCAGTACACTAGTGATTAACTTTTTTTTATTGACTACTTATTTCATCTGTTAAAGCAGCACGTTATAAATGCTATGTATTTCGTGTAGTAGATTTTTGAAAAAGACCAATTGGATACCGTCGATTGAGCACTTAGACTTTAAATTAGAACCAGTTGTAGACTGATAGCCTTCTAACATTAATACTGAATCACAATTGGGTTAAAGTCAGTACTTTATATATTGTCTAATTATTTGCAACCTACAATTGGCACGGAGGTGCCTGCTGTTTACAGTACTTGTCAAACGTAAATAATACTATGCCTTATTACAGCTCTTTCAAAGTCTCCTACCCGCTTTTTTTTATTCACCTGAAACGCATGAATAAAAACTAGCTAGTACGTGTCTATTAATTAACTTTTATTGAATGGGAGAAAATAAAATATTTGATTTTTATTCCTGGTAAATAAGACACAGCTGTTATTATCTGTTGTTGTCACATATATAATACGAATAACTAGTAAGTAATACTTACTGAAAAATAAATAATAATAGTACAGGGAAAGCGTAAAACGCAAATAATAATAATAATAAAGGAATGTGAGTAAGAAGGAATGCAAAAGTTAAAAAAAATAAAAAATAAAAAATGAAAAATGAAATGGAAATGTGATGCTATTATTTTTATAGCTTGTACTAATCATAATAGTAAGTATATGTAGGTAATCAAAAAAATAAGGTTAACGGAAATTAGAATATATGTAAAAGTAACAGTAAAAAATATATTAGAAACGTTGATGATGTTGATTTCGTACGATACTACCGAGTTCCTGCCTCACAATAATACCGAAATCATCTATGAATCCAGGATGATCAAAATTTTCATTAATTGTAGGTTCTGTTACATGGCGTCTTCTTGGAGGACGCCTGGGTGGTATACTACTATTACTTGGAACATCACGTCTTGGTGGTGATGCGGGTGGGTGTTGACCAGAAGCATGAAAAAGAGTGCAGTCATCTGTACTTGTGCATGAAATAGCAGAAGGGCCCATGCGAACAAATGCTTCTTCATAATGACCAATATATTCTTCTGGTGTACTGGCTCTTTGTATGGAAATCGGTGTGTCGGAGCATGTATTACAATCTTGGAGATTTACTGGCGTCACACATGGTGTAATTGTTGCTTGATTATCACGATATTGTTTTTCTTTTTGCGACTGTTGCTTTTGTTGAGTTGATGATGAAGAAGAAGGTGACATATTCCAAGGTGGAGGTGGTGAAGGTAGCGGTGATTGTGTAATATGATAATTTATCATACTGTTATGTTGTGATTGCGGCCGATTTATAAAAGATGTACTATAATTATCAGCTGCAGTATAATATGTATGTCGACTACTTGATGATACTGATGATGCTAGTGCACTAGATGGTGATGAAGATGTTGATTGAAGTCGAAGTTGTGCAATAGCTAACTCTTCTGCTGCATATTCTGCTTTTAATTGCATAGTACGTATATTTTGTTGCTCAGCTTCATGTCGTTTACTATTTTCTTCAATGGCTTGCATCATTCTGTTTACCACTCCTGTAATCTTGGTATAGTTTGATTCGGCAGATCGTCGAGTTTGATTTTGCATTTGTAGTTGCGATCTTGTGCGCCGCGTTTCACTAGCTTGTGTTGAATGAATAATAAACCATTGCATTTCATTTTCACTTTGTATTAAGCCGGCAATTGTATCTCGTAATGTTTGTAATTGATATCGTAAATCTTTGTATGGTCGAGATAATTCAATTAATGTCGATTTTGGGATACTAGCAGTTAATGCACGGAATCCATTAATGGTTGTCTACATATTTTTTTTTACATATTTAGTTTCAAAATAAACACAGATAGTATTAGATACATTTTTATTTCTTACTAATTTCTCATAATTACATACCATATTTTGATCAATCTGAAGCGCTTGTAAAGTTCGATTATGTTCCAACACATCTGCGAGTGCTTGAGCACCATCATCACCTAGTTCCAACCCTGTTAGATCCAGCCGCTCCAAACATCGATTATGTTTTAATCCACTCAAAGCTTGCGAAATAGCTTTACCCAACAATGGTGTACTTGATCGAAAAGTTAATTCTTTGAGCACCTTATTTCGTTCAAACAACCGGGTCAATACACGAACCGTATCATGTGATACCTGTTTTCCAGTACCTATTACAAACCCGCTTTGTGCCAAATCCAAATGGGTCAAAGTTTGATTATCACGAAGACAATCAAATAATTCGCGCAGTGAATTCTCTTCCCATTCAATTCGACCCAATGCCAAAGATGTAGGCCCCTGTGTACCATGCGTAAATACTGGAAAAAGCTTCGGTAAATAAACAACATCTTTTAAGACTGGGTTCCCATTAAAACTGACATGGACCTTTCCACTTGGATAAATAGCCTGCATAATATCACGTAAATGACCACCATGTAACCCACAATCATCAAGTCTCAGCACATGTTGTTTTATTGTTGATATTAAAGGTGATGATGCTGTTGATGACACTGTCGATAATGATAACAATACTGGTGATATAGGCATTTCGATAAAACCACTATGTCTATTGTTGCCAACTACTTTGTTACTATCACTACTACTTTGACTTCCACTTCTTCCAGCAATTTCCGAACTACGAGTCCAAGATTGAATCCACTGCGTCAATTGCAAGATATCATTATCTGTGTGCTTCATTAAGCTCATGTCTAATTCCGTCAAAGTAGATTGACATTTAAAAATTAATTGACTAAATTGTAAACCACGATGACCCTTTAATCGCAACACTTGAAGTTGCGTACATCGTTCAAGAATAGCTTCGACCAATCCAGGTGATACACCAGGCATATTTGCGGGATAGGAAATATCCAAATAAGTTAATCTCTCGGGATCATAAGTAAGTAATGTTGACAAAATTTGTTCAATTTGTCTTGCATGAAGATTCATGTCATGAATATCCAGATGTTTGAGTCCTTTTCGAGCATGTAATCCATTGATCAATTCTTGAATGTCAATTGTAGACATTTGATTCTTTCCAATGCATAATTTATCCAACCGCCCACCACCACTACAGTTGCTGCTTTTTTTATTATCTGAATTGTTGGTTTGTTGTAACGCTATACCAATAGAAGCTAATGATGAAGGTGGTGCCAACATTGAATTGTTACTAGATCCGATATGACAGTCTGTCAAATCAATACTCGTCAGTGACGGTATGTCAACTAAAAGAGCATAAAGTTCGTTTGCTAGGACACTGTTGGACCCCTTGTTTTTGATATCTCGAGGATGTGTTGCCCATCCATCGTGTTCGGTAGAAGACCATAGGTCTAAGTCTTTAAGAGAATGATGTGAAAAAGTGATCTCTTGAAAAAATGGCTAAATAAATATTGTATAAAAAGAAACAAAAAGTTATAATTAAATTATACAATTAATTTTAGTTTTTCAGAATAACCAATAAATAGAGAGAACAATATACGTACATTATGCCAAAGACAGCGAAATAAGGCTAAAATTTCATACTTGGAATAGGTATCTTCAGAATGATTGATCGCATTTGGAGGTAATAATAACATTCTTTTCGCATTTAATGGACCCGAGACATCATAAAAAAGCCGTGCTTTGTTCAAATTCAGTGCAGCACAATGAGCATTTAACAGAAGTTCAAACTGCAAAAACTGCTCATCATATTCTGGATCATCGCTATTGGCTACTTTGGCAACGTCTGCTTGATGGTAATATGATGAATCACACGACAATGCTACGATAGCAGAGTTCATAAGATGATCAGGCAAATTTAAAGTATAGGTGGTCCGAATAGGTGCAAGTGAATCGATTGCTTGTCGAAGCTTTTGAATAATATCTTCGCATAAGCTAGATGCCAATGTAATTACTAATTCCGATTTTCCAATTTGACGAACCGATATTCGAAATGTATCATCACCATTTCTGTCTTCACGTAATTCGATGTGACTAATGGCAAGCAAACCAAATCGATCCCGTTCCAAGTTTGCCAATGAGGCCGATGCAATAATGGCAGCAGCTGCCTTTCTATTACTCAATGCTTTACCGCCATTTTTATTACGATTGCTATTCGTACTTTCTCGTACAGCATTAGCCAATGCACCAGCAGAAGATGCAGACGGTAATATATAAAAGCTGTATTTTCCAATAACAAGAATAACAGTTGTAAAAATATCTTTGGGAACCAAATCATTGGTACTTTGTCGCCTCTTTTCTTTGTAAACAACCTTGAACATAACCATATCTTTTTGAACATCATTATGTTTTTGAATACGATCAACTGTAGCGTATCGTTCTGATGGAGAAAGATGATGATGCTGTTGAATAATTGTATCGTCTTGTGAAATAGCCCGTATTGCTTGTCGTAGAGCTAAAATCCATTGTCGAAGCTCATTTTCAGTCGAGACCTGCGCCACAACTGCAGTTGCACGTTTTGTCTCATCTTCATCAGTAGTATACTCGATTCGAAATGTATAACTTTCTACTGTTCCTGTATTAACTATATGAACTGCATAAATTCGATTTAAGGGTGTTATCATTATGGCGTTTTTACTTCCAGTTGTCGTAATGATGTTTGGTGATTCTGGTGATGGTTGATTGTATTCTTCTATTGAGGTTCTTGTTGTTTTTGTCGATGCTGCTGACGATGCTGCTGATTTCACCATGTCGGAAGGAATTTCAATACCTGCTGATCTTGCCTTGGCAACAGATTTGTAATATACTACGCACGTATCTGTTAATATCAAAAAAACTTTTTTGCTTTTTTTTATAGGCAGAAGTTGTAGTTTGTTACTACTATCTGGCTTCTTGTGTAAAACAATATCTCCCGCATGTAATAATTGTGAATATTTTCGTTGTCGTCGAAAATCTGCTCCATGTTCTTCATAATGAGTATCGATAGACGAAGGTTTCTTTTCGGGCAATGAATTGGATCTATGAGCCCTTACGCCTATTTGACTCATGATGTCACTTGGATCAGATGCTACTGAAACAATATCGGATGAGGAGTTAATGGTTGTTGAATAGTCAGGCTTTTGTTGAAATGCTGAAAGTGATGGTGAATACTGTGATGATGTAGATGATTTGATTGGATAAGCGTGACGATAAAGCGCGTGTTGTTGATGTTGAAGAATAATCGACTCTGCCGAAGCCGATGACCCGGATGATGCTGATGAGGTAACTGATAGTGTTCCTGAAAATGTTGCTGCCATTCGTGAATAAGATGGAGCAGGTGTTAAGGTCATTGAATCAATTTCGTTACTTTGTTAACAAATTTAGAAGAAGCAAGAATAAAAGGGTTGTTTACGTTTTAGTATGAAAAACAAACACTGCATATACACAGATATATACAATAAGACAGAGAAACTAAAGAAAAAAGTGAAGAAAAAATGTATTGCTATTGTTTACCTTGAAATAGCTCCATCAGGTTTATTCACCTGTGTCGAAGTACGCTCTTGATGGTATTGATTTGGGCGTTGATACTCTTGTTCTGGATGATGCATATAATGTTGCATCTACTATTATATAAGTAACTCGATTGAAAAAAAAAGAGAGAGAAGAAGAAAGAGGAGAAGGACCGACAGAAAGGGAATGCAAAATGGAATGTGTATCAGTGTATCACAATTAACGAAAACAGTTAACGCCATTTTCTCTTTCTTATTACTCTAATTTTTTCCTCGGTCGGAACGCGTTTTTTGTTTGACAACGTGGACAATCAATTCCGGCCAATCATTTGTCACAGTCAATAGCGCATGGACAATTTAAATCAATTCCTTCTTCCTGTTCAAGATCACTCTTCTTGTTTTAGTTCATTTTTCTTTACTTCTTAACTATAAATAATTCCGAAAGAAGATATGTTTTTTTTATATATTATACCGTGCTTTTTTAACTTTTTATAATAATAAAAAAAGTACAAAAGATGGAAAAGAAAGAAATCCTGTAAGTTCGTTACAACTTTCGCTATCATGTGGATAGGTGGATCTTTATATCTCGTTGGTTGACAATATTCTTACTCTATTGTCGTTGCTAAGCAAATTAAATAAAAATTGACATAACATTTATAATCTATTTTTTTCGTTTTACGAGACATGTGGAAAACCCATCTTAATTTTATTGTTTTAAAAACAAAAAACATAGTAGTTTAGTATTTAATAAGATACATTATTTGTCAATTTTTTTTATTTCAATTGTACGAAAAAAAAGAAAGGAAGGTTCTTTACCCAAAATTATGGTTTTCCATAGATTGGATTGGGGTTAAACAATGTTTTCGAATAAAAAACCCGCAAGTCATACTCAGAGATGTTTTACGATTACTATACTACTATAAACGATATCGTGGCTATGAAAAAAAAAAAAGAATTCTATACACAGAGAGAAAGATAAAATTTATAGATCAAATACAATCAAACACGTTATAATATTATTTTGAATAAAAATAAAATACAGTGACCTACGGTGATCTCTTATTACATAAAAAGAAGCAAAAAACCCGTATGTTGTAGCATAAAGTTGGCACGTGAAATTACTTCACTATCAGATTGGATATTATAAAGTATTCATCAATGTGGGGGGTTATACAACATAATGAACCATGTGGCACAAATAAAGGAAAACCTAACTTTATCTCGATACTCTTTTTATCTGTATTAATAACGCCTGTGTCGATCAGCCTGTCTTTTAATTGTAAAAAAAGAATAAAACCGAGTAAGAGAAAGTGATTTAATAAAACATGAATACATACTAGCGCACATTATATTATAAGCTGTATTTATAAAAAATATTTTTCCCCTCCATACATATTAAATAATAGCACCACGTATTATTATTTTTATTATTTTGACAAAAGAACATTCTCATGCATTTAAAAATATGTTGACATTTAATTTGTATTTTATCGATCCATTTTTTTTTTCAGAGCCACGTAGTTAACTTGTAGCTTACATACAGCTTAACAAATGCAACAAAACTCTTGTGTTAAATTATGTAGCATTTACCTATATATCACAAAATCTTTGAAAGTTTATTACCATAATTGCAAAATCATTGTTCTCTCCTTCTCAAATACTATTCTCTTCTAATTATTACTTTACTATTGGTTTGCATGAAGCACAGATCGTCGCGACTCGATGGCAGCACAGATAAAACTATGTCCTTCTATATGTTCTCTGATATGCCCTTTATTCGTTAAAATAATGTCCCGATATATACTTTTATAAATAATTGGATCTTCCTACATAAAGTTACTGGTTTTGATATTGGAAGCAAGAAAAAAGGAGAAGAAGTTAAGAAATGTAGAAAGTAATACTTTTATAATACAGTGTTTGCACTATCCTATTCTATTTTTTATTTTCGTGCAAAAAGAAAAAAAAAACAATTGCTATTATCGACGCGTTCTATATAATTTTTTTTAAATATGCTTCTTTTTTTTTTTGACAGATGGGTTGGACACTGCTATTTGATACTATATCGTACAAGCGAAAAATAATTCGGGTACATATAAAAAGCTCTCTGTTACAAAGTCGTTTGTAGTAAAAGCAGTATCGACATTATTTTGCTTAATACTTTTATATCGTTATTTGTAACTATAAATAAAGCTACAAGTTGATGATGATCTACAAAAAAAAAATTCTTCGAATTACTATTGTACAAAAAAGTGTGAAATTTGCTTAATGAAAGGACAAAATGTATATGTGTTTAATACTTTTAAACAGCTCAATTTTTTAAAAAAAAATGAAGTACGTACGTATAACCAATATTTTATTAATAAATAAGCTTTTACTATCAATATAAATATATGCTTGCGAACTTCAATTGATACTATAATATTACATTTTGTATCTAATAATAATCAAGTTTTTTTTGGGGGGGATACTAATTTATTGATAAAAGAAGAGAAACTCTTTACATTATCGAAAATAGGGCCTAATCATCTTTCAAATTTGCGCTTTAATAATACTGTTTAATCAACAAACTAGTGTTGTTGTTTCTAAAACATTATATAGCACTGTGTTACAAGCGAAAAAAGAAACCTATAAAATAGCTAATTCAAATCTTATAATTCACCTTGTCACACAATAGATGCTTTGATATGATATAGTCCTTGAAAGAATTCTTGTATGCTACAGTAGGTCTTTCACTTTATTTCTGCTACTTCACCGGGGAAATTTTCTGACCACTAATATCTCCACATGCACATAAAAAATTTCAACTTGATAAATTGATGCTGGCATGTTTAGTTTTCAAGATAGACTATATCTCGCTGGTACTGCCAGCTGCATCCGCGGATACAACCAAGTTTGTTTATTAGTAAAGACTCAGGAATAAGAGAAAACGACAATAAACAATATATTAAGCTTTTCCACGTGGGGCTTAATAATGGATTTCAAAGCAATTACTATTTATTTGGTGTGTTCTAACCATAGAAATTGTTACAACTATGTAGATCCTGTGGTATTAACGGAGACAAAAAGAAGGTGATTTTTCGTATCACATAGCTTAATGTCCTTTTCCTTTTCTTTCATCCGTGGCGCCCAATAATGCAAAACAGAAACAAGACTATGGTTAACGACAATTTATTTTTGAAGTCAATATTAATAATAACAAGGTATATAATGATTTTGTAAAAAGTGACGACATTAACAAAAAGAAAGTCTCAATTTTGCACACCTTGCTCTCAGAGTATATTCAACACTTAGTTAGCCGCATTCAATGCGTTGCAGAGACAACGATAAAAAAAACATGGAATAAAGCTTTAAAAATGCTCAATATACATTAGTATCATTACCTCAATCAAAATGTGATGACGGTGATAATGACGATACGTATCAGTCCCTCCGGTAAAAAATAAAATGTAATCACTAGTCGAAAACAGGGTGAACTAGTCACGTATTGTTAATGATCAACCATCAAGATTGGTTTTATCGACCATGATACAGAGGGTCCCCGTTAATTTCATATCCGTTAATTTTCACACCTCAATAACTTCACAAAAAATCAAGGAATGGTAAAAATAACATAAGAAAATTTTCACATCCCCCTTAATTTCATTTTCACAGCACTTAGCGGCATTGAATTCTTAACGGGTATGTAAATCAAAAAAAAAATTATGTGATAAATATAAGGATTGTAATTAAATTAGTATACAGGATGGGTTACTTTTTTTATTACGCCATTTAGGTACATGTTTTTTTAAGAGTTTATTCAATGTTTATTCTCTTCTTGTTTTTCTCGCTTTAAGCCTTTAGATATCGTACTAATATCAGGTGCCTTAAACAACTTGAATTCATTTTTAGCCCATAATGCTAGTGATCGGTTTGTCATGGTTCGCGGGTTAAGTCTTTTTTTTTATCAGCCAGAATACTATACTGTTCAGCTGTCAAGCCGACGTTAGATTTGGTTACTGTCATTTTGTTTTAGTATATATAGAGCAGAGATATAGAAAGATGGAAAAAAATGAAAAAATGGAATAATATAATAGATAAATTATCTCTGCATCTCTTGGGGACTATATATAGCTTTTATTTTTTCAAAAAAAAGTCATAGATATGCTCAAATAAAAAAAGAAATAGTTCCAAAAGTGCACTAAGAACGATCATATAGAAATAAGTTATTAATTAATACGTATTTTGATACATTAAAAGATACTGTATACAGTAGTAAGCTGAAGTATTCAATATATGCACATTCTTGGAAAAGAATTTCATAGTATCCGTTAATTTTCACACCCCTTTATTTTCACAAAAAAATTGGGAAATGGCCCTATGAAATTAACGGGGACCCTCTGTATATATTCATGGACTTGAAAACTGTTTACTAACATGGTACCAGTAGTGATCTCTGTATGAGTGGCTATGTAACAATAATTAAAAGTATCACTTGAAAGCAGCAAACAGTATATTATTCCAGTGAGGAAAAAACAATGGTTCTTTATTAATATGTTATCATCAGCGTCTCATACTAGTTCTATCTTATCGATCATAAACAGAACACGCAAAAGAAGCAATGTGTTATCATGTACATAGATATCTATTTCCCCGGCCTTTGGCTAAATTATATACGTAGGTTTAACGATAGTTGCGATGAAATTGAATAGTCAATATGAAAGTATTGGAAATGTTTTATGGTAAACCCACACATTATAATAGCAATTTAAGTAAGACATCAAAAGTAAAAGAGCTAATAACGGAATAATTAATGTTTACTTTTTCGTTTTTAATTTATTGAATTATTACTATATTTGTACTTATATATACATAGTAGTGGTATTGTTTGAAGGCGTGTATAATATATTTTTACCGGGGATATCATATTCGTTTTGAAAAAGGGATAGAAAAGTCGCGTTGAACAAATGTTGACTGACTAGTCATTAGATCTTTCATAGTAATAATTTACTTTGTCTAATAAAAGGATTTGGAGATGTGATAAAGTGGTCACATTAAGTATATATATTGTTTACAATCTACTGATGTCCTTACTGTTACTGGTAAAGTACAATTTCATGTTTTTATTCGAATGGCCAAGAGAAAAATTTTGAGAAACAATTATTATTTTTTTATTTTACATAATACTGAGGATATAATATATATGAAAAAAAAAAAGGGAAATTTCAATGATTATCATTATTTACTATTGGAATTGCTTCTTAATAATGAAATAAAAGAAAAAGTTAAAATTTAAACAATAAAAACACATACATAAAGGGAGGACTATAATATACATATATAAAAATAAGGATAATAAGAACAATAAACGATATCTAGCCTATATGGTATACCTAAAATTAACGTGCGGCTTTTCGTCGCCAGTAGATGAGGCCTGCACATACAAGTGAGTTGAATACACAAAAGATACAAAGGATTCCGATATTTTGCCATTTATGTGAGGCATCCCAACCATAAAATGAGGTATAGAACTCCTTTGCTGTCGAGTACATACTATATTCACACTCGACAGTACTGCTTGGATCGACTAAATATCCGGTAGCACCAGAATTGAAAAAATTCTTCAGATATTCACCACAACTGAGGTTGGCAGGCGGAGAGAATAATAAAAGTTCTTTTGCATTCGGAACAACTATCAGATTTTCCAATTCATTGACAACCAAACCTTCTATCATGTAGTGGAATGGAACTAAAAAAGAAAAATTAGCTTTTCATTTCTAAAAAAATTAAAATCATTTTTGTCAAAATAAAGAAGATATATACCAAGCCAATACATCCACGAACTCCAAAAATGAGGAAGCGCAAATTGCGTCTGAAGCACACCAGCAAATAAAACAACGGATGTAAATGCCAACGGAGTGAGAATAGCAGCGATGTAAGGGTTTTCTGTAAGGCCGCCAAGAACAAAACCGATAGTAACAGCCCAAAATACATAGAGGGTTGTCATAAGATAATAATATCCAGCTGCTTCAGATGTATTGGCAAGACCAGTAGTCCAATAGATACCTACCATGAACAGTAAGCACACGAACAATATATATGGAATTTCAACAAGAATAGCAGAAATAGCGTAGGGAATCCATCCATAGTATCTTGAAGCATACTCCCGACGGAAATAAGTACGCTCCGACATGAATTTTGGTTGACCCAATACAATCTACATCATAATAGAAAACAATTTCAATGATATAATTATTATAAATCATTGCACTGAGATGCATGTATACAATATTATTCAGAAAGATAAAAAAAAAAGAAAAACCTTACCATCATATAAGCCAAAGGCAAAGACCCAAACAAAAGAAGAATACGATTTTGAATATCAATAAATGTGAGTGACAATTTCCAAAACGTAAAGCCAAGGAATAATGAAATCGAAGTAATAGTGGTGAATCGACCAAAATTATAGTCTGCTGATCGCCAGTAAACCAAAGACATGCGTTTGAATACTAGATATAGCTGAGTCCAAAATGGGGTAGCATATGTAAAAGCTTTCCGCGAAGATTTTTTATCAACAGAATTATGAATTTCCTCCAATTCATCTTCAAGTGCTTTTGCATTGAGTGAATTTGCCCATACATCGGCCCAATTCTTGTTTACAGCATCACCGTTAGTGTTACCAGTAGATGCAACAACATCAAGAATATATTCAGCGGGATTCGCATCTTGAGCATGCTTGGGACCACCATTTGATTCAAAGTAGTCAATCATAATTTTTGCGTCTTGACCAATTTCACCATAGTACGCGGTACGACCACCGTGGACAAGCAAATGTAAATGATCAAAATACTCAAACAAAATAGCAGAAGGTTGGTGAATTGTACATACCACAGGCCATCCAGCATCAGCAAGCTTGCGCAAAAACCGAACAATATTATAAGAGCTTTGAGCATCCAGCCCTGAGGTAGGTTCATCCAAAAAAATCAGCTTTGGTTTGGCAACCAATTCCATAGCAATTGTCAATCGTTTGCGTTCTTCGACTGAAATACCATAACCAAGCTCTAAAACACCAACTTGGGCATCTGCAATATCCTCCAGTTCCAATAACTGGATAATTTGTTCGACATAGTTGTCTTTTTCACTTTTTGAAACGCTTGCATCTTGACGAAGATAAGCAGAAAATTGCATGGCTTCACGGACAGTATCGGCAGGCTGGTGTACATCCATCTGTTCAACGTAACCAGTAATACGTTCGAAATCAGTCATTAATAATTCGCTGTTTAGATAGGTACGGCCTTCGACTTTACCGATTGTTTTGCGTCGGGCGAGAACATCCAACAGCGTTGTTTTTCCAGCACCAGATGAACCCATAAGCGCAGTCAAATGGCCAGGCTTGACGATACCAGAGACGTCATTGAGAATTTGGTACGATCCTCCTTTGACAGGCACTGTATAATTAATATGCTGCCATGAAAACGTTGTACCAGCAGAAACTTGATCCATTTTTTCAGTAACTTGTAATTGACGCTCAAGTCGTACTTTCTCTTCTTCAGGCGTACGAGGCTTAGGTGCTTTACCAGGAAGGTATAGTTTTGTCAATGATCCACCGCCACCAAGTTCATATTTTTCAATCAAAAGGATGTTGATGCCAGTAAAAAATAAGAACCAGACAATTAACATGACAATGTTGACAGACCAAAGCCAATTAGGCTCAATACCAAGAAGATCACGCATATAATCATCGCCAAGTACAAAGCTTTGACCTGGTTTTCCACCACTCATGGAACAGACCTTATGTGCCCAGTCGTCATACCCAGGCCCATATGGGACGGTGCTACCAGGTTCGTCGCACGGATAAACTTGTCCATGCATTTCATTAATAAGAAGTGCTTTGAATCCATAGGCCAGGGGGTAAATCCAATGGATCCTGTAAATTAAAGTAATAATGATTATAATAGATGAATATAACTATATACACTCTAAAAAAATGTTTTTTTATATATAATTTCTTGTAATTTGATTGACATACCAAAAGAACCATCGGTGCATTGCAGAATAGTAAATAAAGTACCCCATATACAAGAAAGCATAGATAAACATGACACAGGCAATGAGATTAGCCTTCATAAAATTATTTGTGAGTAGACCAAAAAAGCGGAAAAATCCGCTCATTGAAAGACACATGGTAAGAAGTGCGAGAAAATATGTAAAGAATCGACCAGCATCTGAGTAGAGGCCCATTAAAAAATATGTAATTATTTGCCATAATAGTACTATTATCAAAATAAAATAACATTTTTGTTCTTTAGTAACATTACCATATGGTATCAATTTCTTATTTATATATAGACTATAACAAACCTTGAGCAACAGTCAATGGAATATCCATAGCAACCTGTGAAATGTAATAAGCAGATGGTCTGTACATGGCATAATGCTTGTGCTTTTCAAGAATAGGTCTGCCAACCATGATATTGACTAACTCACTGTGTGAAAGGAACCCATTACAAATTACGCTAAAGCATACTGCACCAGCTCTAGATACAGCTCCACCAGATGTCAAAGGTACCTTATAAAAGCAAGAACCAATCAAGAATGCAAGGATCAAGACTGTTCCATAACGAGATAAAAGAGATGAGTGACTTCTTGCTAAAAGTTGAGCATTTCGAATGGTCAGCGCCTTGACTTGTTGATAAAACGAGACTGTGTATGGATCCTTTTTGGGTGCAAGTTTTTCATGTTCCTCATATACCGCAGCCTTGAACAGATCTGCTGGCTTCTCGTCATGAAATTGGTCTTTGTATGTTTCGAGTTCTTTCATCATATGTTTATGAATGTCTGATTCCAAATAACGTTGATGGAGTTTAGCAGCAGAGTCAGGTATGGTATAGCCGGGTTTTACCTCACGCTCTAGTGGATTGGAAATACCAGTCAAAAAATCAGGTATAGATTTTCGTGGAGAGGCGTGGTAACCAAGATTTTCAAAGTAAGATTTGACTTGCTCGATGGGACCAAAATAAATACAATAGCCATTGTCAAGAAGTAATACTTTGTCGTATAGTGCAAACATGTTATTGGAAGCTTGATATAAAGTGGAAACAGTTGTCTTGCGAAGCACATTGGTCATAACACGAAGTGAACGGACATAATCAAGAGCAGAAACAGCATCAAGACCTCGTGTTGCACCATCCCATAAGTTGATAGAACTTTGAGTAGTCATCGCTTCCGCGATAGAAAGACGTTTACGTTCACCTCCAGAAAGTCCACGTACATCAGCATTACCAACCAATGTATCCATCTTCTTGGAAAGACCGAGCATTTTACCAAGCATGTATATAAGCTTGTCTACAAATACTTTTTTGGTTTCATCAGGAAGACGATTTCCAGGAGTTTTTGTTCGTAGAGCAAATTGAAGAGTTTCCTTGGTAGTTAATCTATAATGTTATTATATATATTTCTATATTATTACTTTTTTTATATTGATATTGGAGTAGCTATGATATGTAATTATATATATATATTTACGTTGGATGATGCTGATCTTCTTCTTCGTTATAAATTACTTGACCACGATAATGTTTGGCAAATGTTACGGGATCAATTCCGCCATAACTAACATCGCCATCAACTTTGGTATATCCAGCACGCATATTAGCTAATACTTTAAGTAATGTAGTAGTACCCGCTCCTGGACGACCAAGAACCAAAAGCATTTCACCTTCTCTCACAAAAGCAGATTGGGGATGTAAGATTTTTTTGCTGGGAACATTGCCAGATCCAAATTTAAGAAATTTCCATGGCTGTACGAAATCTAACAATCCTGTAAAGACGTTTGAAATTGTATTTGCATCTGCGCCAACGCCCTAGAAAAAATTCAATATATTAACACATGACACTTTATAATTAATTAAGCTGTTTTTTTTTACCTCTACTTCTAAGTCTTTCCAAACTAAGCCAAGATGCTTTGGCTTTTTACCAGCTTGTTTATCTTCATAGGACAGTCCTTTTAAAAACTGATCCAGATCAAATTCTTCTTCAGCTACTCGGCCCTCTTCTCCAGCTTTTTCAAGGTGTTGCTGGTTGACACTTGAAATTCGACTAATTCGCGAAAGTTCACGTTTCATTTCATGGTACTCTTGCATAGCAGCTATTATCATGAAACAATAATATGGTGTTTATTCATTATTCTAATAATGGAAATTGAGGGTATCAATTGTTATTAAGTAATATGTTTATATACCTTCAACGTCAACAGTGTTCGCATTGACTTCGCCATATACTTCACCGTGCCCATATAAATTTTGATTTATGGTGGTATCTGATGGTGGCCTGCTTTGTCTATTAGGACCATCATCATTGGTACTGTTACGTTGATGATCTGCCATAACGTACTATGTAAATATGAAGTATTGAAAATACGTAATACAGATAAAAAATAGCACAGTAACAAGATAAAAAAAAAGTAGAAATGTTTTTACAAGCTCCTTTTTATATTGTTTAGACTAAATATGTCGCGGTATACACCACCAGTGTACAAATTTATGTATTAGAAATCAAAAAAGAAAAAAGTCTGTTCCTCTACTACTTGAGTTACACTGGCCTTAGAATGGCTGACAAATATATCACAGCGTAGGTTTATTCCTGATGTGGTAAAATTACACTTAATTCGTAAGAGTGAGGTTCCTTCACCATCCTCTGGAGCCCTACCCTATTTAGAATGCTATTACGAAACACTTTTCCATGATATTTATATGATTGATCCAGGTACATATACAACCTTATTATTATTGATACCAACTATTATTAAAGCATATCATTATAAAAAGTAGTTAAATTATTAGTAGCAAAACGCATGTTTTTTTTATTGTTGAGTAAGCAATTTTTTTTCATAGATTAGAAGCGTTGCACGTTTCTATATTAATCTAAATCATTATTATAAAAGCAAACAAATGTAGTTTATATCTCTTAGATTACTAATCACTTCAAATAAATTATGTCGATGTTCCACATCGATATCAAGAAAAAAAGAGTCAAACAAACATAAACTCGTGCGCCTCTTCTGAATTTTTGTGCAACCTGTTGACCACGATTAACATAAGTTAACCCATCAAATCAATTACAATATGTACATTATGTCCGTCTCCGTTTCCGGTTGCCGTGAATCAATTAATAATCATTTGATACTACTTTCTAATTTATTCGATTGTTTTATAAATACAGTACTTTTATCTAAATAATATAAAATTTAAAGTGTTAGCTATAACTAGTTATGCTATTACGCAATACTTTATCCACATACATTTGGAAGACTATACACCCTCAAATGTTAATTTTTAAGCTAATCAAAAGATTATATGTAGCTTCACAAATTATTATGTGAATTGCTTCTCTTAACTATATATTCTTGATTTACAGTTGTAGAAACACACTTTGACAAAAAAAAATGCACTAATTATTATAATCTATTTCTATAATTATGTCATTCTCACTCAGCATTTCAAATAAAAAGAAATTATATCTATGCAGAGTCATGTGCCTGTACTGACGTTGTACAGCTACTCCTTGCTCATATGGAACTTGCGCTGAACTGACAATAAACATTGACAATACTAATAAAAAGAGACATGTATAAATCAAGAAAGTGAAGTGGTTTCAATACTATCATTTATAGCATTAATTTTTCTTTTTCTTAGTTATAATCTTAATTATATTAGACAACTTCAACTTGCTTTACAAATTTGTTTATGTTTGTCTTTTTTATCGATTTGGCGTCTAAAATTTTCTATTATTGGACATATAAGTCAGAACTAAGGAAGCTTCACATTACATGAGAACCAGTCAAACACACATTACCCTTTTAAGAGAAATATAAACTTTATATGTATATTTTAAACTGTTTTAACTCTTGTCTTAAAAGCCTTTTTCTTTTTTTTTTAGCTTTTACCTGTTCCTAACTTGCTTTTCGTAATGATTATCAGGCAACATCACACCTTGCTCCCCCCCCCTCGCGGGAAAACTTAAAACTGGAATATATGATATAAAAACATGGGAACAATAATGATAAGCCCCGCTACTTCCATTTATATACGTAAGATTTATACGTATACACCGCATAATATTGAATATATCAGCATAGTATCATGGAAAAGCTTACGAATTTAAATACTGCTGCTCAATTATTCCAGGGATTAATTTTTACTATTTATTTCTTACTAAAAGTAATACTTAAGCAGCTTCTTCTAAGCTATTTACTGCTGTACATAAAATATATAATTCTGAAGCATCTCTATAATACACTACAATGCTACTGGAGGTTATAGACAAGAAAAAAAAATAAGCTAGAGAGGCGCAGATAAAAGATCAATGCTGTTTATTTTATGAAAAATTATGAATGAACAACACAATGCACATTCCATCATAAGATAAAATATAAATATTACATTGATTTATCGCATATAGCACATTAAATATAATTATTGCTTTAAAGAATATATATTCTCATAACATTAAAATTTATTATAGTACTGTCCAGCAGCAACAGTCTATACTCCAAAATAGAATTTTATAAACATAATACTACTGCAACAATGGTGACAGGTAGTTTATTTTGGTGAGCAGCGGTGTCTTTCTAACTAAATCAATGTATATGGCATACTCTCTTCTAGCTGCTTCATAAAAATAGTCTGATATGTATGGGTGTACAGTAAAAATGCTCTTATCTTTACTATATAACTAGTTAATAAATCAATCCTTTGTATTAGGACAGGCTTTTCTATCGTTACTATCTTTTCTATTTTTAGTAAAATAGTTTATAAACAAAATACAAATGATAAATAGTGATATTAAAACACTACCCATTTTATAGATCGTCTTATAGGTACCTTATTTATATTAAACAAAGTTAAACCTTTCTCAGTAATTAAAAGATTTAAAGATAAAATAATGGTCAGGCCACATGATTTTATTTGTACTACCGCTTTCTCATTATATCTGATGATGCTTTATTTTTTCTTTTTATCTTTCTTTTCTCCCACGTTGAAACTTTGGGTGTTTTATTTTGTTACCAACAATATTACAGCTTGTCTCAAATATATTCATGGGCAAACTTAAGCTACAATCATTTTCAGACTTAATCGAATCATTAGCTTCGTTTCCAGAAAAGATCAATAGTGCTATCGTTCATAAGAGGAAGCATAACAACCATCAACAACAGCAGCAATTAGTTGAGGCGTGTCAAAGTAAGGAAAACGAGACACAGAAACAAAAAAAAACACAAGACGAACTTGAACTATTATTTAAACGACGAGTAGACCCGATACATGTGTTACCTATTGAAATCATCGATTTAATATTTTTGTTACTATCACAAGAAGTTCTGATTATTTGCATACAAGTTTCAAAATCATGGCGTGCACAAATTTTGTTAGCTTGTGCAGATGTGTGGCGTAATATTATAATTCAAGACAACAAACAAGATAAACAACTTGCATGTGTAATTTCTTATATCGGCGTTCATGTAAAGCATATGATTATCAACACAACCTCTGAAAAAGTTCGTTTTAAGTGCTTGAAGAATATCAAAAATGGTCATTTCAATCGCATTCAGTCTTTAAAAATTACAAGTAAATATTATTTATAAAATTTCGAAAATACCAGTTGTTTAGTATACAAATAATAGTACAATCAAAAAACAATAATTCATTTATTAACATACTTTAATAATACAAATAAACAAAACATAAAGTGCTTGGACTTCAAGATATGGAGCACTATATTGCACCGATAACAACTTCTTTGAGAAAAATAGAAAATACGCTAACGAGTTTTACCATTGATGTTGGTAATACCAAGAATCCAGTTTTAATAGCAGAAATTTTGGCATCATGCAGCAATCTAAGTAATCTCATCTATTCAACAACCACTTCATTATCAACACAACAAACTGGGAACGAGAATAGCGACAGTCATTCAAAAAAATTAAACCAACAACATTATTCACTACAGAATTTACAAATAAGAGCCCCATCCATCACAGGATCAGACATTGATTCTATATTAAAATACTGCTTAGCGTTGCGACGACTTGTAATGAATGAATGTGATCCTTCTGTCTTGAATACTATTGTCGGCCACGCAACACCAAACCTAGAAATATTAGGGTATGAGCGTTCTGACGACTCTTTTCCGGTTCCACCATTACCAGCAAAAAAGAATCAACATCAAAAAGAAACAATATCCCATAATCATCGTCGTCGTTCTCAACAGCATCATCACAACAAGAAAACAAAAAAACAAAAAATGGTGGGAAATTTACGAATTTTGCACATAGCAAATAACAGCAACAAACCAATTCCTGCACGGAATATTATACCTCTTTTATATAAGAATAGAAAGTCATTAAATTATATCATGGCATGTATCTCATCAATAACGGAAACAGAACTTGAACAATTCCATGCAAAATATCCAGACTTTCAATTACATAACGTGACAAGATTGGTTTTTTGGCCATATAAAGGAATACAAGAATTTTTGTTGCACGCAGTGTACAATTCGACTAAATTATCCTTTTTACATGCTGTAAATGCACAAGATATAAATGTAGTGATAACTGCACTTCTGGAAATGCCACCACTAAAACGTCTTTCCATAAAGAATCCCAAGTGTTCTTCTACTAGAACGACAGAAGTACAATCAGCACCCTCAGAATTATATTTAAATATCTTATTCAAAAAATATGCACGTCTTTCCTTATCTTCCCCCAAGGCTACCACAGCATCGTCATCTTCACGTTCATTTAAATCTCTTGTTTTGAGAGGTTGTAATTGTGTCACGGATCGAGAACTTGCTACACTGTCAAACATCAAGACCCTCAAAAGGATCACTTTTCAAGAACTAATAAATGTTTCAACACATGGGCTCATGACACTTTTCATTCATCTTAATAACCAACTCACTTCTATAAGACTTGCAGAAATGAGGTCGGTAACAGATGATATATTATCACTTTTTGGTGATATGGACAATTTGACTTGTATTAAATTGGAGAATTTACAGCAAGTAACAGATCAAGGCATAAAAATATTAGTGAACAAGAAAAAAGCAAATAAGAGTAGCCCTAGATTAATAGAATTTTCTCTATATAATTGTCCATCGATTACCTCTGGGTGTATGTTCTATGTAAAACAGAACATCCCAATAGCTGCCATCATATCTGCTCACTAAAATAAAAATGAATCTCTTTTTTTTCTTTCTCCCATAATACCGAGTTAGTATACGCAATTATTGATTGGAGTCAATAGTAACTAGTAATAGCTGTGCTTTTATTGACTTACGTTAATTTTATTCTTTTTATTATATACGTATTATACCGTTATGATCGGGTCTCAAATTGTAATATTTGACATGTAAGAATTGTAGATAAAATATAGATATGAGCATACGATAATTGTTCCATTTCCAAAATGATGTTTTATTTTGTGTAACAACACAATTCAGTAAAACTATTGCCAACCGCAGTCGTAACAGTTATATACAAAACACGTCTTCGCGGAGCACTTTTTATTACTATTACTGCTATTGCTATTTCAAAATACGATAACAATATGGAAGACGACAGTAGCAACAACAATAACATTTGGTCTTCACACTTTTTTTTTTCCAAACAGTGCATTGATTTAGAAGCCCATCGAAAAACACTTGATGACAACGCCATTCAAAATTCCCAACTTCAACAAGCCAGTGACGATACCATTGCTATCATAAATAACTTTTTTGAATCTCACTTGTTTGTTTTTCTCGATATACGATCTCAAGCACATGCCATGCTAGGACATTACGATGCTGCTTATGCTGATGTCAAGAAAATGATACAGTGTGCGCCTAATTCTGCTGTTGGGTATTTGAAAAAAGGAAATATTCTTTCAATATCTGGGCGTTATAGGCGTGCCATCAAGGCTTATTCAAAAGGAATAAAAAAAATAACAATGGCAACAACAGAAGCCAGCGATGGAAAAAACCAACGAGAAAAGGAAAAACAAGAAGAAATACGACAACTTTTGGTCGCCAAAAGGAATGAAGCAACCATGATGAATACAATATCTATTGATTTTTTATCCATCTTTCCAAATGAAATCAATGATATCATTATCTCACAATTATCTCAGAGAAGAAGATTGACATGTTTAACTGTATCTCGATTCTGGCGAAGGACTATTTTGGAATCTGCAAGTGGATGGAAGAAACTATCCTTTCATAAGCATAGTATGGATGGTTGTCCTTGGTTACTTAATATTATACCTTTGATTGGACGTTTTGTCAAAAAATTAACTTTTGGTAATACAGATGAACAAACTCTTTTAAGGTGTTTTGAACTAATTACTCAAGGCCATTTCAGTAAAATTCAACAACTTCAAATAACAGGTACATCAAATCTTATTACTGCTACTACTTAGACTCCGTATAAATTGACCATAAAAAATATATATAGCCAATAGCACACGTAATTTGCATCCTTTGTCAGTAAATAATACTGTATTGACGGCCTTTTCACGAATGAATGTATCGTTAACTTATCTTAATTTGAATATTGGTATCAACAAGGAATCAATCACATTAGCAAGCATTATACAATTATGCAAGAACCTGACACATATTCGATTTTCAAATGGAACAGATTTACGAGATGTAGTAGGTGATTTTACTCACGCTGAACAACAAAATGCACTCATCAATTTGGAATTGGAATCAGCTTTTATTACTGGACGAGATATTAGGACCTTGCTACAAAAATGTCAATGCATACGACGGTTGATAATGCTTGGATGTACTACATCTGTTCTAAAAACTATCAATAACTATGCTCTCAATCTCGAAATTTTGGGTTATAATCCTAGTTTTGCAGTTCCTGAATTGAATGAAAAGAAAGAGAATAGGGAGAAAATAAATGGTAATGAACTCTACAGCTACTACATCGACAAAAACAGCAATACTAATGGAATAACACATCATGATGTCCAAAACCCTACAGGAAAAAAAAAGGACTGCGTATGCTATATGGTAACGATGGTGGATCATGTATCCCCACCTTATCCATTTTCCCATTGATTTACAATAACAGAGAAACTCTTGAAGTTATTTATGCGACTCTTTCAGATTTGCCACAAGATAAAATACATCAACTCACCACAAATTACCCTGATTTCCAATTGACGCGTGCCACTCATATTGCATTCTGGCTATTTCCATCTATTCAATCATTTCTGTTACGATCCATTCGCTACTCGACTGTGCTAAGACATTTACATGTGACAAATGTTCATAATCTTGAAGCGCTCACTCAAATTTTAATGGAAATACCTCCACTTTGCGAACTATCCATTTCTCATGTTCATCAAAACAGCATCAATTCTTATAATAATTATCATACTGGTCGTGCAGACGAGAATGACATTGATGGTACTGTCGACGTCAGATCAGAAAGAATAAGAATAACTCCAATGACAACAAACAATGATGCCGAAAATAATCATCTAGCAAGTCTCATTCGATTATTTGAGAAATATGGAGAAATATCAAAAATGGAATTTGTTTCATTAGAAAGTATCAAACTAAGATATTGGGATGTTGTAGATCCTATATTGATTATATTAGCAGATATCAAGACATTACGTACGATTACACTCGAAGGTTTACTACATGTTACTATTCAAGGTTTATTAAATTTAATCAAATCATTTGCTGAACAAAATGGCGAGGGACGACAACATTTATCAACTATCAAACTAGATAGGATAAAAGCGGTTTCCGATGATGTGATTATTGCATTAAAGGATATAAAGAGTATTAGGACCATTGAACTAGATCGGCTGGCTTCTATAACTGATAAAGGAATCAAAGGGTTGGTAGATAATCCGAATCCTCATCTATTATCAAACTTGAAAGTAAGAAGATGTACTCATATTACTAAAGGATGTTTACGCTATATAAAACAAAAAATAAAATGAAATTTTTTTTTGTTCAATTCTATTCAATCACCATAATAGTAAATCCCTTATTATTATAAATATACACTCTCACTGTTACTATGCAACATTTTATCGTTGTTATAAATACTCCTTGTGATCCTTATACACTACTGTGCATCGTTTTTTTTTTGTATGTGCAATAATGATATTGTTGAATAATTTTATTATTTTTGTTTTTTTTTCTGTTGATGATTTCCATGTAAAGAAAAGAAAAGTAAAAAGAGAAAAAAATAGAAATATAAGTTTGTTGTTATTGTTGTTACGAGTTGTAAAAAAAAAAAAGAGAGAGAGGGAGAGAGAGAGAGATAGAGAGCGATAATGAGGTGAAAAACCAAAGAGTAATGTTGTATTTATGTTGTTGTTATTGTTGTGAGTATTTTTTTTCGTAATTGTCATTGTAGTTCAAAAAAGGAAAATTCCTTAGTTAACTCAAAATGAATTAACGAGACCAAGAACGGCTACGGCTTCTCGATCTGTAGGAGCCTCGTCTTCTACGATAATAAGGAGAACGAGATCGACTACGACGACGATATCTTTGACGGTCACGATAATAACCACCACGGTTACCACCGCTTCGACCGCCTCCGCCGCCGCCACCGCCTCCTCCAGCACCACCACCGCCACCGGCATCTCCACCAGGACGTTTGTCTCCCATATATTCTCCAGGTGTAGGTGTATGAGGACGATGAGTTACAGAGTAATCAACACGAACAGGACGATTGTCAATTTCCTATAATTAATTACCTCTACATTTTAGTATTTAATTTTTTTATATATTGACCTCTATTTAATAAATTATCTCTCTATCCAAATAACTTACCATGCCGTTGGTAGCTTCTCTTGCACGAGTAGCATCTTCTTGGTTAGTATAATAGACGAAACCGAAACCACGGGAACGTTTATGCTGAAAATAGATTAAAAACATTAAGTTTACAAAACATAATATATGCATAACAAAATGAATAAAATAAGAGTAAAACTTACACGATGATCGTAAACAACTGTAACTCGTTCCAATTGACCGTATTGAGAAAAGATTTCTTCAAGATCTGGTTCACGCGTTCTCAAATTCAAACCAAATACACCAATAATCTTAGATTGTTCAGGTTTATCCTATTATTATTATTATTATTAAAGAAGAGAAATATAAAAGTTAATAAGAAGCGAAATGGGTTATTTTCTTTCATAATCTCTTTTCTTTTATAAAAGAAAATAAAAAATTATATTTTACCCTGGTGCCATGGAATTCCTTTTCCTTTCGACTAAAAAAAATACCATTTATCAGTTAACTATTCATTTTATATTAAATATTAAATAATAATAATATATTACCTTTTACGTCTTTCAAGTGAACGAGAAGAGAAACGACTACGACGAGGTGGAGAACGACTATATCGACTGCGACGACGTGGCGAAGGGCTGTATTGTTAAGTTTTGATCAGCAAAAATGAAAAGAAACAATTATTTGACTTCTTGAAAAAAAAACATTTCTTGAAAAGGGTTTTTTTGTTCTTGTTATAAATAAAAAGAGGAAGGGTACTTGTAAAAAAAGAAAAAAAAAGAAAGCAAAGCAAAAGGATAATAAGAAAAGAAAAATGAAAGACGCGTGTTTGATGATGATGA
This sequence comes from Circinella umbellata, assembly GCA_025093555.1. Classification (NCBI taxonomy): domain Eukaryota; kingdom Fungi; phylum Mucoromycota; class Mucoromycetes; order Mucorales; family Lichtheimiaceae; genus Circinella; species Circinella umbellata. Next base: position 232,289 of record JAIWNF010000017.1, on the reverse strand, counting down.
TAGCTTGCAGAAAATTCTTCTTGCTTGTATGAAAAAAATATTGTAATTTCTCTCTCTTTTTTTTTTCTTTTTTTTTTCTTTCTTTTTCTTTATAAAAAAATGGCCTTCCTTTTTCTTCTCACTTTTTTTTCTTGTTTAAACGCTTTATAAAAAAAGCTCATTTTTTTAAGTCAACATGAAAATATAAAAATAGAGAATGACCAAAAAAAAAAAAAAAAAAAGTAATAATAATAAAGTAATAAACAAACACATCGCCACTGCAAGCAAGAGAGAAAAAGAGAGAGAGAGAGAGTAGGAGAAGGGAAAAAATAGGGGGGGTAGGTAGGTGGATTGAGAGGATTGGGATATTAAGAAATATAAAGAACAATAAAAATATATTATAAAAGAACAAAGAAAATATATTATTTCTTTTTTTTAATAGCTTACCTTCTTCTATATCTTCTTCTACGATCACGACTTCTAGATCTAGAATAAGAGGGTGATCGAGCACGACGACGACCATAAGAGCGTGACGATGATCGACTACGAGAGCGAGAACGTGACATTGGTGTTCGTGAACGCGAACGAGAACGACTACGACGATCACCACGTGCAGGCGATGGACTTCTGCTCACTGAACGAGAGCGAGAGCGAGAACGTGAAGGTGAACGAGAGCGAGAACGTGACATTGGTGTACGAGAACGCGAACGATTGTTATTATCACCCGATGTTTGTTCGGGTGGTGGTGGTGTTGAACGTTCTTCAGCTGGTAATGGATCCTACAATAATAATATTATAATTAACATTATTATTATTATTATTTTATTAGTATTATTAGTATAAATAATATTATTATTATTTTCCATGAATTATTATTTAGATTAGAAATAGTTTGATTAACAAAAAGGAATGACGCGTTGCAGTAGATTAAAATAAAAAAAATAAATTACCATCTTGAAAAGTTGGAAAGTAAAAAAAAAAAAAGAGACCCTCAACTTTTTCGCTTTGACTGAAAGGAAAAACGAAAAAATAAAAAAATTGAATCCGTGACTTTGATTTGTTCTTTTTTGTTATAAAAATAATGCCGCAACTATACACTTATAATGATATGTTCTACTCAGTTTAATGAGGAAAAAGGTGAAAGTGTGAAGTCAATGTACTGTAAATTAATAAAACACTCTCTTTGTTGCCATGACAAAACTCTAGCCCATGTTTGTAAATGGATAATAAAAGTGAAAAATTATGTTGTAAATTTTATATAATTCTATAACAAAATGCATACTGACAACCCTTGTCAATATACAGTACAATGTATATTTTTATTTGAACTAATTGGCTAAAAATATAGATCATTGCTACATAGCTTTTATAGACCGAAAAAAAAAACCTCGTTATATATAATTCACCAGTAGTTTTTTTTTTCGGTTTGTTTTTTATATCTAAAGTGTATATCATCTTGACTTTATAGTAAGTATTAATAGCAAAAAATTTTAGGGGGAATGAGTACTCTTAGCTAATTAAGTGGAATGTTTTTTTTCTCCGTGCGTTTGTAATATTTTATGGTAATACTTATTCATCCGTCAGCCTTTGTCTCTCTCCGACGTATTTTTTCACCAAGGTTAAAATAATATGAGTTGTCAATAATTAGATAATAAATAGCCTGACAGTGTAACTTTTATCAGCCTATACGCCAAGATTAGATATGTTATAATAAAAAAAAAATTGAGTATAAATATCGGTATCTGGTAAAATAACACTACTACTTGTACATGTACTATTCTTTGCTTCTTGTTCTTAATAATAATCAGCCTGGACACTACGTATAAAAAAATGTCTCTAATGAGCAACAGTAATAACAAGAAGAAGCATACCGAGCAAATACAACGCATGCAAAAGCTTCATGGAGATCTTATTCTAGATGAAGGTAATTTCTTTAAAAAGATTTCACAAAAAACCAAGTACTTAATAAAGAAGCAGTAACCACTTATTACAGTAATTGGTGGGTCCAAAGTAGTAATGATATCTATTATGATGATCAACAAAAGCACCAAGTAGCTGTTGAAAAAGAGCAAGATACTGTTATTGTTAATAAAGAAGAAAAGGGTGTTCAACATAATCATGAACAAGTCCAAAATATGACGAATGCATTCTATGATCTGGTCACTGATTTTTATGAGTGTGGTAAATATATCTATCAATTATATAGTATAGAAAGTTTGATATCGAAAATGTATCATGTACTATAGGATGGGGACAATCATTTCATTTTGCTCGGCTTTATAAAGATAAAAAAAAAAGACTATGAATGATAATTAACAGTACCAGTACAGTGAAAGGTGAAAAAAAATATGCTTAGCAACAAAAAGTTATATGTTTTATAATTATAGGAGATACATTTGAGGAAAATATTAAACGACATGAAGCATTTTTGGCGATAAAACTTGGATCTACACAAGGACAGCGAGTACTGTTCTGACCTAACTTTTTTTTCTATGATGTATATATTATATATAATTAAAAAAAATTCAAGAGGTCACTTTATTTACTTATATTATATATATAGGATGTTGGATATGGTGTAAGTAAATAATGAAACAATGCCAACATTACGTATTACTCGACAAAAAAGTCACTTACCATTTTTACTGATATCATATATACATAATTATATAATTAGGTGGCCCACTACGTGAAATTGTGAAGACATGTGGTTATGCTCACGTTACCGGCATTAACAACAATGCATACCAAATTGAGCGTTAGTTGTGCAGCTTATGCAGCAAAATACAGATTGACAGATTATACTGGATTTGTTGAAGGAGATTTCACCCAGATGCCATTTAGTAATTGTACTTTCGATGCAGTATTTTCTGTTGAAGCTACTGTTCATGCACCTCGACTTGAAATAGTGTATAGCGAAATCTATTGTGTATTACGTCCTGGAGGAAGATTTGCCTGCTATGAATGGTGTAGTACATCCAAATATGATCCGCTTAACAAACCTATACATCGTCAAGTAGTTTATGGTATTAAAGAGGGCAATTCAATTTCTAAATTGTATTCTACTGATGATTGTCTGAAAGCTCTCGAAGTTGTTGTATTCGAAATATTAGAACAACATGACACTGCTATAATTGATCAAGCAACTATTCCTTGGTATTATTCACTCAAGAAACCAGAAGGATTGCGTGGATTACTTCGATCACCTTTGGGAAGATATTATACTCATAGTTTATTAACAGTTATGAGCAAGTTCAAGTTGGTTCCACCAGGTGTTTTGGAAACATCAGAATTATTAAATAATGCGACAGATGCATTGGTTGCTGGCGGAGAAATGGGGATATTCACTCCAATGTTTTTTTTTTGTTGTAGAAAAACCATTGTGATATAGATATATATATATATACGAAAAACCAAAATATTGAGCTTTATCATCTACATATGTTAATTATCTTTACTTAAAATAAACTCATAGCTATCTATTTAATCATTTACTTGAACCTAAGAAGCACAGCACATATTGAATTTTTGCGTCCCAACATTTTTGCTTTTGCCGAATCTCAATTTCAAAAATGATAATTTTCATTCTGAACTTACACTTTCATATACAGTATGATTTCAATTCCGTGTTGTTAGATTTTCGTATTTGAGTTATATATCTTTTTTTTCGTCTTAATTATTACTATTGAGGATTTATCCTGTACTATTTGACTTGATAAACATCAAAAAAAAAAAATTGTTGCGATAGCTCCAACAGCAATGTTTCAACATCTTACCCTTCAGAAGGCATAGTGAACACAGATGGCTTAAAGTGTGATATTCAAACCCTGGCAATCTTTAGAAGTTACTATGTTAACAGGTTTAACAACACGCAATGTCAAGATTATTATACTTCATACAAATGTTCGCGCCTTTACACCAGAATGTAGTTTAGGCCATAACAACTCGGTAGAATCCACGGTGAAAGATATATAGCTTATAAAACTAAATGCTTCTACGCGTATATCACGTAATTTATTTTTGACCAAGATGATATGGAGACTCAAAACAGTTGCATCAATCGCGCTATTGTGTTTAATTATCTCAAATAGCTTCTGTCTCATGGTAAAATAATCAACTACATGGGTCTTTGGAGTTATATTTATATATATTAGACAACAGGTCGTCGTCGTTAGTATAAATAGACATTGCAAATCTCATTGTAGTGATGTTGACTACGTTTTTGCATCATTGCAACTATCTCAGTTTCTTTCTGCTTATAACCATGTTTGTGTTGATTATTAATGGAAAGATACTATGAAAAATAGTGAAATAATTTAATTTATCATCGGAAAAGTTGTACAGTGATTTCTATATGTATTATGTAGAACTACATATTTTGCCATGATAATATCTCCACTATCACTCGACAGCCATTTGCTATTCTGTTTTATTATATTGCTGTAAAACGAACATTTTTACGATAATAAAAACTTTCAAGCTTTTATACAAATAAAATATTATTTAGATTAACGTCTCGTTACAAATATAAAACAAGTTTGTGTATGTAGCTTATTTGTTTGTAAGCATAAAAAGTATAATAAATTTCATTATATATAATTCACAATAACAGATAAATTTATCGTTTCTCGATTATATAAGAGAAAGTGTATAGATTTAATTTCCAACAAAACAATGTGTGAAGACTAGGCGCACTGCGGTCGTCCTCCACTTGCTTTATCGCTTCGCGCACACAGCTCCTGCTCCCAGCGTTCACCATGCTTGCAAAACGTAGGAATAATTTTATGGTTTTATTTTTATTCTTGATCCAAATACTTTCAGGCAGCCGCTCATGTAATAATAATAATAATAATAATAATAATAATAATAATAATAATAATAATAATAAAATAGTATTTACGATTAGTGTAATTCATTAAGAAAAACTTAACATGGCATTATATCCTTTACCTTTTTTATTATCTGCGATAGTGTCACCTATTCCAACAAAGCAATGTGTGAAGACTAGGCGCACTGCGGTCGTCCTCCACTTGCTTTATCGCTTCGCGCACACAGCTCCTGCTCCCAGCGTTCACCATGCTTGCAAAACGTAGGAATAACTTTATAATACTACTTTTGTACTTGGTCCAAATACTTTCAGGCAGCCGCTCATGTAATAATAATAATAATAATAATAATAAAATAGTATTTACGATTAGTGTGATTCGTTAAGAAAAACTTAACATGGCATTATGTCCTTTACCTTTTTTTAATATCTGCAGTAGTGTCACCTATTCCAACAAAGCAATGTGTGAAGACTAGGCGCACTGCGGTCGTCTTCCACTTGCTTTATCGCTTCGCGCACACAGCTCCTGCTCCCAGCGTTCACCATGCTTGCAAAACGTAGGAATAATCTTATAATACTACTTTTGTTCTTGGTACAAATATTTTCAGGCAGCCGCTCATGTAATAATAATAATAATAAAAAGTATTATTTACGATTAGTGTAATTCATTAAGAAAGAACTTAGCGTGGCACTATATCTTTTACCTTTTTTATTTATCTGCACTAGTGTCACCTATTCCAACAAAGCAACGTGTGAAGACTAGGCGCGCTGCGGTCGTCCTCCACTTGCTTTATCGCTTCACGCACACAGCTCCTGCTCCCAGCGTTCACCATGCTTGCAAAACGTAGGAATAATCTTATAATACTACTTTTGTTCTTGGTACAAATACTTTCAGGCAGCCGCTCATGTAATAATAATAATAATATTAAAATATTATATACGTACGATTAGTGTAATTTATTAAGAAAAACTTAACATCGCATTATACCCTTTACCTTTTTTTAATATCTGCACTAGTGTCACCTATTCCAACAAAGCAATGTGTGAAGACTAGGCGCACTGCGGTCGTCCTCCACTTGCTTTATCGCTTCGCGCACACAGTTCCTGCTCCCAGCGTTCACCATGCTTGCAAAACGTAGGAATAATTTTATAATACTATTTTTGTTTCTGACACATAATAGATCAACCGTACTTTGCATCTTGGTTGTCAAAAATGAAGAGTAAAAATACTCAAATAATTAGACAGCTATATGTATAATATGATTAAGAGAGTGAGCTGGTTATAATACCTTTTTTTAAAAAAAAAAAAAAAAAGAAAGGTTATAATAAAAAGTGGGTTACGGCCACTCTTAAGAATACGGAGTTTATAGTAGCGATAAAGAGTTCTTTTTTTTAGGGGAATAGTAGTTAGACAGAGCCAATATTTATACCTTTGACTTACATATAACATATGATTGACGCGTTCTTCTTTGTTATGCATGATGAGGATAATAGTAAACAAAGGTAATTATTTATCAAAACCGGTTTTGTCCCTCTCTTTCATTTTAATTTATTTATTTTTCACACGATTATAATTCGCAAGTGCCATCTCACTATATGACGCTAATCTTTTTTTTATCGAGGAATGGTATATGTTCTTTTGATATTCCACCTTAATAAAATATCGATTTTACACCTATAATTATCACTGGCGATGTTCTTTTAAATAATGATTTGTAGCTCTTTAAAAAAATCGAAGTGTAAGTTTTCTATTTCACTTTTACGAATTTTCACATGGTTGCTACGTATGCGTTACGCTCGGCTCTTTCTTACGTTGAAATTATTTATTTATTTTATTACTGACGAACACGCGCTGAAAACAAAAGAGGGGGGGTGCAAAAAACGGGATTTTAGTGTACATTGTATTATTCTTTTACGCTCTATACATGATTCTGGACCGTAGCTGTTACTCTCTCTATTTTTTTATGTATATATTCGCTCGATTGAACACAAATAACCGGTTGTCTTTTTCAATTATTGCTATTTGTTAAAAAGAAACTTTATTATTGTTTAATTCATATTACTCCCGGTCCCACTCCCCACCCCCACCCTTATTAGTTTTATGTACTCAACGTAGTGTTTCTAAAGTATATCATAATCTCCTTCACAATCCGTTATCTTCAAAGCTCTAGGAATACTTATATTATAATAAGATTGGTATTATGATCATATCATATAAACTATCAGTAGCTTAAAAGTTATTTGTAGACTTAGCTTACTGACCTCTTTTACTGAAAAGCGAGCCTTTCTTAATATAAGAATGTCTACCCAGACTTCTGTGAAGATATAAGATGCATCACACATCTCGTCCACATGTATGCCATGTAGTAAAAAAAAACGTATCTTATGACTTCACATATTAGACTCCAGAATAGTTCTGATATCACGCTGTTTTTCGCGTGGCTGGTAGTAATTATTAGCAAGTGAAGAACAAAATGGTACGGAGTAAGTATTGTGTAATTATATAAAGTACTACGCTGTCTCTGTGAAGCACTTACACAAAAAACTCTTTTTACCTTTTTTTTTTACTGTCCTTAAGCAAAATCTTATATTCGATTTTACACACAACCAGATTAACAAGTTAGACCAACCGCAGCAGTGCTGTTACAAAATTGTTTACACCAAAAATTTTAATAGTTTGTTCCTCTTCATAAAATTATTGATTCTGTTCATTAATACGACAACGATGTCTAGATTCTTCAAAAACCGTAAACAAAAACGTGATCTCGATGAGCAAATGGAGAGAAATAGTATCAATGCACGACAAATTGCTGCTCGTGTCCTACAACATTCCCGAGAAAGAAATCTCATAGCGAATTCCACTATCGAAAACCCAAAAAAAAAAGGTTATAAAACGCAATCGTGCCCTTTTTAAAAAAATAATTATGGAAGAATATTTTGTACCTCTTCCCAGTTACGATGCATGATATTTTCATTGTCGTTTTCGTATGCGGCGTGAATTTTTTTTTTTACGTATCATGCAAGAGCTTGGAACAAAGTATGAATACTTTCAAGAAAGACCTGATGCTGCTGGAAAGCTTGGGATACATCCATATGTCAAAGGTACTGAAGCCATGCGTATGATGGTTCTGCTGATGCTGTCGTCGAATATTTAAAGATCAGTGAGACAACAGCGCGAAACTCTCTAAATGAATTCAGCAAATGGTTATCGAGCGCTTTGGGGAAGAATATCTTCGTGCCCCCAATGAGCAAGACCTCGCGTGTCTGTTGGTCCTTGGTGAAGCACGCGGGTTTCCAGGCATGCTTGGATCTTTGGGTTGCATGCATTGGCAGTAGAAGAATGGTCCGACTGGTTGGGCCGGTATGTACACTTCCGGTAAAGAAGGTACATCCACCATCATTCTTGAAGTTGTCGCTTCACATGATTTATGGATATGACAGTCGTTTTTTGGTGTTCCTGGTCCATGTAATGTCATCAACGTCTTACATAAATCCCCTTTGTTTGACGAGGTCATTAATGGCAATGCCCCATCTGTCACATATTCTGTCATAATAACCAGTATGATAAGGGATATTATTTAGCAGATGGGATCTGCCCGAGCTGGGCAACATTATTCAAGACCATTAGACATCCAATGAGCAGAATTCATAAGGTACATATCACTTTATTAATTATAAAACTCTACTATAATTACTCTATCAGTTTCCGTTACTACCTTGATAAAAAAATTACTTATGATAAAGAAAAAAATGAAGCACTGCATACAGTATGTCTTTTGTTAAATGAAACTCATCACGTTTTTAATCTACTAGGTATTTGCTAAACGCCAAGAGTCAGTCCGCAAGGATAATGAGCGTGTTTATGGTGTACTTCAGGAGCGTTTTGCGACCATATGTGAGCCTGGACGTCCATGTCATGTAGCCACACTTTCGAACATTATCATAACATGCATCATCATGCACAATATGATCGTTGAGGATGAACGTGAGGGATATAGCAAGCGAATTCCACTGGATTATGACAGTTGTTCATTTACTGTTCTACCACGGCGGACAAATGGATGAAATAATGCGTCGTCGACGTCAAAAGCGTATCCTTGATAAAAATGTCCATAATAAACTAACGAAAGATCTCATTGATAATATCTGGTGACTCTATGCATATGGGGATGATGATGATCAATAACTACTTACCTCATATATAATCTTGACAAAAAAAATTATTATTGTTTTTCTCTTTTTTTTCCTCCACATCCCCTCTTCGTCTCCGCCTTCTACTTCACCATTTCCTTTTGTTTCTTCCTTGGCGACTTCATTTTCTTTTTCAATTCGTCCAGAATACGCTTTTACATGATCCGATAGGATTCTTGCTGTTGATCATTGAGACCATGCAAATCAACCTGCTTCGCCATAAGCATTGTTTTGCTCTCATTAAAACGGCTTTGGCGCGGTCACAGTCGATTTCTTGCTGAATTTTTATTGTTTTCAAAGCCTGCGCATCAGCTAACTCTTTTTTATTAGCTCGGCGCTTTCATTTGTTGTTTTTGGCTTTGTGTTTGCCAATAGGCCTTTTCATAGCCTCTGCCTCGTTGTTTGATTTGGAGCTTGGGGCTTCCATTTGGGCTCTTCTTTCGGTATGTCCCACACATGCTTCAATCCAAAGTTTTGTCACTATTGGCGGGACGGAAGTCGACATACTTTTCGCAGGCCTGTTCATACTATATGTCATTGTTAATTGTCTGCTAACTTTAGTTGCTGACGTTTCTTTATAGATGCAAAATTAGCTAACCATATCATTGTTGTTTTCACCACTATGTGGCTGGATCATCACTTTCGCATAATTCGCAGAAAAATATTGACACCTCGATGAAATAGAATTGAATCTTGAATTCAACGAAGTGGTATCCCGGGATTAAGGATCTCCTGTTTTCGTAATGAAGGTGGATTTAATTAAAGACCACATGGTTTCATCACCCACGTCGTCTCCTACTTCTGGCCGGGTGGTGACGCCAAGATATGCTTCAGCAAGCCCAATGTCTTCAGGTTTACCTTTCTTTTTGCGTTGGGTGTTGGTACCAGAGAGAATGGTACGAGTAGTAGTTGGAGTGGTAGGCATGTTTTTTTCGATTATCATGATGAGAGTGTAGAGTGAAAGTTTTTTTATTCTATTCTGCAGTGGTTTTTATTTTGAATTCAAACAGCTGTGAAATTTCATAGCTTGCAAGGAACAAGTTAACCGGTTGTAACATCTTGGTAACAGCACCGCTGCGTGGGGGTAGCTGTTATGTGAGCTGTTAAATTCAACATAACAGCAGGTGTAACACAGCACCACTGCGACTGGTCTACAAAATGTAAGTTTATGAATACCGCAAAGTGATACTAGAAAGTATTAATCTATAATACTTTTTTTTAGGACAAATGAAAATTTCGAAAGATTAGTCGATGCAAAAGCAGCCGAACAAAATGAACTTAATATTCTTCTATCGAAAAAACGTAAACGAGAATACGAAGAGGCTCAAAAAACTATCAGTCGTCCTCAAGCTTCAACATGCGAAAATAAGAGAACTATAAAAAGAAATGATATAAATGAAAAGGTATATCTCTTACATTGGTTCGTGATTACTTTTGAAAACTACCTCAGACTTAATTATTTCTTAATTATTTTTACGTAGTCTCTTATTGCAGAAATTTGGAGTCAAGCTGTCACAATGCATGGGAATTGGACATCCATTAATACGCTTAAAAAAGCATTTACATTGTAAGTACAAAGCAGTTATAGTTATATATTTACTATATAAGTTACTAACAAAATGCATTTAGCCTAACATTGAACTCGGTAATCAATTTAGACTATGACTACTGTTCTACGGCAAATATTAGTGAGGCACGATGGGAAGAGTACATAAAATACAATGGATTTTCTCGCGTTTGTTTCGATAACTTCAAATTGAATACAGTAATAGAAAAAATCAACCAACATGCTGGCCGTAAAGAAGAAGAAAACGACATTTATGAGAATGTTAACAACCAGGTGCGTACATATGAAATTAGATCGTCATTCAAAAAAGAACCCGTGTTCGAAACTAATTACATTGTTTTATGTTTTTAGCTTCCAGAATTCTTGTTTTTAAGTTGTTGTACTGCATTGCACCCTATTGCAAGAGTCAAATTTATTCACACTTGTAAGTATAGAAATACGCAGCGTGATGTATAAATATTAATGTTTTTATACAATAATAATAATAGGCTCTCCATATTTGAATTCCAGCAAGATTCATTGGATTGTTGGCGCCAGATGTCTGAAACTGACATATTTCGAGTTTTTTTCAGCAACATTTTCGAGATTGTGTTTGAAGGCTCGCCTATCAAACTGTGCGCGTACGTATAAAAAGCGTTAGATTTTTGGGGGGAGGGGGAGGAAAGGGGAGAATACTATTGAAAATAGTTTGTTCAGACAAAAAAAACATTTGTTATTAGCGGCGAAACTGAAAAGGGAATCGCTACGGGCACCCCATATTTTGGCTTTACGGACACCCCACAAATAAAAAGTTGTCAAACAAGTTCTTAGAGCATGTGAACTATAATTCCAGCGTTATCAACACCAATACCGCTTATTTGATCACTCATATATATCATTATAAGTATACATTATCCCTTGTTCGTCTTGTCTCCATGTGAATTACAGCTCTCACTGGTGTACCTAACAATATAATAGTGAGAGAAGGTAAGAAATATTGAACGATGGTCATAAAAAGTTTAACTGCTAATATAAGCTTTATAAACATTTCTAATCATATAACGATAACAACTGTATATATATATATATAGTGTATAAATGACTGGATACGACGTAATTATATCATATTGGTATGTATCTTTGAAAAAATATAAAGGTGCGATTGGGGTATCCGTAAAAATTGAAATTACTTAATATAGTATGTTTTTGGCGTGTCCGTAGCAAATCCCAACTGAAAATATTGCTCGAAATACTTTAAAGACTTCGTGTGATCTAATTCAAGACGGAACGCATACAAAGTCGATCTTCGTTTGGTACACATGGATGGAAAAAAACAGCATGACGTAGCAAATTGTGAATTCGCAAAAAACGGAAACTTGTTAAAGAAAATTGTAACCGACAATATCAAATTAATAGGTGAAGCAAAATGTATAATGGATTTTTTGGTTCATATTGGTAGACTGGATGAAAGTCAAGCTCGTGAAGTCAAAGTTGTCAATTTACAAGCATGTGGTAAGCTATTCAGTACATCCTATACATTGATTTGATACATGATTCTACAAATAACTCATGGAAGTTCGTTTTTTAACTGCATAGGGCTAAAGATGCAACTTGTGTTGTTGAAGTTGGATATGAATGGTGATGGATATGCTGTTCAATCAGTTGGAAAAACAATACGATTTCCACATTCACGAGAAAAGATTGGTGACTTTTTTGACGTTGCACTTCCTCAACTGTATTACTTAAAGGTTAGTATACATGACGTCTAAATATATATTATATCATATTAAACAAAAAACAATATTATTAGAAAATTGCTGAGAAGAATGGAAAAATCATTCAAAATGGTTTAAACAGGGATAGTAGCAAATATGGGAGTGCAACACCAGAACCAGTACTATCATTTATCAAACGTACTTGGCGTGGTCCAAAACCCTCTCGTCCTAACATCCCTCCTCCTGTACCATACACATTAGCAACAACACTCATTTTCTTATTGTTAGTACAGTTGAATCCCATTTTTTGCACAGGTGGGATTTGACTTGAAAGTAGTGCAAAAAACGGGGGGTGCAAAAGCGGGGTTTTACTTTACCTCTCCAGTCAATTCACTCAAACCCTGTATATTAAATAACCTACTTATTTTCTTCTCATACACTCATTTTTATATATATATTCATTTTACTTGAAAAACTGACTTATACGTAGCTATCTTGTTATTATTATTATTATTATTATTATATAAAATATATCTTTAGTTTGATGATTTAGAAGCGTATACTAATTTCAAATTATAAACAAGTAGAAGGTATGAATGACTGTATAATGTGTGTCGATATATATTGGTGAAACACATAGATAAGTGTTTCTTATTTTAAATTACACATGAATAATAATAAGTAAAAGAAAAAGAAAAAGCATATATACCTATGCGATTCATACACAAATACACTTGAATGCTCAGAGTCTTATCCGCCCAAGGGCGATTTTTTGAATATGTTGGTATGAAATGCTTAACTCCTGTTTTATTTAGCCTGTCGAGAAGTAATATTTTATTTTAATTATACTATATTTTAATTATTATTTTATCATATTGCTTATATAAATAAAAACGTGAGAAGTGTGTATACTTTTATATCTGCTTATATGTAATGCGAATATGTAATTGATTTTGTTTAGTGTGATTTATATAAAGTAGTTAATTAGAAGAAGGTGGGAGGAGAATGATATTGCGAGAGACAGAGATAGAGAAAAGAACTAACATTTAAGTATTTGATTCTACAACTATATTATTGAAATAATACTTGTTTTACAAGTTAATCTGTATTAACTTTGATCCAATAGATAAATTGTGTTAAACACACAGATAACCATATAAGGGATTTCCGGGAACATGTCACACTTCAATGGGACTATAGCTGCATAAATACGGTATAAACTCAAAGGCATTTGTCACTGTATTTTATTTTAGTGTAGCATGTGCTTTCATTTTTGTAGTAGATCAATGTTTTTATAGAGTTGAATTATATGTATCCTAGGAAGAAGAATACACAAGATGCCAAAAAAACAAGTATATCATAACACTTCAAATCAAATTCTTTTATGATTTTTGTGTCATACGATCAAATAAAAAACGCATTTCATAATTATCATAAAATATCCTTATATTGGTTCGGTGCTGCTTTAAACTCTTCAATAGAGTAAAGTTTATGATCATTACAAAGCGGCGAAATGGATAAGTTCTTTTATTTGGGGTGTTGTCAAGCTTGTTACATTTTTTACTATGTTATATACATATATATAAAGAAGAAAACATCTTAGTAACACGTGCAACGTTGAAGATATATATATATATATATATATATATATCCTGGTTCTCTACAAATACAGTTTTTTAATTGATACGTACGTACGTAGCCTGTTCAACAAACCTAATTAGAAGGTGAGATCTTCTAGTAAATAAGCGGGATAATTTTTTTCTTCATAACTGACTTCTAAACATACTTGATCCAAAGTTCATGACTTGTAACTTTCGTTGTAACGTACAATTTTTCCTGATAGTCTGAGCATATAATCAGGGGATCTGCATAACTCATGCGTTTTTTTGAAACGCAGTTCAAAATTTGCATTTAGTGGAGAAATGGTACATATGCAGTTTTATGTTGAAGTCATTAACGGCATTGGCACATGCTTTACGAAAACTTTCCTTAAGTTTATATCAGCAAAAAATAAATTAGTGTGCCGTTCACTTTTTATATATTTATATCTCACTTGATAATACTGCCATTATGAATTAGTATATCTGAAAATTGGAAAAGATGGACGTATCATATATCAGAACTAAATTTTACTCTTCTTTCAAATAGTTTTCCATGTTTTATTTATTTGGTTTTTGTTTTCTTTTCTAATAATAGTAATAATAAAGCTTTACAATTAAAATATGAATTGCTTGATATATATTTAAAAGTAAAAGAAGCAATAGTATAATGAGTCAAACAATAATCAATAACAACAACAAACTCAAATTATTATAAATCATTTGATATACATAAGCATATACATGGACAAAAACGTAATTATATTATTCTTTTAAAGAAAGTTAAAGGGGAGTGTCACTGCTTACCGTACTACTACTAGACATTGAAGGTACATTATGAACATCGTCATCATTGATGCTTTCGTTTTGTAACGATAGTAAACCGAATAATTTCATTCGTTCTGAACAAATTGGACACATTTTGATTCTGGTGATAGTTGTTGATGTTGTTGAGATAAGCCAAGGAAAACAATGCTTATGAGTATGTGTTACATTGTTGATAATGTAATCCGTCATTACTAGTTCCAAGCATTCTCGGCAAGAAGGAAGTAGTACGTTTGAATAAATATTTGAGCGTAAAGATACTGTATAAAAGGCATTTTCAACTTTTATTTACTACCCTTGACCAATTGGTCTGGTACACCCTGTGCTTCTTTTGAACTCAAAATAACTTGATCGTTACGTGTAATACTTAATACTTGATTACCTGTCAATAAATAATGTGTTGCTTCCATAATACCACCCAACTATATAGGGTAATATACCCGAAACGACGATGATGATTTGTTAGTGATTATACAGATATCTTGATGCGAAAATGTTATTTACCAGATGTTTAAAATAATTCAACTCATCAGGAGTATATAAAGTTGTAATTTGTGAGGAAAAATCTGATTTGGTATCTATCCAATAAAATAATAACGTAGTGGGGAAACGATATGGTATTGTAATGGTTCTGCCTCAGCACATTGTTTTTTTGACACATAATTAGAATCATTATTTATAATATACCGATAAAAGTATCATATCTCCAGTTATTTCATCAATAACACAATGTAAAACAGAGCAATATCACTTACATCAGAGTTTATATCATCAATGATTTCTTGAAACGCTAGTCGAGAAGCTTTTATTTTATATATCGGGATAATAATGCGTTAATAAATATATAACCACAAACATGTGAACAACCTCTTTCTTTTTATGTCTATACTGTTTTACTTTGCTCATCGATATTACAAACTTCGTCATACAATCCTTCTGCGTGATTTATATTCAAAGTTCGATAGCTCAACATTGCTTGTAAAAACACACGAGATGAACATCGGAGTATTCTGTAGTAGACATCGTTATCGCGTTAATATTGTTTTTTCAAATGAAGATAGAAAAAATGCGAAGTCCAAAGAAAACTCTTTATAGCTAGACTCCGAATTTTTAAGAGTGGCCGTGACCCATTATTTATCAAGGAAAGAAAGAACCAGCTCACGCTTAATTCATTATACATGTAGCTGTCTAATTAATTAAATATTTTTATTCTTTATTTTTGACAAGCAAATAACAACCAAAATGCAAAGTATGGTTCATCAAGAATAAAAGTAGTATTATAAAATTATTTCTACGTTTTGCAAGCATGGTGAGCGCTGGGAGCAGGAACAACTGATGTGTGCGTGAAGCGATAAAACAAGTGGAGAACGACAGTAGTGTGCCTAGTCTTCACGCATTACTTTGTTGGAATAATTAATTTATACTTCTTCTCTAATATAATTGAGAGGCGATGAATTTATGAATAATGAAATTTATTATAATTCTATGCTTACAAACAAATAAGCTACATACACAAATTTGTTTTATATTTGTAACAGGACTTTAATCTAAATAACATTTTATCTGTATAATTTGTCACAAAAACTTGAGAGCTTTTATTATCGTAAAGATGTTCGTTCTACAGCAATATAATAAAATAGAATAGCAAATGGATGTCGAGTTATAGTGGATTTATTATCATGGCAAGTTAGATAGTTCTACAAAATACATGTAGAAATTACTGTACCACTTTTCTGAACTATTTCACTATTTGTCATAGAACCTTTCTATTTATGCTGTAACCAACACAAACATGGTTATAAGCAGAAAGGAGCCAGAGATAGTTGTAATGATGCGAAACGTAGTCAACATCACTACAATGAGATTTGCAATGTCTATTTATACTAACGACGACGACCGGTTGTCTAATATATATAAATATAATTGCAAAGACCCGTGTAGTTGATTACTCCATCATGAGACAAGAGTTATTTGAGATAAATAATCACAAGTATTCGATTGCTGCAACTGCTTTTAAGTCTCCATATTAGCTTGGTCAAAAAGAAATTACGTGACATATTTACGCGTAGAATCGTTTTAGTTTGACAGAATATATATGTTTCACCATGAAGTCCATCACGTTGTTCTAATATAAACTACATTCTAGTGTAAAGACGCAAACTTTTGATAAAGAATGATAGCTATGATATCGTGCACTATCAAATCTGTCAACATAGTAAGTACTAGTGTGTTCTAAAGACTGTCACGGCTGCCTACCACGCATCAAACAATTTTTTGCTTCACTGTATCTTATGATGTTGGAACATTGTTGTTAGGGATATTGCTACTATTTTTTAATATTTTACCATGTTAAATTGTAGAGAATAAATTATCAATAGTAGAACACAAATACGAAATCATGCTGTGCGCGAAAGTATAGATTCATAGTTTGGAAATCACCATCAACGAAAGCAAAAAAATTGAGGAGCGGGAGACGAAGTAAAAATCTTATTAATCAGTTGGTTATAAAAATACTACTTATTGAGATTACTTCAAAGGATATTAAAAGATATTTTAGATGTATGACGTAAATTGGTGGGTCAAGAAGATGTACGGCGTAAAACAATAAAGTTCTTATCAACCATTAATGGAATTAGAATTAAATAGATTGAGCTTCTACTTAAAAATCTTATACTACTACTATTATTAATGTTTTAGAGATTGTAACTCTAGTACTTTCATTCCTTATATCAACTATCAATTTAGTTATTTGTGTAGTTATAGCAACCAATGCGAGTTATCATGCTGATAAAAATCCAATAATTTATTTATTTTTTCTTGTGTAACATAATTTAGTGTAGCAGATCAAGGAACCACGATAATTGTCGCTGTGGCTAAGCAAAAAAAAAAAAGAGAATATGCGCGATACGAAATTCTTTTTGACACCGAAAAAAAAATTCTATTCTTCCTCTTTTTTTTAACTTTAATACATTACATTTTTAAAAAAAAACATGGCAGGAGAATTGGAGGCAAGCATTTATGCTTATCTTGTATCAAAGGGCTATACTGAAGCAGCTGAAAAATTAAAGAAGAAAAATCCTTCGGTAAGTTTTTTTTTCGGTATATATACATATATACTAGACCCCATACGCGGCTCGTGTGTGTGTGTGTACTTTTTTTTTGACAAGATCTAGATCTTAAAAATAACTGGTTTTTTAATATTATCGATTATGGTTTTTATTTTTAGGCTGCTAAATCGTCAAGTGATGCTCCTTCTCTTGAAGAATTATTTAAGAAGCAAGCTGGAAGGTAAGAAAAGAAGAAAAGTTCTTAAAGGGTTAAATTGAAACCAAAAAAAAAAAAAAGAACAAACTAGAAATAAAAAAGGAAATATACTGATTATGCAAGTCAATTTTTTTCATTTTGATAGTGGTGAGGATACTGATATGAAGGAAGCAGAATCATCGTCTTCCTCGAGCGACAGCGATAGCTCAAGCTCGTCCAGCAGTGACAGTGACTCTTCTTCATCCGACGAAGAAGAAGAAAAGAAGGAAGAATCCAAGAGTAGCTCCAGCAGTGATTCTAGTAGCAGCAGCTCTTCCTCGGATAGTGATTCGTCATCCTCAGATGAAGAAGAAGAAGAAAAGAAAGAAGAACCATTAGCAGCAAAGGAAGCTTCATCTTCTAGCAGCAGCAGCAGCAGCAGCAGCAGCTCCGACAGCTCCAGCTCGGACAGTGACTCGTCCTCTTCATCATCTGATGAAGAAGAAGAGAAAGAAGAAAAAAAGGCTGAATCATCTAGCAACTCATCATCATCCGAAAAGAAAGAAAGCAGCAGTAGTGATTCATCCAGCTCCAGCAGCAGTGATTCTGATTCTGACTCATCTTCCTCATCCGACGAAGAAGAAGAAGAAGAAAAGAAGGAAGAACCAGCAGTAGCAAAGGAAACTTCATCTTCTAGCAGCAGTAGCAGCAGCAGTGATTCAGACTCTGATTCATCCTCCTCATCCGACGAAGAAGAAGAAAAGAAAGAAGAAAAGAAAGAAGAAGTAGCAGCAAAAGAATCATCAAGCAGCAGTAGCAGTGACTCGTCCAGTTCTAGCGATAGTGACAGCAGTAGCTCATCCGATGAAGAAGAAGATAAGGACGTCGAAATGAAGGAAGCCGATAAAGCATCATCAAGTGAATCCGAAGATGAAGATACAGAAATGAAGGAAGCTAAAAAATCAGATAGCTCTTCCTCATCCTCTTCCTCAAGTAGTTCTTCTTCTTCCTCTTCTTCCAGCAGCGATTCTAGTGATTCGAGCGACTCTGAATCCGAAAAAGAAGAAGAAAAGAAAGAAGCATCATCATCAAACAATTCTGAAGAAGAGAAGAAGGAGAGCTCTTCTTCAAGTGATTCATCGGATAGTGATAGCGATTCATCCTCCTCGTCTGATAGTGATAGCAGTAGCGACTCTGAAGACGAAGAAGAAGAAAAGAAGGAAGAAAAGAAGGAAGAAAAGGAGGATGATAAAAAGGATGATGATGATGACTCTTCCAGCAGTGGATCGGATGCCGATAGTGAATCAAGTGATTCTGAAGATAGTGATGACGAAAAGAAGGAGGAAGACGAAGAAAAGGAAACCAAGGACGATTCTTCCTCATCATCTTCTTCTTCCTCTTCTTCCGACAGCAGTAGCAGCAGTGAAAGCGAAAGTGAAGATGAAAAAGAAAATGCCAAGGTTGAACCCAAGGAAGTCACAGAAGCTACTACTGTAAACGCTGGTACCAAGCATCAGCTTGAAGATACTGGAGCCGATATTCATCAAGCCAAGAAGGCTAAACGACAACCTGGTACACCATTTCAACGTGTACGACCTGAAGAGGTAGAATTCCATGACGAAAGATTAAAAGATAACACTTATGTTAACAAGGGTGGTTCTGGTGAACAATCGTATGGTTGGAAGGCACATCAGGATCTGATCAAGACACGAGGTGATAAATTCAGAGCTGAAAAGAATAAAAAGAAGAGAGGATCTTATCGTGGTGGAGTTATATCCATGGAAAGTCATAGCATCAAGTTTTAATAATTATAAATTATAATAACAATTAACAACTAACTTCATTTTTTTTACAATACACTCTCTCTCTCACACACACACGTACATATATATAACATTTACACAACACATTTTTAACAAAAATATCTTCTTTTGTTCTCCTATCTTTCTTTTTATTATTCATTTTATCGTTTATTGTTTTTTTTTCTTATCTTCAAATTATCTTTGCATAATGTAAATAAAGCACACAATTAGAAAATTGGTTTTGCTGCAGCATTGAAAAAAAAAAGAACCAAGATATGGCATTATAATGTATATGGTTACCATAGTAAAAGCTAAATGTATTACCATGACAACGATAGGCTTTTCTAATCAGTAGCTGTGTGAATTACCATAGCACTCAGAAAGGGTACTTATTGCTCGTAATAATAACAATATACGCAATAGTTATAGAGTACATATTTCGAAAAGGGGCGAGAAAGGATTTCTCAGTAATGATATAAAAATAATTTCTACTTGTCCATTTATCCATATTTAGATGACTTCGTCCATGCTTTTTTTTTGCCGTCAATAATTATAAATAACGGTTCCTCTTTTATAATATAATAATACGTGCTTTTTCCAAAATAGTTTTTTTATGAGTTTTCTATTCATTTTTCTTTTATATTAATCTTCATTTCACCTCATTTCGTTTTATTAATTAGACTTAACAGTTTATATCTTTACCACGTGCCGTCTACTAATTTGTTTCATAGCTATTATTATTATTTACTGTTACTATATTGATATATAAACCGTACCCTTCTTATAGGTTTTTTATTTTTATACCGTTTACTCTTATAAATATATGCCTCCTTTTTTCTTTTATTTTGACGGTTTTTAAGATCAAATAAGAGCCGGTTCTTACTTTACGCTAAAAGGAGTAGGAAAGCGTGTGCTATATATTATAATAAGAAGTAACACATATATATACCAAGGTAACCTCGCAGTCGCATGACCTTTAGTGTTTTGCATGTCTGACCCCGCAGCAACCTTTACAAACTATAAAATAAAATAAAATAAAAAAATACTTTCTTTCCCGTCTTTTTTTTTTCTTTTATATTTCATGTTGCTTTTTTATTAGAATATTATATATTTTGTTGTTGTAAAAAAAAAAATTACTTTGATACATCAAGAAAACCACCTTTTTTTTCTATTTTGGTGAATTTAAAAAGATATTTATACATTATACACTTTTTTTTGTGCCTTTCTTTCTTTCTTTCTTTTTCTTTCTTTCTTTCTTTCCCGTTTTGTAAGCTTTTACATTCTCTTCTTTCTTTTTTCTTTATCTTTTATTTCTTCTTCCTTTTTTTTTATTTATTTCTCAATCGCAACCAAAAAAAAAAAAAGAAAAAGTACCTTTTGTTTTCCTGTCCTTCCCCTTTTTTTTCTTATTCTTACACACTTTACCCAAAAGACCAAAAAAAAAAAAAAAAGTTAACTATTTAACATGAACAATGACCATTTGCTTGGTACAGAATTACTTGTTGACGACTTTGATCAACTAAGTTTAAACCAGTTATCTAAAAGTTCTCCGTCTGCTTTTCAAGTGAAACGGTCGCGCAGCAGCAAACAACAAAGAACTATCTTGGGTCGGAATAATAGTAATACAAATACCAACATTCTTATTAATAATATTAATAATAATAATGGTAACAGTAAACGTAAGAAACTCGACTATTATTATGATAGTAATAGTAATAGTATACAATAGACTATATACTTATATACTTATATACTTATATAACTAAAAATAAATGGAATGGGATTATATATATTAGCATCCAATCTTTCACATGTTCCATGCAAGTTTTTCAAGCAAGGTACTTGTACAGCTGGTGCCAATTGTGTATTTTCTCATAGTCAAGACTTGGCATCCGATTCTGCTGTATGCAAATACTTTCTAAAGGGCAACTGTAAATTTGGCTCCAAATGTGCTTTACTTCATACCTTATCACCGGTTGATAATACGGGCCGTAGTAAATTACTTCAACATGGTACAGTAGCAATGGGTGCTACTAGTGCAGCAACAGCAGCAGCAGCAAGACGTAAAATACAAGGTAGTATGAGTACAACTACAATGAGTTCATCATCAGCATCACAAGCGATACCCATCATGTCTAACACAACAACAGCAACAAATAATAACTACTTGCTGGTTGCATCTCCTCCTGACCCAAGACCCTATCTCAACCTCACACGTGATGAATTGAATAGAAATTATGGTAACAGCAATAATAATAGTGAACTTTCAGCAGCTATTCGACAAAATAATATTATGTTAGCATCTGCTTCAGCACCCAATGCAGATCCATCCCCTTTAAATAATAATTTTGACAAAAAATATCTGTTATCACCAACTACTTATACATCATCACAAAATAGTTTATTAAACCCTCAGCAACAATATCATCATCGACGTACCTTTTCGCAACAACAAAGTGATGAAGAAGATGGAACCATGATAGGAAGGGGAGGTATTGGAATAGTAGGAAGAGTAGGAGGAAACGGTCATAATACAAATAATGGTGAAGATGTCTTATTACCATCGTCATTAAATGATCTGCTGACACCGGCTGAATTAAACCGATCGAGGGATCGGATGTTGTATCACCCGTCGTCTTCACCGTATCACAATAATAATAGTCGGTCACCTTTGGGATTATCGCCATTCGATATGCCTCCTGCACCACCACCTTCAATCCAATCATCATCTTGGCATGTTCCATTCTTACACCGAGCATCGTCCTCATTTACAACAACACCTTCCATTGATGAACAGCAACAGCAACAAGACCATTTATCACTATTATCATCGTCCCCTTCTGGAAGTAAAGCAATTAATATTCCTGGAGATCACAGTCACCATCGTATGACAAGTGCTTCATTGCTCTATCGAACAGGTAATGGAGCAACAACAACAACAACTACTACTGGAACAGGTACTTCACCTTCTGACGAAGATGATGATCCATTTTCACCCTTTGGTAACAATATGGATGAGTTGATATTTATGCAAGATGAAAATCCAGAACAAGTAAAATCTAACAACAGTAACACAACAACATCACAATCTCATCATTTTCAAAGAATGTTTTCAAGTCAAGTATCATTTCCGTCCTTGGTACATAATAGTGTACCTAGATCATAAAAAAAAACAAAAGAACACACAAAATGATTTCCGTATCTAAAATTCCAAAAAAAAAAAATGTATAATTAAAAATCATTAAAACGTATTATTATTTTTCTATTCCCTTCTTTTTTTTTTACACATAAAAAAACATAAATGCACCTACCCACGAACACTTACATTTATATACAAACATACATTTATAAACAACTACAACAATTAATCATATTTATATATCTTTTTTTGTTTTTACGCAATTAGCAAAAAAACAAA
The DNA here is from genome assembly GCA_025093555.1 of Circinella umbellata. Taxonomy (NCBI): domain Eukaryota; kingdom Fungi; phylum Mucoromycota; class Mucoromycetes; order Mucorales; family Lichtheimiaceae; genus Circinella; species Circinella umbellata. The sequence goes on along the minus strand of JAIWNF010000017.1, from coordinate 209,147 downwards.
CCAAAACATTGAAAAGAAGATATTTTATTCTTATTTTTTAGTATTACTATTATTTTATCCCAACCCATTTTATAATTTATATCAATATATAAATTTAAATCTTTATCCTTTACATTGTAAGTATTATTAATCAGCTTTCTCTTTGATATATATCTCCATCAAATTAGTGAAGAGAGAGACGGATCGGGAACCCAAATGGTCAAATCGGAATGTAGCGGGGAAACTCACTTTTTGCATGACAATCCTGAAAATTTGCCATTGGAAACAAAAATCCTGACCCGAGCTGACCGTGCGAATATTTGTTTTTCAGGGCAACCCTTAATCAAATCATTTTAAGATAGGTTGCCATGGTCACACTATATAGTCATATGTTTTATTAACTGTTTTATCCAGGGATATTATATAAATAAGTTTCTTTTTTTGTATATCTGCAACTACTCAACTAAAATGAGTATAAATCCCTTTTCTTTAATTCATACCAAAAAAATTCTACAAATTATAAAGAAAGGATTATAATTCAGTCTTTTATTAACAGCAACTAGAGCAAGAAACCATCGAGTCAGCTGTTGCTCCTTCCTTTGCGACACAGCGTAAAGCACGGCATCGTTTCTTGGGTAATCCGGAATAGTATAACAAGTGGCACCCGTTTCTCTTAAAAAGGCTATTCACATGTTTATTTGTAGGCACCACCACCCCCCCTTTTTTTTTTGTTTGAGAGGTCAGATGATAATTATGCTTGATTCCCGGTTGTAACACCATATACATTACTCCATCACTATATTATTATGCACGATGCATTATGTAGTTTGAGAAGTTAAAAGAATTGTTAAAAACAAAAAAAAAAGTATTAATTTTTGGGGGAGAAAAAGCGATTTACCAATAATGATTTACGGGAAAACATGATAATAAAAATACACATGCTGGAATGTCTTGTAAAATACGGAAATATCTCTGTGTTTATTGAACGAAACAACCATATGTAATACAGAATCGAATAAGAATATCGTAACATACACTTTGAACCTGTTATTTTTTCAACGATATAACCATTATCACTACAGCTACTAAATTCCTCATCAAATATATAAGCAAGATAAAGACTGAGGACAACTATGTTCAATATATTGTTTTGATAACTCTTCCCAATCGATTAAAATTCATTACAAAGAATATAGTACAAGTCCTTGACTCCTAATGACATGATCGACACCAAACTAAAGCGAGATAGGTTGTACAATAAGAATAATAAGAACATTGAAGACAAATTACAATGATAAATTTTTGTATTACCATAAATGCCATAAAAAAAAGCATAATCAAAATAGATAAAATCAATTATTATGATAAAAGCAAGGAAAAAAAAGTAATTCTTTTAAAAATTATAATATTAAAGTCTACTTGGTCTAATCATTAAGAGAAAAAAAATAAGAATTAAGGTATATTCAAAACGGTAAAAACTTTGTACGTTGTTTGTGAAGAACAAAAAGGTGTAGGTGTTGCTTTTTATCCAATTCTCCATTGGAAACCAGCAATATTTTTGAATTTGGATTGTTGTTGAAATATAAGTTGTTCTGAAAGAATGTTATAATTGATGTTGTTATATAAAATATTTACAAAAGTAAAAAGTAAAAAAAAAAAAGAATAAGGTGTTTTTGAAAAAGTAAAATAAAAAGGTTAGAGCGTTGCCTTTCCTTTTAATATCTTTTTGTTTTTTTTTTTAAAACATACGGAATTCATTGTTACTCCATTCAGGGCGATGTGTAAGATGAGCTGAACTAAATGTTTTTGTTGGATCAACTAAAGATTCCCGATCTGTCACTCCTCGTTTAAAATATCGATTACTTTTAAAATCATGAACTATGGAAGGTGCTGAAGCTGTATCATGCATATTTGATGATACTGAAGGGAAATCATAAGAAGGTGTTGATCCAGAAGGAGGTGGTAAAAGATCAGGGTCAATGGATATCACAGCTGACATGGGACAATACTCACCAGATTGTTCTTGAATAAAATGACGTGTAGATGGAGTTTTTCCTCTGTCACTACTTAAATCTTGGACAACCATACTATTACTTGTAGGTGATGTATAGCCATTGTTACCATCTAATGGTGCTGTAAAAGAATCTGGTATTTTGAGTGATACGTTTAAATAATCGTTGTTATTGGGGTTGTTATTAGGGTTGTTGGGTGACCGTTTATGATCGTCAGTAGGTGGTCGGATCGCCATACCACAATGTTCACAAAATGCCTGATTTTCTAATCGTGTATAATCGATACGTAATGCTTCCACCAATAGAGTTGATTCAATTAATGCAAAATAGACTGTAAATGCCTATAAAATAAAATAAATAAAAAAAGAAAAGAGTGGGAAAACAATTGTATAAGTCAAAAAAGGAAAAAGAATATAAAATTAGAAAGAGAGGAAGAGAAGGGGAAGAGAATGATGAAATAAAAACTTACATCAGATCTATTGCCAAGAAACGAGGTGATTTTAAGTATATTCATCACCAAGTTATCCACAAATGTCAAAATTAAACACCATAATGATTTACGTGCAATATGTTCAATAACCCGATTTTGACGACTCATAACTCTTTTGGATGTTCGAATATGTAAATATAATCTGAGACAGCAAAACAAAAAAGTTAGTTTCAAACTACAAATTATTAAGTTAACGAGTTAAATTTTTACCTTCTAACAAACATGCCACTCAAAAATAAATTGGCTAAAGTATCGGTAACGAAACTTAAGATAGTAACACCATTACCCCTATTTGATTTTAATTGGTTTTTTTAGCATGAAATCAAAAGTTTAATACAGCAATGTTTACTCTTTAACCTGTCACAATTCCCCCATCTTTTATATCTTAAAAAAGAAGGTTCTATGTATATAATTACCATTCCGCCCAACATGATCCACCTTGTATCATTGGTTGCTTCATTAATCGTGTTTGGAGTGGAACATATGCAAGTTCTAAAGGCCAAACTGAAAATCGAGCTACTATTAATAAAATACCGATAACTTTGATCCACCGTGAATGAAAATCAGGTTCAAGAATAATAAGTCTCATAAACATTACAGTATAGAATAATAAATAGTCTATTTGAAAAAAAAATGTTAAAAAGTTATTATGATTATTCTTCTATTTTTATTTTTTGTTAACCTATTTTTTCTTATCAATAAAATACTTACTGAGATGCCATAATCTATAATAAATATGTAAAAAATCATGAGTTTTTTTGTTAAAAAAAGAGAATGTTTATTGAAGATAAATTATTATTTTTTACTTACGAAATAAGTAAAGGAAAATAAGCACATGTTGATATTTCAAATAATGGAATGATGCCATATAATATTTTATGAAGTAAAAAGACAGCGACCTGCGCCATATTGGCAATGTGGCTGGTATTATAAAAAAAAAAGGTACCAAATTTCATACATTGAATTATTTTAGTTAATAAAATAAGTTCAAAAGGATCGCCGATTTCTTTTATTTAATCTACTAATTTCTTACATTTTTCCTCGTGTACGTCGATATTGTCGTAAACATACGTCAAAGTTTCGAATAGAAACAACAAATGCTATCCAATACCCAATCAGGTTGATGCGATCAACTACTCGTTCGCCATAGGCTGAAAGTTGAATCATTCTTTTATTTTATTTATTAAAATATATATGGAATGGTAGCGTTCGTATTTACTGTTGATATGGTCGGTTGATAGATTATTTTGGTCGTGATAATATATAAACATTCGTTGTTACAAAATATAGCAGCACTTCTGTTACAGGGGATTCCTTTTTCTTTTAATCAAGGTTTTTGGTTTTTCTTTTATATATAGAATATATAAAAGGGGTATAATACAAAATATATTATTATATTGTAAAAAAAGAAAACAGAAGAAAGATAATTGAGAGACTAGACAATAAAAGAAAAGGAAGAAAAGGAAAAGAATACGAGCTTTTCCTTCTATCAAACTTTTTTTTTGTCTACGGTTTTTTTTTTCTGAGTTTGAGAAGGAAAAGATTTGTAGTGAAATGTGCTATGTTCACACGAATTATTTTTTTTAGGTTATCTTTATGGGGGTGCAAATTTTTTTTTATTTATAAAACTCTATGCCCTCCCCACCTCTCTCTCTTTTGGGCGGACATAAATTTTGCTCTTTTAACACTTATTCCCCGCGTTATCCAATTGGGAGTTAAACTGAAACTAATTCAATTAAAATGGAAGTTGGGATGGGATGGGATGGGATGGTATGGGATGGAATCATTAGTACGTATAAATTATATAAGCCCAATTCTCTAAATATATAACTGGTGATAATTAATCATTCAAATCCCAATCTACTTTAAATTATTATTTTACAACAGGTTTTTTTTTTTTTTTGAGAATAAAAAGCAGGATGGATGATGAATGAAATAACGGAATAAAAAAAAGTTTCTGGAAGAGGCGGGTTTTGTTACTTTTTGGGTACAGTGCCAAAAATATAAGATGTGGGGCGGCTGGAACTCCCTTTTTACAAAGAAAAAGGATGCATTAGTTCCGACATATTTTTAATGAATCATTGGATAAGTTTCAGATACTTTATATTTTTCTTACTTTTAATTTTGTCATTTCTTCATAATTGGACGGTCCATTGTTATATTAAAATGACATTCTTTCTTTTTTTTCTTTAATTATCTCCTACCAGTAGTGTTACTAGGTGATACAATAATCTTTACCGCATCAGTGGCATAAAACTTTTTTATAAGTGAGCAATGTAAACTTTATTTTATATATAGAGGATAAACAGAACAATTGCTGGAAAGACATATGATGTATAGATCCCAATTGATTGCAGATGAGTATCAAGTGTTTTCTCGTTATCATTGTCTCTCTGCATCCTTCATGTACTGGTAAATGTGATCACAAAATAACTCATCGAATTTTCCAGCAAATGGTCTTTTTCTTAACTTGTTTACTGGAGTTAGAAATAACCTATCCTTTCTTCTTGTAATATGAGCGTTGCGGTTACTGTACAATTGATCATCTAACTTTGTAAAAATAACCGTCTTCGATTGATTCATTATAAATTACTTTTATAATGTACGAGACAATCTTTAATGTTATAGTGCATCTAGCCAAGAGATATCATGCATTCTTGTATCGTTTACATGTACTATGTACATATAAATATCTGGAGAGATGGTGCAATAAGAACCTGATTGGTTGCAAAATAATGTATTTATTTATCTTCATTGTATTTTTATCTCTCAAAAGAACATATGCATGATGATGCAAGGTGTAACAGCTTTTTTGTTCCATTAGTATAAGACTTTACTAAAAACTGAATAGTCGACTGAGCGAATTTTGTAAAAGAAATCTCTGAACAATACGATGTAAACAACACTGTAAGTGACTCTCAATCCCCAAATTTATTGAACGAGTTTATTTGTAGTGGTCTTTTAAACATATAAAGTCAACAATAGTAGTAATCTTATTAAGATTATGTTACAAATAGGATATACAAAAATATTTGTGGTGTTTATACGAAGAACAGCGGATAGCATTCTTTAATGCGATTCTTTTCTTAAGAGAAATACTACGGGGGCGTAGCATGGAGGGGTCATGTTAGTGTCGCTATTGTACGCTACGCCCCTAGTCTGACTTTGATCTTTGATCCACTAAAACCATCATCCTCACTTGAACAATTGGTTTTGCTATAAAGTATGTAAAATAATCTCTTTTGCTATAAGTTATATTAATTTATAGAAAATGGGTCACTACTGTTAGTTATGCTCTGTAAGAGTAGAATTAATAATGAAATAGCAATTGAAAAAGGGGGAAACAATAAAGACTGAAAATAACAGTGAGATAATAAAAATGAGAATGAATCTCTTGATGGGTGTTAACTATGATGATGATGCTGGTATACAACAAAGGATATTCTACATGTAATTAGACTATAATTCAGTAAAGCAATTCATCAAGATAATATATGCACTTATAAATCATTCACCCAAAAAAATAGTTGCTTTAGACACTACACCAATATTATTCATAATACAACTTATCCAACAAATAGTTACCTTAGAAGGTGAAATTCAGAAAGATAATAACAATACTTAGTATACGTAAAGACGCAGTAACGATCCTGTATAACAGTCAAAAGTCTGGCTCAAGTGTTTACCAGAAAATACAAGACGAACTTAGTATATACCTATACTGACTCTTCATTTTAACTTTCGATATTTTGATTATCTTACATGATTATTATTCATTTGTTTTTATATTAACTTCTATAATTTTTTACATCATCTCTTATGTTAATAATATCCATAGCACGACAATATCCTGATAGCACTACTATATATAATTAGTAGCTTTATACATTTTTGTTATCATATGTACAAACTATTTGGACAATCTATCATCTTATTTTTCATCTCTCTCAATGGTCGTGTTATTGGATGGCCTACTACATGTTGATATAAAATAAACTTCTATGAATTCTTGTATTATAAGCAGTATTTATAAAGATGACAACGAGAACATTATATAAACCATCTTCGTTAGCATTATATTAAAAAAAATCCAAACCAACAATAAAAAAGATATAAGCAATTGTTCAAGTGAGGATGATGGTTTTAGTGGATCAAAGATCAAAGTCAGACTAGGGGCGTGAAGTGTAATTTAATATAATTGCTATTTTTATTTTTAACCAGAACAATAATAAGCTGTCATACAAACAATTCTATTTCTCTATAAATGTAGCTTAGCTATAAATCATTATATCATTACCCTTTTTCTTTATTTTATATTTTCAATTCTTATTCTAAGTTTGACCAGTTTGTAATACTGGCCATTCTAAGTGAATTTATATTTATTACGGGTCAGGCGTAGCGTACAATAGCGACACTAACATGACCCCTCCATGCTACGCCCCTAGTCCGACTTTTGCTACACCGTAGTAATTCTCTTTCTTAATACTTTCAGCCCATTGTCAAAGTCTATAGTAGATAAGAATAAATTTATTTATCTTTTTTTATCAAAGAAAAAAAAGATTCTCGATGTTATTTTTAACGTTGTAACAGGTCATATCATTGTCCAATATGTGTGAGACAAAAAAATGTTTGGGCTGCTTTGACATAAGGGTTTCCACTGTTCTACATTCATTGGAAGAGTTGCTGACTTTTAGGTCTACTAGATGTCGTTTTCTCATGAAGGCTGAGGTATATATAACACTGTTTTTCTTTGGTCTTTCTGTCCGTTTTCTAAGCTGTGTAACACTGTTACCCTTCAATACATCGACAAGAGTCGTGATACTCTTACTATCCACACCAGCGCTGCTTTTTTCTGTTTATTTTTTTTATTATAACTTTAGCTTTTAAACAAAAGCGTTATTATTGCATTTTCACGCGTTACAGATTACAGAAATTTGTTTATAATGGCTAATTAGGATAGGCAAGCTCATCACATTATTACAAAGAATGTCGGCTATCATGAAATATTCTCCCTCTCTTCTCTTCCACCTTCTCCTTCATTTTCATAATGACTTTTTACACATTGAATCCATTATCTTAAGTTATTAATGTTTCTTTCAACAATAACCCTTACGTACTTTTATTAACTTTTATATATTTTGCTCCTTTTTTTATTAAATTCCAGAAACTTCTTCCTGTTAATGTGTCAGTAAATAATATTATACTCTCTGATCGATGAATAATAATCCACTCCCTTTTGATTTTTTTTTATCTATCAAAGACAGTAATTATTACAAAACTAAAGTACGTAATTCTCACCATATTATTACCACAGTAGTAAAGTATACAGTCATAGCATTAATATTATTTAATTTTTTTGCTTTTCGTTTAATAAAATGCCATTATTCAATTGTAAAGACATCTTATTGCTATACTATCACACTTTATTTCTTTATTTGACTGGATCTACAAAACAATTATACAGTCTTGGGGATCGTCGCTACCAGGCGCGAAGCGCCTTTTTGTGGGGTCAAGGGGGGTTTACCCACCCTTGAGACGTGTTTTCCGTTGAATGACCCGAAGCGAAGCGAGGCAGGCAAACGCTAGTCTATATTATTAAAATAATACAGTTTTTACGTTTGCTAAAATCCAAAAAAAGGAAACAACTCCGCTACTATTAAATTTTTATTTTATTTGCAAGTAAAAATAAACTCGCGTTTCTATACTCTTATAAAACTTAACATGTCGACTCCCAATTGTAACACTTGCAGTTTACCCGGTCATCAGCGCATTAGCCATCGCGATTGCCTTAGCAATCCAAATAGATCAGCAATGCGTCTACGAAATGAGAACGAGGAACCACATGTAAACGTTACTCGCGCTGTTCCTGTTTGTGCAAGCTGGGGCCAAGAAGGTCATTCACGTAGCACCCATAGGTCATGCCTTAATTATCATTCAAATAATAATGATAATAATACCATACCAGAAAATTTAAGAGTAATAATATTTTATAGTTTAATTTTCCAGTGCCATCTTTTTCATATGTTAGTATTAATCTATATCAAAATATAAATAATCCAGTTTCATAACATCGGACGTATTTCCAATAATGACACTCCACCACGCCACTCTCTTGGTTTAATGAATGCCGAATGTAATAGTTGCCATGCTAGACTTTTATACAAGAACGTACTTCGAGAAGCTCCCTCCGAAATCCAACATTCAATCTTTGTTGCCAAGAAGGAGCAGTTGAACTTCCTCAACTAAATCCCACTCCTCCAGAAATATCTCGATTGTTACATGGTACTGATGCGGCAGCTATTCATTTTCGTACTAACATCCGTGCTTATCATAACGCATTGAGCTTTACTTCTCTCGGTGTTAATATTGATGAGACCGTTGCTAATTCTCGCGGAGGAGCTTATAATTTTCGCATTCATGGAAATGTTTATCATCGCATTGGATCTTTATTACCTGCCGAAGACAATAGACCAGCCTTTGCGCAAATATATGTACACGATCCAGCGACTGAAACAGAAAATCGACAAGCTGTTTCAAACGCCCAACTTAATGATACCACTCTTGAAACATTGCAAGCACTTATGCATCGCCTGAACCCTTTTGTTCGTTCGTTTCAGAACATGGCTCAAATTGCACGCAATCAAGGCGTAGATAATGTTAGAATGGTCATTAGGTCTGAAAACACGCCTGATAGACGACGTTATAATGCACCTACCGCTGAAGAAGTTGGAATAATTATTGTAGATAATCATGATGAAAACATTGGCAACAGGGATATTGTATTGAGGACGAGATCAAACCAGTTGGAGCGTATCAGTGAGATGCATCGCTTTTATGATGCACTTCAATATGTCCTTATTTTTCCTCAAGGTGCGTTATCTTCTTAGTCAAGCTGTGTGGTTGTCGATTGAAATATGTGGTCTGTTAAATAAAAATAAAAAAAACAAAATTATAGGAGATGAAGGATGGACCATCAACTCAAGAACAGGTATTCGTAACATTACAGTAATGGAATGGTACAAGTACCGGTTAATGGTGCGTGTCAATAATAATGCCAATGCTACAAATTATATGCATTGTTTTGGAAGACTATTTCAGCAGTTTATTGTTGATATGTACGCCAAATTGGAGTCAAATCGTTTGGGCTATATACGTCATAACCAAGATTACGATCTGATTTGTATCGAAGTGTTGCAGATGCTATGAATGTTGGTGATAATAATTTGGAAGCTCTTGGAAGACGTGTTATATTACCATCAAGCTTTATTGGCTCTCCACGACATATGCAACAACTGTATCAAGATGCAATGAGTATCGTACGACGCTTTGGCAAGCCTGATCTTTTGTCACATTCACATGTAATCCAAACTGGCCGGAAATCCAAACCTCTCTTTTACCAGGTCAACGTGCACCTGATCGTCCTGATTTAACAACACGCGTTTTTCGATTAAAGCTAAAGCAACTTATGAACGATCTTACAAAAGACATGGTTTTGGGAAGAGTAATTGGACATGTTCATACAGTTGAATTCCAGAAACGTGGCCTTCCACATGCACACATTCTACTTATTCTTGCCACTGAAGATAAGCCAATTACTTCTGCAGATTGTGACAATATTGTTTCTGCTCAACTGCCTAATGCTGAACAATATCCAGATGCACGAGCTACTGTTGAACGACATATGATGCATGGTCCGTGTGGACTTTTGAATCATCGATCACCATGTATGGTAGATGGTAGATGTTCTAAGCGCTATCCAAAAGAATTCCATGAAGAGACTGAAATGAACGAAGATGGCTATCCAGTTTATAGACGTCCTAACAACCGAGATTATGTGGTGAAACCTGGAAACGTTAGGCTTGATAATCGCTGGGTAGTTCCACATAATGTTTATCTCTGTACAAAATACGGTGCTCATATCAATGTTGAGATTTGCACATCTATTCATTCAATTAAATATGTCTATAAGTATGTCTACAAGGGTCATGACCGTGCTTCAGCAAGAGTAGTACAACAAGGTGCTAATTCTGATGATGACCAAACATCTGATGAAATCAGCACTTTTCTTGATGCTCGCTATGTCTCTGCTTCAGAAGGTTGCTGGCGTATATTCTCTTTTTCTTTACATCATGAATATCCTGCACATAGACGACTCGCCATACATCTTCAAGATGAACAGTTGGTATATTTAATGAAGGAGAAACTGCTACTGATGTAATTCAAGGCCGTGCTCATGAAACTACTTTGACAGCATGGTTTGAATATAATAGACAACATCCAAATGATACCGCTCTTCAAAATACTCTTTATATCAACTTTCCTGAAGATTATGTATTTGTTGATCGTACACGCAGCTGGAAAATTCGGGAACGTGGCCATGGTGGGACCATTGGTCGTATTTATGCAGTCTCTCCTCGCGAGGTAGAAAAGTACCATCTTCGACTTCTGTTATATCATGTACCTGGTGGTAAATCATTTGCTGATATGCGTACAATTGATAGAGGCACTCAAAATGCAGAAATATTGCCTACGTTCCAAGCTGCTGCCCGAAGACCGCGGTCTGATTACTGGCCAGCAAGAATGGAGTGATTGTCTCAATCAAGCAAATACGTATCAGCAGCCTTATTGCCTTGCGTCGTTTACAGTTATCTTGGTGTTCTGTCACCCTGATAATCCATATAATTTGTGGCTAAGTCATCGTGACAGTATGACCGAAGATTATTTACATACAGCACGCCAAGAGCAAAATGATCAAAGCATACAGTTTTCAGATTTTTTATACAACCAAGCATTATTGGATATCGAATCTGTTACGATTAATTTGTCACGTCATGCGTGAATTGATGGTTTGTGTTACAAGAAGTTGTGAATGAGCATATGCTGCTGATAATAATGAACCAGCTATTATTCGTGAGCATTGTAGATTAGCAGCACAGCTGACTCTACAGCCCGAACAGCAATTTCAATTCAATGAAGACCACAGCCAATCTTAATGTAATAATCGGTTATCTTCTTGATGCTCCACAAGCTCAGCCAGAGTTATGTTTTGTTGATGGTCTAGGGGAAACAGGTAAAACATATCTTTTCAATGCTCTTCTCAAGCATGTCCCAATGGGCTGGTCATATGCCCTTCCTGTTACAACAAGTGTACAGCAGCTCAATTGTGGATGGTGGACGCACTGCACACTCCACCTTTAAAATTTTTTAGAGGTGCATCAAACATCTATGTACAACTTTACGCCAGGTTCTGCCACTGCACGGCTTATTTCCATGGCCAGCATTATTGTCTGGGATGAAGCATCAATGATAAGTCGAGATCTTATTGAAACAGTAAATAGAAGTGTCCAAGATATTATGTGCATTTTTGATCCTGCTCTTGAACACGTTCCTTTGGTGGAATAATTTGTTGTATTGGTGGTGACTTTCGCCAGGTATGTATATAAACAAATCATATATAAGATATCACATCTTGAAATTAAAGTTTTGTATTTCCAACTAATGATTGTCATTTATGATATTTATATTTATTACTTTAATTTTGATAATAACTATATAGGTTCTTCCTGTAATTCCCAAATGCCGAACGACCCCGAATTGTTGCACAGTGTTTAAACCAGTCTCGAGATATTTGGCGCCATATCGTAATACATCGTCTTCGCATCAATATGCGCGTCCAATAGGCTGCTAATACTGCTGATGCTAAATCCCGATAATTCCACTCAACCTGATCAAGAAGGTTTTACTACCAGAAATGTTGCATATCATGAAGTTCTTTTGTAACCCATGATTTTTTTCCATCAATTTCCTTTTTATTTCACATACGTTCCATTACAGATAGACACAAATCCACAGATATTATTCAATTTACCATCAACCATATAAATATATTACGTACCTTCCAAAAACATCTCAACCACAAACATTTTTACCATCATTATTTATTGCATATCATCTTATTTCTCCTACTTCTTTCTTATTATTACGGATACTATGAATTGTTGTAACTTCTGGGTTTTAGGAATTAAGAAGGTAAGTAGATAAAACAAAAAGAAATTAAAACAACGTGCGAAGCAGATTGTTTTGATTTTTTTTTCAGTGATTTGTAATTGATAAAGAAGAAAAGATAAGAAGAAAAGGAAGACAATTTGCGAAGCGAGTTGTTTTCAATTTTTAGCAGTTATATAGAAAAAAACATGATTCAGATTTATTATCCACAAATTTGTATAAAGCATTGGGCGTGGGGGTCTGGGACGTAGCCCCAGCTTGGGGGATCAAGGAGGAAGCCCCCCTTTACGATGCAATCCGTTAAATGACCTGAAGCGAAGCGAGGAAGGGCTGTTAGTTATTATTATTGATGGTACTATAGAATTATCACAAAGGGCATATTATTTTTAAATTTTAAGCTTTAAGAGTGATGTAAGTCAAAGGAGTCAAGCAAAGGTTTGACTATCTGCTTTTATAAACAAAGCATATATTCAAAAACCATTAGAGCTTGGATTTTTAATACTAAAGAGGTATTATTTCTACTTGTATTTTTCTTCATTATTTTACAAGCAAGTAAATACTCAAGGGTCTGAAGACTTCTAGTAGTAGCTAGTAAGTTTAATTCTAGTCTCCTTCTTCTTAGCTTCAGTAAATAAAAATTTATGATGCATCTTCTTTCATCAATAATAATTTAATAATACTACTAATAATATGCATGTCGTAGCCATAAATAGCAGTACCTACTTTTCACTTTTTATATTCTTTTGTAACGTATTTTATTTTATATTGCCACGTAGTTAATCCATATCACTGTCACATCATCATAATAATTATTCGAACACGTAGTCAACCTTCAGTCACGAACACTATATTATCATTATTAGTTTATCATATATCTTATAAGTAGTTTAGAAAATATATAAATACCCCTTCACATTTCATATAATAAAACATCATCTTTCAACTTATACTTTATTTATTTATTATCTTTTGTTCTATTCTATTTCTAATTGGCTACGGTGTTATCCGCCAAAATATATTACGACAATCATATAAATATGATAAAAAAATGACAAAAAAATATATAATACTAAAAAAATCAGATTATGCTCACTCAGGATCGAACCTGGTCTTCGATTAGCACCACGCTCTAACCACTAGCTAGCAGCTTTGTTTTGTCGCGTCTGAAGCGGGTTTTACTCCTAGTTCCGCGTCAGCTTCAAACGTGACGGCGAAGCGACGATTCCAACCCAGGAATCCGGGTCGTCGCCGGGTAAATACTTCTGCCTAACGTATTTACCCGTTTTCCCTTTTGCCCCCTATCCACGTTTATTTATTTATTATTATTACCTTCCACGTTTCCTCCCATTTTTAATATTGTTCTCTTTTACGATATTATGGAAGATCATTTTAATGATCTATAATTTATTATTTTTGTATTGCCTCTCATTGATCATATTGATCAATATTCTGTTTTAATTTATTTGATTTCGTTATTTCTTAATATTAGCATGATAACGATCATGCGGTTTTGCATAATATTATTATTTAATAATATTATCGTTTCATATTCTTATTTGAAAATATTATTATTTTTATTTTTGTTTTTATATAAATACCATTCAAAATAATAATAATAAAAATAATCAATTAACGAATAAACGAACTTATCAACGGAATTATCAATTAGTCTACTTGTTTCTTATTTTACTTCCTCACCTTCTTTATAATCATTTCCCTTGTGGCATAATTTATTGTGTTTCATCTACCGAAGAATCCTGGTTATTACTATTAACGTTAAGGTGCGGCGATTAGTCATATAAATTTACAACGGATCTGACATTTGGTAGCGACAGAAGAAAAATCGATTCATCAACATGGATAATCAACAACAACCTGATAATATGGAACAACAAACGATAATGACGATGCTTCAATCGTTACAGCAAATAATGCGGCAACAACAACAACAAGCAGAACAAATAGCAAATTTACGTACGCAACCAGCAAGACCTGTAGCCAATACAGATGAACACCAATCATTGGCAAAAGTCGTTCGTCCCCGTCAACCGGATACGTTTCATGGCGAACGCACAGTCCAACAGGTAGAGGCATGGTTATACTCGTTAGAAAAATATGCGGAATTTGTGAACATAGATGATCACCAAATTGTGTTGTTTGCGGTGACGTTATTACGAGATGGTGCGGCGACGTGGTGGCGTGGTGTCGAGTATGATACGACAACTTCAACTCCAAGTACATGGTCCGAGTTTAAACGGGTGTTTAAGTATGAATTTAAACCGGCGAATGCAGAACAATTGGCTCGCCAACGGTTACAACAACTTCAACAAACAAGTACTGTTGAACAATACGTACGGGAGTTTCGTTCATTGATGCCAGAATTACCGGACATGGATACCAAGGACGCATTGTTTAATTTCGTGCAAGGTTTAAAGTACCAGTGTCGTTTACAGGTGTTAATGCAAAAACCGTTTTCATTGTCAGAAGCATATGCTTATGCCGAAGCATATGAAACGGCGGAACAGTGCGCTAAGGTATCAAATCGTCGTCCACCGAATTTTACTCCTTTCAATAAGTCATTTGGCCAGCCTTCCTCCTCTTTTGGTAATCAAGGACCTACTCCAATGGACCTTGATGCAATTAAACCGCGGAACGTCGATATGGTGGCTCGAGTGGTGACAGATCATATGGCGGTCGGTATAATGATGGTATTAACCGGGTAAAATGTTTTAAGTGTGGTGAACGGGGTCATATTCGTCGTGATTGTAAAAGTCGTCGTCAGGAAAATCGTCATGCCAAGCAGGATTTTCGGCCCGTGCACAATCAGTAGAGGGGTTGTTTGTGCACCAAAATTCTGAGTCCCTTAACAAGAAAAAAGGTCGCTGGTGGACCAAAGGATCAGAATCAAGGAAAAAGGGTACACCAGCGGGGTTGACCAGGTGTGATCAGACTACACGATCTACACCATCTTCTGTGCATGAAATTCAAGTTTCTAGTAGTGTGCAGGAGTCATCGTCGATGTGTCAAAGATCGATGGTGGAAGCAACTGAGGGTGGTCAACACAAGGAAGACACTGATCATAGTGATATCCTTGAGGTGAATAAGTTGCAAGAAGACTGTTGTCGGTTAATGCAGTTACAAGCCTGCAAAGACGGCAGTGAATCTCTTCCGTTATACGACGGTTCATGTGCAGGAAAACGTATGTTGGTTCTACTCGACTCTGGCGCAAGTTCAAGTTACATATCCCCTAATATGGTAAAGAATTTGGAAACGGTACAAGTTGAGGCACGTGAAGTCGAAACGGCTGGTGGGCATAGATTACGAATAGATAAAATGGTGAACGTTGATTTTGATTTGGATGGATGTCATATGTCAGTCAAGGCGTATATCCTGGATACCAAATTTGATTTTGTCTTGGGTCGTAATTGGTTGCAAAAATATACACCGGATGTCGATTGGTCGACGGATAATTGGAATATAAAGATAAATGGAAAAACTAAAATATTAAAACCAGTAAGGTATCTTAGTGAATCGGGATTACGGTATTTGCTATCACATAAGCAAATAAATCGGGCGATTCGGCACAAGGACGTAAAGGAAATATACTTACTGCATTTACTGGAATCAGACATAAAGGAAAATAAAATACCAGAGGAACTCCAACCATTGGTGGAGGAATATCAAGACATCTTTCGGGATGAGTTGCCGGGTTTGCCGCCAGATCGTGGTTTTGAACATGTATCGATACTGGGGATGAAAAACCTGTGTCTCGGCCACCGTATAAGATGTCGCCGTTGGAACTTGACGAATTACGGCGTCAGTTAAATGAACTACTTGAATTGGGCCTAGTAGTACCGAGTGCGTCACCTTGGGGAAGTCCAGTGTTATTCGTAAAAAAGGCGGATGGTACAATGCGGATGTGTGTTGACTATAGAGCAACAAATAAAAAGACGATCAGAATTAATGCACCATTACCAAGAATCGATGAATGTTTGGAACGGTTACAAGGTGCTAAATATTTTACAAGTTTGGATCTGAAGAGCGGTTACCATCAAATTAAAATTCGTGAATCAGATATACCTAAGACAGCATTCAACACCCGTTATGGTCAATATTCGTGGAAAGTACTTCCGTTTGGATTATGTAATGCTCCCCCAAGTTTTCAAGCATTGATGAATAAGGTGTTAGGTGATTTATTGGATCGATGTTGTATTGTATATTTGGACGATATCTTGATTTTTAGCGACTCGTGGGATAAACATAAAGAGCATATTAAAATGGTGTTAGATAAATTACGTGATAATCATTTATATGCAAATTACAAGAAGTGTGAAGTTGGTAAAGAAGAAATTACCTTCTTGGGTTGTCGTGTCTCCGCGGCAGGCATTCTTCCTGCATCCGATAAGGTCAAGGCCATTCAAGAATGGAAACCACTCAATAATGTTCAAGAAGTACGTCAGTTCATTGGTTTAGCCCAGCATTTTAGACGGTTCATTCCTAATTTCGCTAGCATGGCTGCTCCTTTGACTGATCTGACTCGTGGTACTGGGCCAAAGAAAAGAAAGATCGAATGGAGTGATGCATGTCAAAGAAGTTTTGATTTAATAAAAGAAAAACTGATCCAAGCACCGGTATTACAAGCACCCATACGAAAAAACCTTATCGCGTAGAAGTCGATGCATCTGATGTTGGTGTTGGTGCGGTACTATTACAAGAAGGGGATGATAAGCAGTGGCATCCATTAGCATATGAATCAAGAAAATTATCATCAGCAGAACGTAATTATCCTACGCAAGAGAGAGAACTCTTAGCAATATTACATGCATTACGTACCTGGCATTGTTTTTTGGAAGGCACTCAATATGAAGTTCGCTCGGATCACCATCCATTGAAATACTTGCGGTCACAGTCCAAGTATACTCCTCGGCTGGTCCGATGGATGAACGAACTTGAATTATACGATCCGACGGTCATTTCTTATCAGCCTGGTAAGACAATGTATGTCCCTGATGCATTGTCTCGTCAAGATTATTCTGGTGCTCCTGGTCAAACCACAATGGAACCAGAATTCTTGTATGCTGTATCTGCCCGCTCCATTCCTCCTGAGCATCGTAATGATTGGCCAAGCTATTATGTGGATCGTCCTTCTGATTTGCCTGAAACCGTTGTTAACTTTTTAGACCACGAAAAAGAACATTTCGTGATAAAGGATAAAAAGGTGTACCGATTAATTAAACTGAAACATGAAGATGATTCCGAAGAAATAAAAGAAGTACGATTCTTACCGTTTGTTCAACGCGCTGATAAAGTCAATTCCTTCCATGAGGCTTTCGGTCATGCTGGTTCCGGGACTCTTTTTGATTTACTTCGTTTCTGTGTATGGTGGCCGTCAATGAAAGCTGATATTAAGGAATGGTTGCAACGTTGTCCTTCTTGCCAAGTCAATTCTCGTCGTTCGCGCGCTCACCATGATGTTATGCATCCGTTGCCTGTTCCTGGTGCATTTGAACGTTGGCATCTTGATTTCATTGGTGAGTTGCCGAAGTCGACCAAAGGAAATCGGTGGATCTTAGTTGCTGTTGACTATGCAACAAATTATCCAATCGCGCGTGCTGTCCCTGTTGCATCGAGTAAGGCGGTTGCTGACTTCTTGTATGAAGAAATCGTTATGCGTTTCTCGTGTCCGAAAGAGATCGTAACTGATCGTGGTGCTAATTTTATGAGTAAAGTTGTTCGTTTTTATACTGAACGTATTAAAACTGCTCATCGTTTCACAAGTGCCTTTCATGCAAGATCAAATTCCAAGTGCGAAAGGTATAACGGCGTATTAAAGCAAATGTTACGGAAGTATACTAATGGTGCTCTCCATATTTGGGATCAATACTTGGATGCTGCCCTTTTTGCCTGTCGAATTCGAACCCATACTACTGCCAAGTATAGCCCATATTATTTAACATATGGTCGTGATCCTGTTCTTCCTGGTGATTTCTTAAGGCCGTATATCCCTGATCATGCTTTGAACGATCCAAGGGTTATTGCTGAATTAACTGCTCAAGAACTGGAAAATTTGGATCAGGCTCGCGCTGCTGCCAAGGCTAGAATGGAAGCCATCAGTCAATATGATAAGGATCGTTGGGACAAGGCGTTAGATATCCGTGATTTTGATATTGGTGATTATAGTAAAAATGACGCATGAAGGTCGTTATGGTCTGGAGCCGGTGTATAAAGGTCCTTATGTGGTAGTCGATAAAAATTCGGATTTTGGTACCTATCAGCTAGAAACCATTCAAGGTAAATTGTTAGATTCGTGGGTACATGTTGACCGTTTGGCCAAGGTAAATTTCGAGACGGAACCTACTACTCCTTGGTTTGACCCGACGACAACTCGTCGTGAATGGCGTGCAGCAATGCAATTACCTGGTGAAGACGGTGTTGTTGACAAGGCGAAGGCGCCCTCTGTTGAACCGGACCCAATGGTGCCTCCTTTGGTGGAATCTGCGCATGGTCATTCCGACGATGTTCGAGGGCGAACATCAAGCAAGGGAGGGGGTGTTGTCGCGTCTGAAGCGGGTTTTACTCCTAGTTCCGCGTCAGCTTCAAACGTGACGGCGAAGCGACGATTCCAACCCAGGAATCCGGGTCGTCGCCGGGTAAATACTTCTGCCTAACGTATTTACCCGTTGTGCCTTTTGCCCCCTATCCACGTTTATATAATTTATTATTATTACCTTCCACGTTTCCCTCCCATTTTTAATATCGTCTCTTTTACGATATTATGGAAGATCATTTTAATGATCTATAATTTATTATTTTTGTATTGCCTCTCATTGATCATATTGATCAATATTCTGTTTTAATTTATTTGATTTCGTTATTTCTTAATATTAGCATGATAACGATCATGCGGTTTTGCATAATATTATTATTTAATAATATTATCGTTTCATATTCTTATTTGAAAATATTATTATTTTTATTTTTGTTTTTATATAAATACCATTCAAAATAATAATAATAAAAATAATCAATTAAGGAACGAACCAACTTATCAACGAACTGATCAATTGAACTATCTATCTATCTAATTATCAATTAGTCTACTTGTTTCTTATTTTACTTCCTCACCTTCTTTATAATCATTTCCCTTGTGGCATAATTTATTGTGTTTCATCTACCGAAGAATCCTGGTTATTACTATTAACGTTAAGGTGCGGCGATTAGTCATATAAATTTACAACGGATCTGACAATTTGACACGTTGTGTGGTGTATTTCCCGGCCTCCCCACTTGATAGCAAAGGTCCAGACCCGAAACCCTCCTTCTCTTATTTGGATTGGCTCAGACGGAAAATTCATTCTTCCGTAGTAAACTGTACTTTGCCCTTTTTCGTCTATCAAACGTATCACTTTAATCCGTTATCATTTATTTCTTTTTCTACCTTTCTTTACTTTATCGATTATTCTATTTTTATTAACATTTTCGTTATTTTCATTATCTTTATTATTCCTTTTTCGTTACCCGTGCACTCTTGCATTATTCTTATTTTATTTTTATCTTTACCATTTTCACACTTCTTTATTCTCATACGTTTGATCCGTATAATTTCCTTTTTTATCTATTTACTATTTTCGTTATCATCCTATCCATTTTATTGTCATATTTTCTTGTTGTCAACTACTCCCTTTTTCCTTATCTTATTTTATGCGTTCACTTATTTTTCTTTTTATCGAAATATCATGATCCCGTGTACTCATGATAATATCTTCATATTTTACTCTATGTTCATTATTATTATTAATATTTTTCTATCTTATATTTCTCTATCTTGTTGTCATTAACCTCTTAATCCTTATACACCCTCTATATCCATTATTCACGTTTATCTACCTTAACCCTCCTCGATAATATTACTATTATCACATTATCATACTGTCAATTTTATATTTTTCACGTAAATTTCCTTTCTATTATCCTCATTATACCTTATCTCATTTATCTTGTTGTCTTTACTCTTATTCTTATCCCGTACCTTTATTTTTCTTTATTACGATGGCATTGTGTTTACCGTAGAATAGTTATTAGAGAGCTATTATTTTAAAATTGATTTTTGAAAGATATATAAGGCGTCGCCTTAAACAATAAAGAAAGGACGAATTTTATTTTTTCGATCCGGATAGTAACTTTGACTTTACTTTTGATTTTATTTATTTTTATTTCGTATTGATTTTGTTTGACAGTTGATTTGGATAATCACTGTGATATTTTTATTTTATTTATTATCTTCTTTTCTATTTCTACCTCTTTACTTTCACTACACTCAACCCGTAACTTCTTTGAACCCTTTTATTTTATCTTATTTTATTTTATTCTACTCCTTCTTAAATTTTTATTTTATTTTACCTTTATTTTTATACTTACTTTTTATCACATTCAAGCACCACACGTGTCAAATTGGGGGGTCGACTGGGATCATAACAGAAGGAAATCGTGTCGTGCCAGTATTATTACTTACCGTTACCTATTTATTTACTATATTTTTTTTTACAACATGTCCGATACCATACATAACAAGATCTTTAAATTTATTTCTGCACCGGGAACCTTCTCTGGAATGAAGAGAGGTGAAAATCCAACCGTCTGGCTTGGCGAAATTAGGCGTTTGTGGCAAAGGGGAAACTTTACTGATGATGAAGTGTTGTTAATTGCCGGTTCCAATCTGAAAGGTCAAGCTGGTCTCTGGTGGACGTCATTGGAAGATTCGATCATAACTTGGGATGCTTTCGAGGAAGCTTTCCGTGCACGATTTATTTCGGCTGAACATCGAGAAGCTTGGTGGTCCGAGATTGAAGCGATAAAACAACAAGATAACGAGTCGGTGGAAAACGTAGCATACAAGTTACAAGAATTGTTCGATTTGGTTGGTCCGGTTGACGAAATCTTCCAAATCCGATATTTTACACAGGCCATCGATCCCAAAATCGCTTACCGAATGGAAGAATCAGGAGTCTCTACGTCTTGGAAACAAGCGGTCAATAAAGCTATACGTATTCAAAACGCGCAAAAGAAATATTTAAGTAATCAAGAACTTACTCAAGGCCAAGGTGTCAAGGATCAAGTCGGTGCTTCTGTTGGTATTCCTCAGTCAGCAGTCTCATCGTCTATAAAACCTGAAGATTCTGTATCCCAAACAAATACTCTTTTATCTCAAGTAGCCGAAAGTTTGAAGGCGCTACAACTACAATTAAATTCGCAAGTAACAACAAGAGGGCCTACTCCGCCAAATTACCCACCCCGTCCTCCACCAAGATGTTGGCATTGCGGTGAAATCGGTCACGTCTCGAGTCAGTGTACACATTCTGGTCAACAACAAGGCGGTAACCAGGGAAATGGCAACGGACGGCAGTAAAGGGTGATACTGCCGTCCCCAACAATTATTCACCTAGTAACAATAATTCGACAAGAAGGCCATCGCAGCAGTCTAAGGTCAACTTGGTGCAAACAGCGGAGGTCTATGCTGTAAAAGGAAGGAAAAGAGGTGCATCAGATACGTCATTAGTAACTAATTTTCGTGGAGGTAAAAGACAAGGTGAATCACAGAAGTTGCCTTTATTTAATCAACAAGTAGTAACGGTGTCATCATCTCGTACACCACCAAATTCGTCGCCTCCACCACAAGGAATTCCAAGTAAACCAGCAAATAAGCAAAATAATAAAACAACGAGAAAAAGACCAACACCAAGAAAACTACAAGTCGATCTAGAGAAGTCCGACGTGTGGAAGAAATTGAAAGAAATCGACTCTGGCCTAAGTATGGCACAATGGTTGGCGCTTGACAAGGAGGCATACGTGGATGTTCGTGATGGATTAAAGTTTTTCCACAGTCGTAATACGGCGAACAAATCGAAACAAGCTATGGATGTTAACGCGTTGGAAATCGATTCAAATGATAGTGGTCAAGAAACTGATTGGGAAAGTACTTGGTCGGAAGCGCCAAGCCATAGTAATGACTCGGATTCAGATGAAAAGGATGATGACGGTGATTCGGCAACAGAAAATATTTATGATGATGATCATTTGGGTTCTGAGGAAAATGACGACTACGATTTGGATGATACTGAATACAATTATCCGTATGACCTCCAAAACATGAAGAAGAGTATTCCGTTACGTGGTCCGGTTGTAATTAATGGTCAAGTCGTTCAGGCGATTTTCGATTCTGGTGCGAGTGTGTCGGTAATTAGTCAATCTTTGGTTGATAAATTGCATTTGGTTTCGAGTGGTGACAAGTTGGCCGTGTCTACTATGGATGAGAATTCAAATCGGGCTTGCGAGATCGTAAG
Source organism: Circinella umbellata (assembly GCA_025093555.1). Taxonomy (NCBI): domain Eukaryota; kingdom Fungi; phylum Mucoromycota; class Mucoromycetes; order Mucorales; family Lichtheimiaceae; genus Circinella; species Circinella umbellata. The sequence goes on along the minus strand of JAIWNF010000017.1, from coordinate 186,321 downwards.
AGATGTACCAATACGAGTAGCGGGAAAATTACGCCCAGAGCATATGTGTATCGAAGCAACAAATAAGCGTGACTTGTGTCTCCTAGGTACTACTTGGTTCAGAGCCTACGGTATTACTCCAAAAATTGAACAATCAATTCTCAACATTCCAACCAAGAACGGACGTGGTTTCGTCGAGTTACAAGCTGATTACCCCGAGATTAGTAATATCAAAGGAAAAGCCAAGGAAGTTTTCGCTGTCGTCGTCGATTTGGACGAAAAAGAAAAATCGATGCCAGAAAAAGGACCAGAAGAAAATGATCCCGAGTTAAAATTTTATATTGAAGAAATACAAGGTCTGGTCGAATCCGAAGATGAGGAAAAAGCGATTGATGAATTACCTAAGGAACTTAAAAATACATTGAATCAGTTCAAGGACATATTTTATGAAAATAATGGGTTAGGTCGGGTAACTATTGCGGAACACCATATCCCTACTACTACTGATACACCTATTCGCTCAAAACCATTCCGTTTGTCCTGGGAAGAAGAAAAGCACTTACGCGAAGAGATTCAGAATATGCTCGAACTTGGTCTAATACGTCCGTCGACTGGTCGATACTCGTCCCCGGTATTTTTCGTACGTAAGGCTAATGGTAAATTACGTTTGGTGGTTGATTACCATGCGCTGAACAAACAATCAGTGGTTGAAAATTATCCGTTGCCGCATATCAATACCTTGTTGAGTTCGTTGGCAAGTAATGGTCCTCCGGTTTATTTCTCGACCTTAGATGCTGCTCAAGGATATTGGCAGATTAAAATGGGCGACGATTCTGTTGAAAAAACAGGTTTTATTTGTTCTGCTGGTACTTTTGTTTTTAATGTTATGCCGTTTGGGCTAGCTTCTGCCGCCGCAACTTTCCAACGTACCATGACTACGTTATTATCTTCTTATATCGGTGACTTCGTACAAGTTTTTATTGATGATATCATTGTCTATTCGTGTTCGTTGGAAGAACATTGTCATCATTTGCAGTTGGTGTTTGATGCCTGTCGATCGGTGAACTTACGGTTGCGACAAGAAAAGTGCGTGTTTGCCGCAAAGAAGGTCCAATATTTAGGTCATACTGTGTCTGCTGCCGGTGTTGAACCAATAAAAAGAATGTCGAAAGGTTGTTGTCGATGAAAGCACCTGTTGACCGTAAAGGAATTCGCTCGGTATTGGGAATGGCCGGTTTCTATCGTCGTTTTGTGCCGTTATATGCTAAGGTGGCAGAACCTTTGTCGTGTTTGTTGAAGAAAGAAAAAGATTTTGTTTGGGGAAAAGATCAGGAAAAATCTTTTTTGGCGTTAAAGCAGGCTTTAACACAGCCACCCGTCCTTTCATTCCCAGATCAACATCAAAAACAGATACTTACTACGGATGGGTCTGGTCAAGGATTATCAGCTATTTTGTCTCAAGTACCTTTAGAAGGCGGTGAAGAAACGGTGGTCGCGTATACTTCTCGTGTAGTCCGAGGTGCCGAAAAATCATATGCAGCCACTCACTTGGAGGCGTTAGCTTTGGTTTGGGCGTGTAACAAGTTCCGCCATTATCTGGCCGGTCGGGAATTCTTGGTGCGCACTGATCACTCTTGTCTGCGATTTATTTTTGGACCTCATTCAAAACCTCCAAGTCCAAAAATACAAAGATGGGCGGCCGCATTAATGGAATTCAATTTCACGGTGGAATACATCAAAGGCGAGAATAATCCTGCTGATGCTCTATCACGATTATTGTAACCATTCAATTATTTATTTTATACACTTTTTATTACTACATATTTTTATTATTATACATATTTATTTTTATCCATATTTTTATTGGCACTCATATTTCTATTTTATTTTTCATATTTTTATCCGTATTTCTTCTTATTATTCATTTTTATTATCCTCTATATATTTTTCTTATTATTATTTTCTACTCGTATTCTTATTATCCCTATATTTCATTTCGCTTTATTGTTATCTTTTTTTATTGTATCACATGAGTTTTTTTTTTTTTTTTTTCTATCTTTCCACCTTCCATTTCTGGAATTGTCATTCCTTTTATTTTTTTTATTTTTGACATAACCCTTATTTGATCGCATACTTTTATGCAGATTCGATATGATCCCTATTTTTACCTTTTGACAACAAGAATTATGCATTCCTTTGATAAGGATACTTTATGATAGTGATATAGCTTAAATCATTTAGATAGAATTATTTTTATATAAATGGAACAAACAAATAAATCATGAACGAGGACTCTCTTTCACTTTTTCTCTCCTTTCCTTAAATTTTTGGTATCGAAGTCCAATATCCTTTTTTCTTATATCCTATATCTTATTCTCTTTTTCTTTTTCTTATTTTTTTTTTATTTGAATTTCTATTTTTATTTTTATTTTTATATTGTATCCTTGATTTCATCTTTCTCGATTATTTGATATAATTACGTTATATATATTTACCTTTTTATTATTACCCCTTTCATTTTTTTTTATTCTTTATTTCTTTTATTTATCTATTTACTCAGTCCGTGCCTTATATTTTTTTTATGGATTACTCGTTTTATCTATCCTTGGTACATTATCTTTCTTGTAAAAGATATCCTCTTGATTCTATCGAAAAGTTCAAAAGAAAAATACAATTCCATGCTAGCAAATACATGTTAGTTGAGGGCCGCCTATATAGTCGTACCGAAGATCCAGAAGCACGAGGGCCAGAAGTTTTACATGAAGGTATCGTAAATGAAATAATCCAAGTGGTATTCGGCCTGGTTGGGGGTATTGACACGTTGTGTGGTGTATTTCCCGGCCTCCCCACTTGATAGCAAAGGTCCAGACCCGAAACCCTCCTTCTCTTATTTGGATTGGCTCAGACGGAAAATTCATTCTTCCGTAGTAAACTGTACTTTGCCCTTTTTCATCTATCAAACGTATCACTTTAATCCGTTATCATTTATTTTCTTTTTCTACCTTTCTTTACTTTATCGATTATTCTATTTTTATTAACATTTTCGTTATTTTTCATTATTTTTATTATTCCTTTTTCGTTACCCGTGCACTCTTGCATTATTCTTATTTTATTTTTATCTTTACCATTTTCATACTTCTTTATTCTCATACGTTTGATCCGTATAATTTCCTTTTTTATCTATTTACTATTTTCGTTATCATCCTATCCATTTTATTGTCATATTTTCTTGTTGTCAACTACTCCCTTTTTCCTTATCTTATTTTATGCGTTCACTTATTTTTCTTTTTATCGAAATATCATGATCCCGTGTACTCATGATAATATCTTCATATTTTACTCTATGTTCATTATTATTATTAATATTTTTCTATCTTATATTTCTCTATCTTGTTGTCATTAACCTCTTAATCCTTATACACCCTCTATATCCATTATTCACGTTTATCTACCTTAACCCTCCTCGATAATATTACTATTATCACATTATCATACTGTCAATTTTATATTTTTCACGTAAATTTCCTTTCTATTATCCTCATTATACCTTATCTCATTTATCTTGTTGTCTTTACTCTTATTCTTATCCCGTACCTTTATTTTTCTTTATTACGATGGCATTGTGTTTACCGTAGAATAGTTATTAGAGAGCTATTATTTTAAAATTGATTTTTGAAAGATATATAAGGCGTCGCCTTAAACAATAAAGAAAGGACGAATTTTATTTTTTCGATCCGGATAGTAACTTTGACTTTACTTTTGATTTTATTTATTTTTATTTCGTATTGATTTTGTTTGACAGTTGATTTGGATAATCACTGTGATATTTTTATTTTATTTATTATCTTCTTTTCTATTTCTACCTCTTTACTTTCACTACACTCAACCCGTAACTTCTTTGAACCCTTTTATTTTATCTTATTTTATTTTATTCTACTCCTTCTTAAATTTTTATTTTATTTTACCTTTATTTTTATACTTACTTTTTATCACATTCAAGCACCACACGTGTCATATTTTTGACACGTTGTGTGGTAGTTTCATTTGGTCAGACCAAAGAAAAGGTTCACGTGATTTGTGATATAGAATTTGATCCTTGGGTGGTCATGTGACCACTTAAGTACGTATAAATATGGGCAGTTCAACCGCAAAATAATAAATCTTCATCTTTTCTATCTCTTTTACTTTTACCTTTACCTTTTTCTTTGATTGATTTTTGACAGACTTTACAACAAGGGAAACTCTACCATGTGTCATTTTTGACACGGAGTGTGTGAGGTTTTCAGGCCTCATACACTTTTATTTTTATTCTCAATTTTATCGCGATTCGATTGGCTCTGGCAGTTGAACTTTCACCCCATCCAACGATCTTCTCCCCTCTTCTTTTATTTACCATAAACCATAATCACCCCCCATTTCTAATTACTTCTTTAAACTTAATTGTTATTCCTTCCATCTTTTCCCCTCTGAGTTATTCATTTTTATGATTTTTATTAGTGTCATCTCTATATTTTCTTTTCTGTCATTATTTTCTTCTATCAATTTCTAATTTGCCTCTCCCTGAAAACCTTCCATCGTTTGTCTGATATTTTTATTTTCCTTTTTTTTTATTCATCATAACTACCTCATTCTTATAATTCTTATTATTCCTTGATTTCTATTATTTCTTTCTTGTCGTCAATTTTCCTGTTACCGATCGAAGGATCTGGTTATGATCTAATTTATATGTTTCTCTTTATTCTTTTATTTCCTCTTTTGATTATTATACATTATCCGTTGTCTCTTGTCGTCATGTCATTCTCTTATCCGCATTAGAACCCCTCCCTTATTCATTATATCCCGCTACTAGTTGTATGTTAGAATTAGAAGATGTACCAATTATTTTCCTTGACCTTCTTGAGAAAGAAGAATTTGTCATTATTTATAAGTTAGAATTGCATTGAATAAACGGGGAGGAATTTTGCTCTTTCGCTCCGGTACCATAACTTTTGGTTAAATTTTATTTTATTTTATTTTATTTTGATATTTTCTGAAAAGCAACAGGGAGATTTTTGGATAATCTCGGTTATATCTCTTTTTACTCATTTTTCCCTTTTAATATACATCTTATTTATCCTACATTCAACCCGTAACTTTTTTGAACCCACATATTCGTATTCTCTTATTTTTGTAATCCCTTTTATCCTTTTTTTTATTTTCTTTTCCTTACCTATATTTCACCACATCAAAGCACCACACGTGTCAAATTGGGGGGTCGACCGGGATCTATATATCAAGAAGGAAATCGTGTCGTGCCAGCTTACTACCATTCTCTTTAAAAAGTTCTTTCTCACCTCTATATACATTACCTTTTCTCTTCATTACCTTTTTATCTTTTCGGAGCTATGTCGGAACACGCCGTTAATAACAAGATTTTTAAATTCATTTCATCCCCTGGTCCTTTCTCTGGTACTAAGGTGGATGAAAATCCTATGGTCTGGCTACGCAAGGTCAAACGTCTCTGGCTAAGGGGTAATTTCTCTGATGAGGAAGTTTTATTAATCGCGGCGTCAAACTTGACCGGACAAGCAGAGCTCTGGTGGGTGCCTCTCGAAGATACGGTCGTAACTTGGGAACATTTCGAAAAAGTTTCAAAGCTAGGTTCATCTCGGCGGAACACTGCAAATCTTGGTGGTCAAAAATCGAAGCCGTTAAACAAAATAATGGTGAATCGGTGGAAAACGTCGCTTATAAGTTGCAAGAATTATTCTCGTTGGTTGGCCCATCGATGAAATATTCCAGGTGCGATATTTCACCCGAGCAATCGAACCGCACATTGCGTATCATATAGAAGAATCAGGCGTCTCTATGTCATGGAAGGAAGCAGTGAACAAGGCCGTTCGTATCGAAAACGCGCAAAAGAAGTACCTCCATGGTCAAAATAAAATGTCCAACCAAGTAAAACAGGGCAGTCTCGGAATATCTATTGGTATCCCTCCATCTACAGTCACAAGTATTAACCCAGAAGACTCCGTATCGCAGACCCACTCGCTACTGTCCCAAGTAGCAGATAGTCTCAGGTCACTCCAATTACAATTGGGTTCACAAACTACTCGGACATCCCCGCCAAATAATCCACCTCGAGGCCCACCGAAATGTTGGAACTGCGGCGAAGAAGGCCATATTTCAAGTCGTTGTATAAAGATACAACAATTCCAGAATAATGATAACCAGGGAAATGGCAACGGCGCCAGTAATGGGTGATACTGCCATCCCAAAGAATAATACACCCGCGAAGGATATTCAATCGAACAATCAATATAATAATCAAACAATCACCATAACTCAATTAAAAATTACAATAATCAACAAAGGAATCAAAATAATATGCCAAGAAAACAAGAAAATACCTCAAGTAACAATCGTTTCGCTAACAACCAGCTTAGCAACAATAATTTCCACAACGATCAATCGCATTATAAATCAAACAATAACAAGGAGACGAACGTTAATCTCGTCGAGACGGCAGAGGTGTACGCTTTAGGCCAGCAAAAAGAGCTGCATCCGGTACTTCATTGGTCACCAATGTGCGCGGCGGAAAAAGACCTGCAAACACTTCCTTCAAATTGCCATTACTACAAGAACAGGCGTCTTCATCGAAAAATACCAAGAAACTAGGACAAGACAATCACCAAGGAAATTGCCTGTTGAACTCGTCGAGCCAGACATTTGGGAGAGGCTAAAGGACATCGATTCAGGGTTAAGTGTCGCGCAATGGTTGGCTTTAGACAAAAAGGCGTATGCAGACGTACGGGACGGTCTCAAATTTTTGCATGGCCGCAAAACCAGAATAAACCCAAGCGGGTCAAGCAATGGAAGTGAACGTTTTAGACGTGATTCAGAAGATAGTGACAGTAGTATATCAAGCAATGAAGGCACAGATTGGGACAGTACATGGTCCGAGGCATCTACGTATGAGAATGACAATATTAATAAACATCAAGAAGACTATGATTCGACGATACCGAATATAATTATCCATACAGTTTGGAAAATATGAAGAAAAGCATACCTTTGCCGGTCCTATTGTAATAAATGGTCAAGTGGTCCAAGCCGTCTTCGATTCAGGTGCAAGGTATCGGTCATAAGTCGTTCGTTGGTAGAAAAATTAAAACTAAAACCAAGTGGAGACCGTCTCGCGTGTCAACAATGGACGATGAATCTGATCGAACCTGCGAGATCGTCAAAGATGTACCAATTAGGGTGGCCGGTAAATTACGACTGAACACATGTGTGTTGAATCATCAAGTAATCGGGATCTTTGCCTCCTAGGTATGACGTGGTTCCGAGCTTATAATATTACACCAAGGATCGAACAATCAAGTATCGTTATCCCTACCAAGAAAGGGCATGGGTGGGTTGAATTACACGCCGATCAACCTAATACTAACAAGGACAAAGAGACGAAAATAAACAATTTTCCAAAGAAGTTTTTGCAGTCGTGGTAGACCTAAAGAATGATAATAAACCATTAATTAAAGAGAAATCAAAACAAGATGATCATTTGGATTTAAAATTTTATACCGAAGAAATACAAGGAATCAAGGGCATAGAAGAAGGCAAATCAAGAGCCGAAAATGAACCAAGAGAATTGAAATCGTTGTTGAACCAATTTCAAGATGTATTTTTTGAAAATAGTAGGTTAGGTCGGGTGACAACTATCGAACATCACATCCCCACCACCACTGACACCCCCATCCGTTCAAAACCCTTTCGTCTGTCTTGGGAGGAAGAAACACACTTACGCGAGGAAATTAAAACAATGCTCGAACTGGGTCTCATCTGTCCATCTTCCGGCCGTTATACCTCCCCCGTATTTTTTGTAAGAAAGGGAATGGCAAGTTGCGACTCGTCGTCGATTATCGATCTTTAAATAAACAATCTGTTGTCGAAAATTTCCCGTTGCCTCACATTGATACCTTGTTGAGTTCTCTGGCCAGTAACGGTTCTCCAAAATATTTTTCTACGTTGGACGCTGCACAGGGTTATTGGCAGGTAAAGATGGCCGATGACTCGGTAGAAAAAACGGGGTTCATTTGTTCAGCTAGTACTTATGTATTAAATGTAATGCCTTTCGGTTTGGCGTCTGCTGCAGCAACTTTTCAGCGTATGATGACTATGTTGTTATCGTCGTATATTGGTGATTTTGTACAAGTATTTATCGATGATATTATTGTTTATTCGTGTTCTCTGGAGGAACATTGTCGCCATTTACAGTTGGTGTTTGACGCATGTCATGCGGTGAATCTACGGTTACGTTTGGAAAAGTGCGTATTCGCCGTCCAAAAGGTAGAGTATCTCAGGCATGTTGTTTCACATGCTGGTGTCAAACCTAATAAGAAGAATGTCGAAAAACTTTTGTCGATGAAGGCGCCTACAGACAGAAAAGGGGTTCGTTCCATGTTGGGTATGGCTGGCTTTTACCGTAGGTTTGTTCCATTATATGCTGAAATGGCGGAACCATTGACACGATTATTGAAAAAACAAAATGAATTTTTGTGGGAAAAAGAGCAGGAAAAGTCTTTCTTGGCATTAAAGCAGGCTTTAACACAGCCACCAATTCTTTCATTTCCCGACTGGCACCAAAAGCAAATTCTTACTACAGATGCATCAAGTCAAGGTCTATCAGCTATATTATCACAAGTACCTATTGACGGTGGACAAGAAACGATCGTTGCTTTTGCTTCGCGTGTCGTTCGTGGTGCCGAGAAAACTTATGGCGCAACTCATTTAGAAGCTCTAGCTTTAGTTTGGGCGTGCGATAAATACCGACACTACTTGGCGGGTAGAGAATTCTTGGTGCGAACAGACCATTCATGTCTCCATTTTATTTTTGGTCCGCACAATAAACCTCCAAGTCCCAAAATTCAAAGATGGTCAGCAGCGCTCATGGAATTCAATTTCAAGATAGAATATATTAAAGGTGAAAACAACCCAGCCGATGCATTATCAAGACTCTTGTAGCTTATTATCGTCATTATAGAATTTATATTATATTTTTTTTTGTTTTATTTTATTTGCCTTCCTTTTTTTTTTTATTTTATTTTTATTTTTCTTTATTTCTCTTCGAATCTTTGCATTCCATTTCAGGAATAACCTTACGTTCCTTTTTCTTTCCTTCTATTATCTTAACTTTTAACCTCCTTTTTTTTGTACAACCTTCCCTTTCAAATTGACGACAGGAATTTATGCCTTCTTCTCCTTCTAGAAGAATACTTTATGACAATCATTTAGAATAGAACAATTATCTTTTTATTTCTTCTTTTTCTATAAATTAAACTTCAAAATAAATTATGAACGAGGACTCTCTTTCGCTTTCTCTACTTTCCTTAAAAAAAAAAACTTTTCGCATTGAAGTCCAATAATATTTTTTTTCTGTCAGATCTTTTTATGGTTCGCAATTAAAATTATATTGTTTATTTTTTTTATTCATTTTTATTTTTCTCTTATATTATAGACTATATTTCCTTTTCATCCTGTTCACAATTTCTTTTTCTTTATTCTTTCAATACCTTTTTTTTTATATATAATCGTTTTACTATTTCCTATTTTTCTTAATCAATTTTTTTTTATTTATCCATTTCACTTATATTCTATTCATCTCTTTTTTTTATTTATTTCATAATGGAATATCCCTTTTATTTATCAATCGTTCATTATCTTTCGCGAAAAAGATATCCCCTTGATTCTACTAAAGAAATTAAAAGGAAAATACGTTTCCACGCAAAACAATACATGTTAGCAGATGGTAAACTTTACCAGAGAACAGAAAACCCATCGTTACGAGGTGTTGAATTACTACATGAAGGTATGGCGAACGATGTAATCCACGCAGTCCACATCGAAGGTCATTTCGGCGTTAACAACACATGGCGTCGACTTAAGTTGGCTTATACTGGTCCTGGTCTTTTCGAAAAAGTACGATCTTTCGTTCAAGGATGTAATACATATCAATTCCGAGCCAGGGTAAAAAGGAACCGTTTTAACCCTGCTAAACCTATTGATACTCCTGAAGATCCCTTTTTTATGGTGGGTTGCGATGCAGTTGGCCCTATACACTATGAAGGAAAACCACCGCGTTATCTCTTAGTTGCAATAGATTATCTGACTCATTGGCCTATCGCTGCCATAGTCGATAATATAAATGAAGAAACTACGGCGGACTTTTTATTTACACATTTAATCCAAATGTTTGGTGTCCCTCAATATTTATTAATAGACAGAGGTTCAAATTTTAAATCAATATACATTCGAGAGTTCCTAAAAGGCTTAGGATGTCGCCACGTTATGGCAACTTCGGCAGGAGCACAAGTGAACGGTCTCTGCGAGAGAATGAATCAGGGATTAATACAAACTATTGCCAAACTAGCTCGCGAAGAAGGACAAGAAAAAGACTGGGAAAAGTATCTAGGGCATGCTTTGCTCGCGATTAGGACGATGCCTAATGATGCAACGGGGCTGTCGCCAGCCAAATTACTTTTTGGATACGAATTACATACACCAGCTACTTGGATTGGTCCGAGAACGGATTTCGTGGAAGGCGAATTAACGGAGGAAATAATAAGCCGTATCAAGGTCATCGAACATATGACGGGTCAATTACGAGAAGAAGCCAGGGAAAAGGCCAAAGAACGAAAAAGGAAAGACAAAATCTTGTACGACCGAAGGGTGGAATTTCGAAGGCCGTTCAGAGTAGGTGAGCAGGTCCTGATGAGGGATAAACTCCCCTAAGGAAAATTCAGTGACAAGTGGTTAGGTCCAATGGTCGTTATTGGTGTCGGAAAGAATGGTACTTATTATTTGGAAGGCCCAAATCCAAGGCGTCTAACTGCGGCAGTAAACGGCGATAACTTAAAAGCATTCGTCGAGAATCGAACGATGATTCCTGAAGTCCAAGTAAAAAGGGCAATGGGCCAATATCAAGCTTGGATCGATCATAGGCGTGAAGATTAAACCTCTTTCTATTATTATTATTACCTTTTTATTTTATTTCTATGATTTTTTTTTTATTATCATCCTTATTTCATTTTTTTTTCTTCTCAAGTGGTATATCGGCCTGGTGGGAGGTATTGACACGGAGTGTGTGAGGTTTTCAGGCCTCATACACTTTTATTTTTATTCTCAATTTTATCGCAATTCGATTGGCTCTGGCAGTTGAACTTTCACCCCATCCAACGATCTTCTCCCCTCTTCTTTTATTTACCATAAACCATAATCACCCCCCCCATTTCTAATTACTTCTTTAAACTTAATTGTTATTCCTTCCATCTTTTCCCCTCTGAGTTATTCATTTTTATGATTTTTATTAGCGTCATCTCTATATTTTCTTTTCTGTCATTATTTTCTTCTATCAATTTCTAATTTGCCTCTCCCCGAAAACCTTCCATCGTTTGTCTGATATTTTTATTTTCCTTTTTTTTTATTCATCATAACTACCTCATTCTTATAATTCTTATTATTCCTTGATTTCTATTATTTCTTTCTTGTCGTCAATTTTCCTATTACCGATCGAAGGATCTGGTTATGATCTAATTTATATGTTTCTCTTTATTCTTTTATTTCCTCTTTTGATTATTATACATTATCCGTTGTCTCTTGTCGTCATGTCATTCTCTTATCCGCATTAGAACCCCTCCCTTATTCATTATATCCCGCTACTAGTTGTACGTTAGAATTAGAAGATGTACCAATTATTTTCCTTGACCTTCTTGAGAAAGAAGAATTTGTCATTATTTATAAGTTAGAATTGCATTGAATAAACGGGAGGAATTTTGCTCTTTCGCTCCAGTACCATAACTTTTGGTTAAATTTTATTTTATTTTATTTTATTTTGATATTTTCTGAAAAGCAATAGGGAGATTTTTGGATAATCTCGGTTATATCTCTTTTTACTCATTTTTCCCTTTTAATATACATCTTATTTACCCTACATTCAACCCGTAACTTCTTTGAACCCACATATTCGTATTCTCTTATTTTTGTAATCCCTTTTATCCTTTTTTTTATTTTCTTTTCCTTACCTATATTTTACCACATCAAAGCACCACATGTGTCATTTTGTCGCGTCTGAAGCGGGTTTTACTCCTAGTTCCGCGTCAGCTTCAAACGTGACGGCGAAGCGACGATTCCAACCCAGGAATCCGGGTCGTCGCCGGGTAAATACTTCTGCCTAACGTATTTACCCGTTGTGCCTTTTGCCCCCTATCCACATTTATATAATTTATTATTATTACCTTCCACGTTTCCCTCCCATTTTTAATATCGTTCTCTTTTATGATATTATGGAAGATCATTTTAATGATCTATAATTTATTATTATTGTATTGCTTCTCATTGATCATATAGATCAATATTCTGTTTTAATTTATTTTGATTTTCGTTATTTCTTATATATTAGCATGATAACGATCATGCGGTTTTGCATAATATTATTATTTGATAATATTATCGTTTCACATTCTTATTTGAAAATATTATTATTTTTATTTTTGTTTTTATATAAATACCATTCAAAATAATAATAATAAAAAAAATCAATTAACGAATAAACGAACTTATGAACGGAATTATCAATTAGTCTACTTGTTTCTTATTTTACTTCCTCACCTTCTTTATAATCATTTCCCTTGTGGCATAATTTATTGTGTTTCATCTACCGAAAATCCTGGTTATTACTATTAACGTTAAGGTGCGGCGATTAGTCATATAAATTTACAACGGATCTGACAATTTGACACGTTGTGTGGTGTATTTCCCGGCCTCACACACTTAACAACAAAGGTCTAGACCTAGAATCTCTTTTCTGTTCTTGATTGGCTCGGATGGAAAATTTATTCTTCCGTAGTCAATCATACTATTCCCTTTTCTGTCTATCAAAACCCATCACCTCAATCCGTTATCATTTATTTCTTTTCTACCTTTCTTTACTTTATCGATTATATTATTTTATTAACATTTTGTTATTTTTTGTTATTATCTTTATTATTCCTTTTTCGTTATCCGTGCACTCTTGCATTATTCTTATTTTATTTTTATCTCTACCATTTTCATACTTCTTTATTCTTACACGTTTGATCGGTATTTATAATTTCCTTTTTATCTATTTACTATTTTCGTTATCATCCTATCCATTTTATTGTCATATTTTCTTGTTGTCAACTACTTCCTTTTCCCTTATCTTATTTTATGCGTTCACTTATTTTTCTTTTTATCGAAATATCATGATCCCGTATACTCATGATAATATCTTCATATTTTACTCTATGTTCATTATTATTATTAATATTTTTCTATCTTATATTTCTCTATCTTGTTGTCATTAACCTCTTAATCCTTACACACTCTCTATATCCATCATTCGCGTTTATCTACCTTTATCCTCCTCGATAATATTACTATTATCACATTATCATACTGTCAATTTTATATTTTTCATGTAATTTCCTTTCTATTATCCTCATTTATACCTTATCTCATTTATCTTGTTGTCTTTACTCTTATTCTTATCCCGTACTTTTATTTTTCTTGAAAACGATTGCATCATTTTTACTGTAGAATAGTTATTAGAGAACTATTATTTTTAAATTGATTTTTGAAAGATATATAAGGCGTCGCCTTAAACAATAAAGAAAGGACGAATTTTATCTTTTCGATCCGGATAGTAACTTTGACTTTACTTTTGATTTTATTTATTTTTATTCCGTATTGATTTTGTTTGACAGTTGATTTGGATAATCACTGTGCTATTTTTATTTTATTTATTATCTTCTTTTCTATTTCTACCTCTTTACTTTCACTACACTCAACCCGTAACTTCTTTGAACCCTTTTATTTTATCTTATTTTATTTTATTCTACTCCTTCTTAAAATTTTATTTTATTTTACTTTTATTTTTATACTTACTTTTTATCACATTCAAGCACCACACATGTCAATTTTGACACGTTGTGTGATAGTTTCGTTTGGTCAGACCAAAGAAAAGGTTCACGTGATTCGTGATTTAGAATTTGATCCTTGGGTGGTCATGTTACCACTTAAGTACATATAAATACAGGCGGTTCAACTGCAAAATAATAAATTCTCATCTTTTCTATCCCTTTTACTTTTACTTTTACCTTTTTCTTTTGATTGATTTTTGACAGACTTTACAACAAGGGAAACTCTACCATGTGTCAATTTTGACACGTTGTGTGGTAGTCTCATTTGGTCAGACCAAAGAAAAGGTTCACGTGATTTGTGATTTAGAATTAGATCCTTGGGTGATCATATGACCACTTAAGTATGTATAAATATGGGAAGTTCAACCACAAAATAATTAAATCTTTATCTTTTCTATCCTTTTTACTTTTACTTTTACCTTTTTCTTTTGATTGATTTTTGACAGACTCTACAACAAGGGAAACTCTACCATATGTCAAATTGAGGGGTCGACTAAAATAATATCCCAAGTGGCAGCTACTTTGTCTATAGTAGCCCCACTGTAAGAACATGCCATAGTTGAGCATTATTATTTTCATGATCAAGTCTTACTTTTATTATTATTATTATTTGTGGCTCTTATTATCTTTGCTATAATTTCTATTTTTCTGGTGCCTTTCCATTAGGGTTCTTAGTAGACCGATCTGGATCGAATTTTCAGAAATTCAGATTGTCAATGGATTAGAGAATTACAATCCGAATCTGGTTTGTAAAAATCTGGATTGAATCCGTAATCTGTAATGCAAAAGAATCAATTAGATGAAAATTTAGACTATATAGTAGATGTCACAGTATTTTTTCATGAGGGAAGGTATTTTACAAGATTGTGTATGGTAGTCGTTTGAGATCGTTTAAGAAAAGTAAAATATTGGTAACAGAGGTGCATTATTTTTAGATGATTTTATTATTTTGGTTTGAAAAACATAATAGGAAATAAATAAGTTATAATAGAAAAAGAATTGTAGTAAAAAAAAATTGTAGTAATAAAAAGTTATAGTGGGAAAATGGGTTCTACTAGAAAAAAAGTTACAATGCGAAAAGAAAGTTATAGTTTAAAAAAATTATAGTGGGAAAGTTATAGTAGGAAAAAAAAAGTTATAGTGGAAAAGTTTATAGTGAAAAAAAAAGTTATGGTGCAGAAAAAAAAGTTTTTGTGGTAGAAATATAATATGACGTGGATTTTTTTTTGGTGGGGGCAAGTAGTAAATTTCTAGTGTGCTGAAAAGAAAGAGGTATAAGTTTACCTTTTCTGTTTACAACAAATAAAAGTTAATAATTCTCTTTATCATTACTAGATTAATAAAAATAATAATTAAATCCATTAGTCTCTCTTTTTAATCTTCAATTTTTGTTTTTTTCTTTTCAGATATCTTTTTTCTATATTAAAGCCATTACTACTTTTCTTTTCAACTGCTCTATTTAAGTATATAATAATATACAAAAACTTAAAATTTCTGTAAAATATAGTTACTCTCTTCTTTAT
Organism: Circinella umbellata; assembly: GCA_025093555.1. NCBI lineage: Eukaryota > Fungi > Mucoromycota > Mucoromycetes > Mucorales > Lichtheimiaceae > Circinella > Circinella umbellata. The sequence goes on along the minus strand of JAIWNF010000017.1, from coordinate 170,843 downwards.
TTGAATATATATATACCTTACTACAGCATTGTTAAAACTTTGATCCATTACTCTATAATATAATGATGGATCAGAAAAATCCAATGGATCCATAGATCTCAATCTGTTTACAATCCGGATTATAGAATTATGATCCACATCCGACCCAAATCCGATCCAATCTGTATGAGAAACAGATCGGTTTATAAATCTGGATTGTACTAAGATCCCTAGATTGGATGATACACCCATCCGCATCCATATCCAAACTTGCAGATGCAGATGCAGATCGGATGTGCAGATGTCAGATGAGATGAAGAACGCTAATATTAAGCATAAAATTAAAACGAATTGTTGACAAACATAGTGTAAAACAAGCCACTTATAAAGAAATCGTTGACTACAGTACTGAAATCATATCTATATTTGATAAAAGCAAGATAATATTTTTAAATCTTTGCATATATATCATAACATTACAGTATACTTCATAAAGTTGATATAAGTCTTCTTATAGATCATAAGCATATATATTCTCCCTACAGAAGTGCAAAAGTTGCACCAAATGACATATACCCTATTGAGCAAGAGTGGTATACTGTTTGTGTAAATAGATACCAGCTGTTCTATAATCAGACCATACTCTCAAGGCATGGTGGTTATAGAAATAAGTATGTCAAACTTGTAATATACCTATATATGAAGATTTTACCTCTGCTACATTCAATTCTATAACAACTAGTAATAATTATAAACCAAAAGTGTAAATAGCATGCTGTCACTTTCGTAACAAATAGCATATACAGTATGTTATATGATGAGAATATGAGGAAAAAGCTTCTTTATTGCTATGAGTTTATACATCATCCTGGAATTTATAATATTTTTTTTGATGAACATATATCAAGACATGAAAAAAAAACATCTTTTCAAAAATAAGTATAATATTGCTGTATATCTTGCTACTGATGGATTTTCGCCTTTTAAAAATCTAAGTACAAGACGATCGATGACATTGATTCAATTTATTATACTGAACTTTAATCCTTTAATCAGGCAATTATATAATATAAAATTTAAACTTGTTTGAAAGATCAAATAAGAGTACTGTGGTAACAAATGTACTTGAAAAACAGAGCAGACTAACCAAACGCGTTAACATTTATGCTACTTATATAGATATCAACAAGAATATACAGTTCAGGTATGCCTCACTAATAGTAAATGACCTCCTGCTACTTTGGATAGCTATTTGGAACCAGTGCTTGTCTGCTTGACAATTTAAAAAGAGTGGAAGATAATGGTATCGAAGTAGAACTTGAAGATAGAACAACAGTTTCATCAAAAATATATCTCATGTTGGCTATAGAAGATTTGCTGCAAGCTGATTCTCTTGCACATTATTATGGACATTCACATAGAGCTGGATGTCGATCTGTACAGTTACAGGCATTCACAATAAAAAAGGTCATGGTACTTACTTTATTAATTATAGTGGAGTAAATGAGCATTAGAGAATAAGGCGATCCCTGATGTTAGGGACGGAGGTGAGTAACTAAATTAAATGATAGAAACATTACTATATATACCTTTCTTAAATTCTTTTTTTTAAAAAAATAGGCAGGATTGAATAGGCCAAGCTTATTCATACAGAAGAAGTTTAAGGCAATCAAAGGCCTGGAATTTTATGCTTTGGATGAAATGCATTTAGTGTACTATAGATTAGGTCATTTGTATCTAAACTTAATCAATTTAAAGTTTGATTTAAATAGTGATATAAGTCCTTTTGCAATTGATAATATCAATAAAATAATAACAAACATGAGAGGGTCTTGTCAGAATATCCCCACAGCTTTTAATGGTAACTGGTAAACTGTACTATCAGGTATGGTTCAGGCAAGAGATTGGCAAGATTTTTTATTACTTATGGTACCAACATTAGTGGTACCTACAGTAGATCAAAATTAAAGAAGGTGCAAGAAGCAACAATGGCTCTAGTTTATGCTTGCCAAAAACTACTTACATATGAGCTCACAAGAATTGATGTTGAAAATATTGAAATTTAAGTAAAGTGCATTATATATTATAGGTTAATAAAAATTTGATGAATTAAATTATATGCTTTATTATTACATATTGATGCTATTTAATAAGTAAAAATCTTAAGCATGGCATTGTAATTTACAAGAAATATGCAATCCAGGTAGGAATGGTAGACAAGTTCTTTCCGTTGCTGTATTTACATTGAATCAGCACTATATGACGCATACAACAAGAATGATAGAGTTATTAAGACCAATGTGTATGTATTCTTCTAGAGTTCTTGACAGGGAGATCGGATTAATCTAGTTCTAATGCAAGTATTTACTGAAACTAATTAAAAATTACTAGAACAAAAAATTAGCAGAGAATAAAGCTGATAATAAGAAGAATATTTTTTATGAAAAATTCCTAGTGGTAATGCAAATAATACTTTACTAAAGCTTAGTATGGTAAGATATGTCGATGCTTCTCTTGAAAAAAATAATAAGGATGAACAAGTGAAAAGAAAAAAATAATAATATACTTATTGGATAGAGCAGTAAAGGACGATATAGAAATCAGAGGCCAGCTAAAAAGTATTGATCTGGAGAAAAAAAGGAAACAACAATTGTCAAGATTAGTGGAAGAAGACATTACTTGTAGATGTATTGATGACATTTTTAAGAACATGCACTGAGAACAGCAACATCAAGAGAAGTCAAATAAGTAAAAAAGTGCGATATGGTGTAAGACTTTGGTACAACAATAAGGTGTTTGGGGGTTTACTTGAATTTAATATATAGTGCAATCGAGTAGCTTATTTTGTTCAGCTTGAATAGGGTGTTGATCTGTAAGTATAGGCGCACATGCATTATTAATAGTTTTTATACAAAAACTAATAGTAACAAATTTTTTGTTGGTAACAAAAATTTAAAGTGTTTACAAAATTGAATTTTTTTTTAATTTAAAAATTAATTCATCAAAAGATTAAATCAATTTCATAATGGCTGCAATTAACAATTATCTTCCACTTAATCATATTCAAGTTCAAAAGAATTTACGCAAAGAAATAGATATCTTTATAGATTTTGAACTTGACCATTTTATAGAAGAAAACATTATTGAAGAAATCAAATAAGAATTAAATAATAAAATAGAAAATATTTTCTCATCTGATAATTTTCTCTATCTATCAATGGATAATAATTTTTGTACTCATAAGTTTATACGAGAAATAAATGATGGTGAGTCTTATGGAAAAAAAAAACAGAAAAAGGCAATAAAAGTAAATATGTTTGTCGAATACATAATCCAAATCATATTCCATAAAAAAAATTAAGAAAGAAAAAATAGTTGAAAAGAAAATTGAAAAAGAAGATAAATATAGAAGAGATATACAGAATATTTAGCCAAAAAAATTAAAAAAAAAGAAAACCTAAAAAATAGTTATTGGTAATCCATTCTTCGTAAGCTTTAATAGTATTTTTTAATAAATTTTTTATATGCTTCTAATAAAAATTATGCTTTTTTAAAATATGCCTAGACTATGTTCCTCAATATATGCTTTCAATAAATTCTTTGATTAAACATATCAATAGATATGCAACTATTATCATCACTGCTATATCCAACCCATTTTACCTGAAATAAATATATGTTATTTTCCTTTTTATGTCCAATAATACTTTTTATTTTATATGATGCAGTTGAACATTGTATTCCATTTATATTTCTTCTTCTTCTTCTAGTACGTTCATTAAAATTAGGAATATCATTAGCACTTTCACTATTTTCTGGATGATTAGATTCAGTTTCATCTATAGCCATTGAATTATCTGATATAGTTAAACTTTATAAATTATTTTGTAGCTGCATCATTCTATCAAATTTATCTTTATTTTGTTTATTATTACTAATATAATAGCTATATCAATTAGCTTTTTTTTCAGTAGAAAATTCAGAATTAGAACTATGCCATAATTTATGATGTGGTAAAATAGGAATATTAAATAGTTCAACAAATTTTGTTATATTCTTCAATAAACAAGCTAAACAAAATTGTAGATTATAAAACTTAATGTTATCTACTTCTACAACTGATTTATGATAATTAAAATAATAAAATTTGTTCCCAATTTCAGAAAACTGATTCTCAACTTAGTTCTAAAACTTCCAAATGTTTTATTAAAGTGTTCTTCTGTAATAGTTAAATTTTCATTTACCTTTTTACAAATTGGATAAACAAAATTATCATTATTTAAATCATAACATTTTTCATTAGCCAGTTCAATAAATTGTGTTATAAATAGAGTATATCTACCATCAGTTGCTAAAATATCATTTTGATTCATTTTATTATAAAGTTTCAAGTTTAAAAGCATACTACCATCTGAACTATCTGAGCAAAATTCACTTTTTGATATAAAAAGTACCATATCATTCATATCAGCTGCAAATTGAGTACATAATCCATTTTTTTAAATTTATATGAGTATAAACATGACCTATCTAAATCTGTATCTGTATAGTCAATTCTTGAATCATGTCCATCTAAAACAAGTGCTACATGTTTAAATAAATCAGGATTATATTTTATAGAAGATAAAATATGTAATCTTATGTTCGAAAACATATTATTTAATGAATCATTTTTTATCTTATTTATTCATTTATAATTTTCATCATCCATCCAAAAGTTTTTATAAAATGTATGAAATATACTTTTAGGTAAATATTTTTCAATACCATCACTAGAAACTCCAGAAACTAAATGATATAGTAAAAATAAACCCTTTTCAATCTCAAAATAAGGTGCTGGATAGTCCTTATTTGTATATAAAATTACTAAAAAGAAAAACACAGCAGTATAACCTAATTTTTTTAATAATATATCTTTAATTTTTTCAATAAATTTAATATGCTTAATTTCTGTTCTATGTTTAAATCTATTATGTATAATAGGCCAATTCAATTCAAGAAAAGTCCAATAATTTGGAATAATAATATTTACTTCATCTGTAATTAGTTTAATATAATCTGTTTGATCCATTTTTTTTTATAATACCAAATTCAATTTTGCTTTTTATTTTTAGTTTAGATATAAAGGGTTAATTATTTTTATAGGAAACAAATATATTTTTGTAAACATTGAGGTATTGCATATCCACATACTATTATTATTATCAATGCTTATTACAGAGTAGTTGCATGATAGGAATCACCATGATAATAATATATAGATGAAGCAATGTTAATGGGGTAGTAGGTTCTGTGATTCTTCTAGAAACACAATATTATTATGGTCAAGTTTATTTTTTATTTTGTACATGAACCACTATTACCCAATACTGATCCCTTTGTTCAAATATTAGGATTACTTAGTAAAATACCATATTTTGACAAAACTTTGAAGTAACAAATTTCGACGAAAAATATATTTTTTTTAAAAACTGTTCCGTAACATTTTTTCAGAATACTTCAATTAGCATATATTACGGCTCAAAATGTTTATAGCTTCATTTCTGACAATTTTTTGTCAGTTCTTATTTCACCCCATAATTTGACAGTTTAAGTCAGGATACACTTTACTATGATCTATGCAAAATAAATAGTATTAAAAAATAAACTGGATCGTATTATGAGACATAGAATTGATCAGGTTCTCAATTTCCTTAACTCTAGGATTTGTTAAGTTAATTCTAGTAATTCAATAAATTAATTATTGGTTATGTTGGCTTACAAAAACTATAACTTGCAATATTCAAGAATAGAAGTTATAGAATTAATTTCTATGTCTATACTGTAATTATAGTTCGAAACTTTGTGCTGTGATTTATTACAGTTATCAAATGAAGAAATGAATGAGGTATGTATAACCGCCATGCTTAAATATGTAGTCATCTATAATGCAATATCTAACTTGTTGTTCGATTAGTCTAAAAAAAATAAATGTAGATCAAATGTTTTGAAAATACAATCAGCTCTATGTGTACATCATCATAATAATCAAATCAAATCCAACAACATTTAAATAATATTTTAAAAAAACATCGATTCGATAAACAGAGTACACAAGCATTAATTAATATCCTTAAAGAAAAAGGTTATGATACCTTATTTGAAATTATTAATACATCCAAAGTTGACAAAAAGACTAATAGGTCTAAAAAAGATTTATTAATGGTTGTGTGGGTCGCTCCATGGCAGAATAAGGTATGAATTTGTATATTGTTTTTGATTTATATTATTTTTAATATATACTCCTTTACTAATGTTCTTTTACACAGATATTATAGAAACAAGAGGATATTAACCTCAATTCTATGCATAAAACATGTGTATCATTTTTGTCTGACCATAGTAATTGTTAATTGTTTTCACTTGTTACTAGAAGTAATGTAATGAACAAAGGTAGTCCTGTTGCTTTTTTTATTATAAATTCTGAAACTTTATTTACTATTAGTCGTTGGCTCTTGTGGCTTAAGTTTGAATGTAGTTTTTATTCCAAACGTACTATGATCAATTGTAGTGTAACTGAAATGGATGTTATTTTGTCTACGTTTGGTACCAAAGTCCAAGTTCTAGTTTTCTATTGGCATATTCGACGAGCATGGGAAAAAAAGTTAGCTTAAATAATTTTTGCTTATATATATAAACATTCTTTCTAATAGATCATTGATAGATCAAAAGCTCGATTGATACTGCAGATTCTAGAGCTTTATGTAAAAAAGCTTGTGTTTATTTAAGTTTATTGATATACACAAAGGATCCAGAAGATTTTGATGTAAAGTGGAACAAATTCAGATAGTGTTACCTTGTTGAAGATATAACGTTTTATACATACATGTTTGATTATTATTATCCTAAAAGAGAAAAGTAGAGTAAGGCGTGGCAAGAGTTATGTGTAATGGTGTAAGACCATTACAACGATATATTCAACCATAAGGTTGTTGATCTACATGCTTATCCGCGGAATACTAAGGATAGGAGATAGCATGGTTGAGCACATGGTTGGATATAAAAATATTAGGATAGTTATTCTATATAGAAATGTTGATCCTCAATATTAGATATATATTAGTTAGACGCAAATTAGCCCCTGATATTTCGATGTATATAAATAAAGGGTTTCCTGACAACCAGGAAATAGTAATTCGTTTTTATCATATATATTCTTAAGCCTCTTTTCTTTCTACCAATATTTAACTATTACGCTTCCTCGTAAACTGGCTGATAGAACCTAATTGTAAGTATACAATAATCAGTCATGCGCTATTACAGTATGTAATATTATTAAAACAAACCATGATTATAAGTTTCTTTTATCTAATCTTTCAATCATAATACGGTATTAATTTTCACACAAATAATCTTATTGAATCTTGGCATAACCAATTAAAAACTCATTATTTAAAAAAAACAAGAAAGCACAGAATTGATTATTTAGTCTGGCTCATTACCCAAGTTGTTGATTGCTTGTATAGATAATATATATTACAAGTCTTTCATAGATTCAAAGATGTGGGCTTGATAAAAGAAAAAAAATGACATAAAACGGTGTATGAACTTGATGGTGATACTACTACAGAATATATTTCAGCTGTAGATGCTCAAAAAATAAGTAAAAACGCATTATAAGGACTGTTTCATGTTCTAATAATTATTAAGTAATCTATTAATTATATATATAGATATGCATAAAGTCGTTAAAAAATTAAATATCTGTTACGAAATTGTTGTTCAAGAAGGCGTTTTGCATTTGTGTACCTATCCTGACTTTTATTTTAATTATATATTATGTAAACATATTTTTCTTTGTAATCACGTCCTTGATATTCCTCTCCATTATGTTGGTATCTTTTGTTCAATACAACCTGTTAGACCTGTTAATAAAGCTGATAATGAAAAATTGAAGAAATTCATTTATAAGAGCTCAGACAAGATATCCTATCAAAAATAACATGATCAGTAGAAGACATGTTAAACCATACTTTATTGAATATGACGCCTGATCAATTAGAAAGATATAATCAAGCAATGCAAAATTTGAATAATACTTTATAAAATGTGACAGATCTAAGAAATGTAGTTAGAAAACAAAAATAAATAATAATTTAATTGCTCCACTTATAATATATAAATATAATAAAAGTAAAGAACCCACTTATACTTTTCTAGATGATATACATAAAATCACTTTGTTAAAATCTTTTGTAATGATTTGAGAGCTTTGAATTAAGTGAAAACCTTGTTTAAGCATTTTAATAAGAAAATTTTACATGATTCTTTTGTGGGTGCACTAAATTTTTGAGTAGTAAACCTTCCTAATTTGGGTTTTTGGGTACTTAGCCTCTGAAAATTTGGGTACTTCGCCACAGATGGAGCCCAAAACTACCCAAAAGTGCCTGAAGAAAGGTATCTTTTTATTTTCTTTTTAGATTTTGTTTATTTTTGGGTAATATGATATACCTCATACTCCAGTCAATATTATCAGCTACGAAATTTTATATAAAAACCAACAACAAATAATAACAAAAGTAAGAGTAAAGCTATAAGGCCCAGGAGGACTCAAACATCGACTTCCTTTTTTCTCATATGTATAAGATTAATTTCTTATTATGATAGTCACACGTATAATTAATAAATCAAAGGGGTGTGCCATCGAAAGAGCAAAAAGTAAAATGAAACGAAAGAGAGAGGAAGCAATAGAGTAGAAGACAATGTAAATCAAATAATAATACTAAAGTAGCAAAACATCGACTTCCTCCACTATACTTGACTAGAAAAATTGACTGCTTTACTTTTATTACTAAAAATGGAAGTACCCAAAAATTATGGCACCGTTCTTTTGTCTAAGTCAAACCAAATAATGGGGACTTCGTTTTTTTGTAAGTGCTGCTTCAATTTTATCTCAGCAGTCCCAATTTGCTTATATGACCAATTTACATTTTGGAGAGCAGTCCCGATTTGGTGTCATCATTAGCATGAACAAAAATCAGCATTCTCACTTGTGGTTTCTTAAGCAGTCACATGTTGTTCCTGAGTTGGAAATTCCAGAGTGGTACCTTCACTGTGCACTATTTCATTCTTGAATTCAAGGATCAACCACCAGAACAGGTTATAAGAATTTGAAACAGTGACCAGATCTTACTTTTGAAAATTAAAAGGATCAAAGGATTAAATTCAAGGATAGATCCTTTAGAAGAAACAGGTAAAATTTTCTCAACCAAATTAAAGGATCAAAGGATAAAAATTTAAGGATGAATCCTTTGAAAAATAATAACTAAGATTTTCCAATCAAATTACATAAAGGATTAGATTCATGGATTAATATGCTAACTGAACTTTGGAATTATATATGTATATGTACAGGGAAACACGAAAAAAGGTGCACCTTTTTGAATAAATCAACTTACAAAAAAAGTGCATCTTCTGAATACATCAATAAAACTAAACTTATAGTAAAAAAAAAGTGGCACTTGTATAATTTCAAATTATCCTGTTAACCTGTAACATATGTATATATAAGAAAAGACTAACAACAATAATAAATAAGTCAGTATATGCTACTGGGTATGCTAAACTAAATTGTCCACAATAAATAATATATATGCTAGATCACTCGTTTATTATATCAGTGATTTTATTGTTATTACCAATCAACTATAGAGCCATATAACATATGTATTATAAAAATAAAGAATGTATAAAGATATAAAAGCTTATTGTAGTTTATAATAATTATACTTTAGTTCATATTATTTTATTTTATTCAGATTTAATTTTTGTCTATACAAAGTCAATTGTGTCAACTGTATCACTTATTTCTAAGAACTGTTTTTCTTCTTGAGTAAGACGTTTCCTATGGATGTACTTCCACATGGTGTTATAATCTGCATTTAGGCTAAGAATACCCCAGCCTGCTTCATGATATAGTTCAACTGCCGGCCAAACTATATGTCAGGCTCTGGATGGAATCAGATCAATTACAGTGAAATGATTCGATTTAAGAAACATGTTAATTGGCTGTGGTTATCTGTTAGTGTCTGATGGGATGGTAAATGGCAAGAATAAAAAAGATTTCCATAATGGACGTTCATCAAACACTGCTATCGGTGTAGTATATGTATCAGCAGTGATTTGAGTGTCCATCGCTCCATTGAACCAGTAATTTGAGCTACATGAAGCGTGATGTGGTGTTTCTGGTGTAATACCAAATTCTAACTTATGCACTAATTTTTCAGTATATCATCATTACCTTTGGCCAGAATATTTAGATAAAATTCGTAATTTGCAAGTAGATGATTCAGCATGGTTTGTTTAGTTTTTGGATATTGCTCTTGATCACCATAAAGCTGCAAAGCAAGAGCACGGAAACTGCAGTATCCATCGGCTTTGATTTGCTTCAACCCAATCGAGCAATCAGCTGAGATATCTCGGTGAACAAAGCTATTGAGTTACGTTAGACATATTGTCTGTTTTAGTTTATGAACTTATTTCAAATACCTTGTTTCTCTCTGATTACTTCTTTTGCTACTTGGCCAAAGGTCTTCCACATTATAATGCTGCTTTCGTTTATTGTTCTTTCTACTATTGTTTTTTGTCGTCATATCAAATGTATTCTCAGACACTTCATCATTACTATTTTCCTCCTTGCACTCCTCTTGGTCGACTTCCTTTACATCCGTACACATTATACGCTGCATAATCTCTTCTGTACCAATTTCTATCTCCTTCGTCATACGTTCAAGTTCTTCAATATTAAAAGATTCGACTTTCATGTCGAGCAGATGTACTGTCCGTTCATCAGCAATGCCAATCGAATCATGGCTTGATGCAGTCAATATTTCTACTGGAAGTTTTTTAGTAGAAACAACAGATTTTTTACGACTTATCTTCTTTCTTTCACTTGATGTATGATCTTGAATTTTCTGACCGTCAAAATAGGAAAGATCTAATACAATATTTTGATCAACAAGCTCCTTAGTAATATCTGGGGGCACCCATCATTAACTTCCTTTTTACTTGATGTCTTCTTTTTCTTGGGTCGTGGTACTCTGTTGTACGCTGATAGCACAGCATGCTCTTCATAATTGGCAAGAATTCGTACATCAGACTGAATATAGTTTAACAATTGTGAAAGCGCCAAAGGATAAAGGCAAGCGATGAACCATATTTCGGTATAGATTGCGATGAAATGATTCCACAGCATTTGTTGTTCGATATAGATGTCTTTGAAGGGTGCCATTCATGCTGGTATAATGTTGGAAAATTATGCTACTTATTGTTGGTTGAAGCTACTACTTAATCCACTTGTAAGTATATTTGTAATGGGTTACTAACTCTTTATAAGAACAGCAAAATTCATCGGTGTCTCTGGTCGTCCGAATAACATATACCAGTTTTTGGAATTGAACACTCTCTTCCGGTTTTATGATATTATGATTGCTGTTGATGTGCTGGACAGATTGCATCCAATGCATATAGCATCCTTTTACATATCGCATCCCGTCATCCTTACCTGTATATCACTTATAAGCCTGCTGAAATCCATTAACTTGAGCCATAGAGAAATCCAACATCATCCCAAGAAAAGAGTTGGTACCATCAAATCTAACTTTGTGGTCAACAAAGAACGCAAAGAAATACTGAGAGAAGTATTCTTCTTTTTGACCACCCAAAAGACCTTGAAAAATGATGGTATGCCTTTTCAATTCAGGAACGTAAATGACCATTGTACAGACATAATAGCCTTTTTCTACAACCTTGTAAGTGACATCAGTAACAGCAGGGAAGTCCTGAAACTGACAATATCCATTAATGGTTGGTAATCGATATATTATGAGAAAAGAATTTGGTACAACTTGAGCATGGAGGAAATAATCAGGGTAGGTGTTCATGGTCTTGCCAAATTCACCAAGAAACTCCCCCCTTCTTGGAATATCCATTTCCTCACAAATCTTATTCAATTTGTATTCAGTTCTATTTCTTGTTGCTAGAATTGGATTGATGGCAATAACTAAATCAACAACTTCTCCAGTTCGCCGGTTGTTCCCTGTATAACTGCTTTAGGGGTCACTGTCGGATCTGCACGTAATCGTTCTGCCAATATATCCTTTTCCTCTTCAGATAAATGCTTTGATATATATTGCCCGTGATTATGCATACCAATTTGCTCTACTGTGCATTTTGCACCCCTGAAACAATAATGTGCCGCTACTGTACAAGTATTAACATGTTCCAAATAACCACCACAGTTCATGCACCCAATTACAGTACATTGTTTTTTTATTTGTTCTAGATCAAGTGGTGGGCGAAGTTGCTTAGCGAAAAATCTGTAGTTTTTGTCGGTGCAATGTATAGTTTAAAATTTTTTTTATATTTATTATAGAAGACTAGATTGACCTGCACCTATGGGTATATGGTCGCTTCCTTGCGGTACAGAATGAAAAGAATAATAATATTTACAAGGTGATATTAGGGTTGTGGCAATAACTGAAAAACCCCAGTATGGGGAAAAGCTAGAGCTAGTATAAGAAAGAGAGTGTGGGAGAGGCGAAGAAGAAAGAAAAAGATAACAGAAAAAAAAATTAACAGAAGATAACTGTGGCAGGAGAGAGAGAGAGGATACTAAAACGAAGTGTTAGTCGGGTGATATTGATGATGGTGGTACTAAAGATTCCAAAGCTTCCTCTGGTGCTGGCTCGTCTTTGTCAAATATATCATTGGGATGGCTGAGAAAATCAATTTCTCTTAACACCTGAATCAATGCTGGCCATACAGTTTTCCATTTACCCAAAACAAGACCAGCTTCAGATTGTGGTAAAAGGTTAAGGATGTGATCAATTTGGTGCATATTAGATGGGAGTTCTGGTATGGCGCCGAATTTATTGGTCAAATCTAGAAGAAGAGACTGAAGAAGGGGACAGGTGGCGAAATGATCTCTTCTTGCTTCTTTATGTCCATATCAGCAGTCTTTAAGTGGGTATGATGGAAGCCAGTGCATACGCCATTTGATGAGCCTGTGACGGTCTCGTGAGAATGCTAGTTGATATAGTATTATAGGGTCGATGATTCTGTTGATGCGCATACAGCTAATTGATTTGAACTTATTCCTTCTTGAGGTGTATTCTTCATTTCGTTTTTCAGTGATGGCTTGATGGACTGGATTAATTGGTGGAGTGTTGCTGTTCCTCAGTTTGTTGTAACATTGGTGAATTCGATTGTTGGTGGTAACGGTTTTCCATTGTTTGTTCGGTTGCTTGTTGTCCCATAAAAATGTAAGCTCTACCAATCTTGCCATTGATGATACCGGGAGTGTTTGTAGTTGAGCTGCAAACTTTAGTTGAAGAGTTCGAGCATGGAGTTTCATTGAAGGTAGATCAGCTAGGACCATAGGAACAATAGTAGCTGATTGTTTTGATGCTTTGCGATTGAGAGTCATTTTGACACATCCATTTTGAGCATTATCCAATTTAACCATATGATTTGATGTGAGAGCTGCAATGGCAAGGCCATATTCCAATACTGGTCTGATGAAAGTGCGGTAAGAACGTAATGCTGGCCATGAACCAATACTATGTAGGTGAATACCTAGTTGCTGAAGTAGGGCCATGTTTCCTATTGCTTTCGATGATCGTTGATTGACTAGTTGATCAAGGTCAATGCCAGCATTAGTAAAAGGCAAGCCAAGATATTGAAAAGTTGAAGTAGCAGGAATTGGTTGATTATATAAATAATATGTTGTTGTTGGGTGCAATGTATAAAACCATTACATTTTTTGGTATATCGATGCACGTTATGTTTTAACTTTCGAAATCCATTTACTTTGCGCATGCACCACCCTATATCCAACGTAAGTTTCTTGTACCTGTGGGTAATCAAGATAAAGTTAATTCATTAGGATGTAATAGTAAATGTGACATTAAACATACTTATCAGTTCTTTCGTTATACTCGGCAGTAGCTTCCTCTATATAAGGTTCTTTTACAAACTTCCTCTTGAAAAAAGTGATGTACTTCGACATAATCGTGATTTTATTTCTCGTTTTGTTTCTTTTTTTACTTTCAGGAACAAGCACAAAAAAAAAGATGCACTTTTTCGATTTCTTGCTTTGTCAGTGTGACTTTTGCCGGTCACAAAAAAAAGGTGCACCTTTTTGAATGTGCACCTTTTTTAGTGACACCCATATGTATATATATATCTTATATTATTTAAAAAATAAACGAAAAAAATGTACTATTAAGAAAAACAGTGATGGGGTGGAGTAAAAAAATAATAGAAATCTAATTTTTATTTTCTTCTTACTAATCAACATAAACTCTACAATCAGCATCTTTTCTTCTTTTTCTGTTAGGACCCAACGTCCTTTGCTTGGTGGTAATTTTTTTTAGACAATGCCTTTTTTATACTATGTAAAGTATATTTTATCAGATGACGAAATGTGATATAAAAACTCTTTTATGTACTATCATATTTATATACCTTTCAATCAGGTTCTTGTCATACTGACTATTAGATTCTTTGCTACTAGATTCACTTCTTCTCTAAACTAGGATATTAAAAAAATATACATTCAGTCGCGCTGTTTCTACTTAGGCCCCTAGTTGCTAAGCATAGTACTTGGTTGAGTTTATAAAATTATGATAATTTTATCATGGAGAACATATATGATAATAATATCAACCATGAAGTTAATAAAATTATCATAAGTAAATGGCAATTCTTAAATAATAATTGGCTTATGATGTATAATAAATATAAACATAGAACAGAGCTTAAAAATATTGAACTAATTAATGATATTAAAATAGAGTTAAAAAATAAAATTGGGTATATTGTAGTCTTCTTTTTTCTTACTATATTATATGGTACTTGTGAATATCCAGGTCCATATAGTGAATTAGAAAAGAGATTAGTAATATTATATCATTTAGTATGTGGCGAAACAGGTCAATATATGAATCGATATATTGTAACGTATATACCGTTACCCAATTTTTTTTCTCTTTATTCACATATATTATCTCGAATATTAGTATAATCCCCATTATAAATAACATTATTATTATTTTTATCTCTTTCATTATCACTATTATTATTGATTATAGTCACATGTTATCATCAAATATTCTTATTATAGTATAAAAACTCATTGTGCCATTTTTATTGGATCCCACTTTTGAGAATTTTTACAAAAGCAATTGCTTCTTTTCACAAGAGCAATTGTAACTTTTCACAAAAGCTATTGCAATATTTTACGAAACCTATTGAATATTTTTACAAAAGCAAATAATATAAATACTCGCCCTTCTTCCACCTTCAATTTTTCTCCTCAGTTCTATTTTTCCTTAAGTTTTATCTTTAACATTGTCTTATCTTTTAAATAAATTATCGTTTATAAATAAATCCTTTCATTTGATTTTCATTTAGTAATTCTATTAAGACATCTCTTTTTGTGGTTTCAGACGTAACATTCCTGAATATTAGAACTCCCACATACCATTTATCTATAATTATTAAGTTGATTATAACCTTTACTATATTTTCTTAACATAAATCATATCAATTACATATAACGAAGCTCTTTATTACGACAAGTAACGCTTCAATATGAAGTATTCTTCATTTTATGCTGTATATCAAAAGTTTTGAATAGATAATTATAAAAGTTTAAACAAAAAAGTTGATGAATTTTTATTAAAAATGTTTTTGTCTCCAAAATTAAGAATTTCTAGTGCATTAAAACGAAATTCTAAACAATTTAAACATGTGACGATAATTATAGATGGATATGATTCTAAAATTAACTATGTTGATACAAATATTAAAAAGGAAAAATTATAGTTTTATAAGTTCAAAAACCTGGATGTAGAACCCACGCTATTTGTGATATAAATGAAATGATTTCATGGGTATCTAAAAGTGAATTTTGTAGTGAAAGTTCTGATGGTAATATGTTTTTAAATATGAAGTTATATAATAAATTGCATATTACAGGTTGTGTAGCTATGGATGGAAGTTATCCATTATTTTTAAATCAATTTTATCAAATTTCAGAAGAAAAAGGAAAGTCATACTCAGATGATAACTTTATATATGCTATTAGAAAAAATATTGGTGTTAATTTAACTTATCATCAAGCACATTATAATGAAGTTTTTTGGAAGTTTTCGATCTACTATTGAAAATCAGTTCTCAGTTTTAGGCAGTAAATTTAATCGATTTAAAAATAATCATAAGGCTACAAAAATGCATGATATAAAACATTACACTTTACAGTTTAAAGTAGCTTGTAGATAATTTTGGTATTAATATTCGACCTCATCATAAATTATGGAAAACTAAAGGCTGTAATTTTTCTACTGAAGAGAAAATAATAGATATTGTTATATCAAATGAAATTAAAGTTAAAGAAAAAACTAAACGAATAGAAGAACTACAACAAAAATTACTATCAATGGAACCAAACGATAATAATGATAATGTAATTAGTGAAAATGAAATGGAGATTGATAATAAAAGCTCTGATTCTGAATTAGATGTCACCATGAGAAGTAAGGTGAACCACGTGAACTAGGTGAACTTGTGATTTAGAAGTCAGTAGTGTATTTCTTATTTTGGCAAACAGTGTAACAAAAATAATCCAATCATAAGTCGTAAAATAAATCATATAAATCATAAATGTTATTGTAAATATTTTATTATTAAAATCATATTGTTCATATTATTATATATCATATATCATTGTTGAGGTGGGGGGCGTTCGCGAGTTGATATGGGGAAGGACTGGGAAGCTACACGCTTCCTCAGTCGTCGAGCATGAGAGGGGGAGGAGCAGGAGAGGGGGAGGAGCAGGAGAGGGGGAGGAGCAGGAGAGGGGGAGGAGCAGGAGACGGGGAGGAGCAGGAGCAGGAGCAGGAGCAGGAGCAGGAGCAGGAGCAGGAGCAGGAGCAGGAGCAGGAGCAGGAGCAGGAGCAGTAGCAGGAGCAGGAGCGGAATAGGTAGATGGAGAAGTAGTGAGAGGAGGTTGTTCGAGTTCGTGTGTAATTGGCATAAGGAATCGTAGTTGTTGAATTGTAGATGATGATGGCGATGGTGAAGGAGCAGATGGAGAAATTAGTGGGGGTGGTGGCCTATAAAAAAAGCTCCATATTAGAATAACATTACCGAGTTTTTGTTATTACTTACATTTGATCTTGGGTATTTGATTCAGTGTGATCACTGGTGCTATAAAGAAAACCTTTTAGTACATCTAGTTTAACATGAGCTCATATATAACTTACATTGACATAAATGACCCTTGAGTTCGTAATGTTGGTGTTGGCGAAGCTCCTCGTTGGCTAGATAAACCCATATGCCTCCTACTCATATCTGTTAGTACGAAACAATATATGAAACATTGTCAGGTATAGTTACTTACATTGCTGACCGAGCACCAACAGAAGAACCTGCAGAGTCATTTGTATTAGATCTATAGATAATATAATTAGTAGAAAATATTATTAATTAATACAACTATTTAATAATTGAATTTACTGGTAACACCCATAATTACATATAAATATACCTGACGATTGATTTGAAGACACTGTGGATAAAATAATTTCCTACCCAATGATCCTTGCACTTGTCAATGGGCAACTTATACATGCACTTGATGTTGTCCTTGAACTTTTTAATTTCCATCCTCTTGACCTGGGATGGGAAGTCTTTATAAGTCGCCACTGAAGGAAACTGATCCAAAGCACATTCAAGATCTCTTTTGTGCGTTCTCGACTCCTTCAGCAATGATTTATACATACTGTTCACGCTTTCCTCACCAATGTTTCCATTGACTTTCAAAAAAGTGAGAACAGCCTTTTTGTCCTTCCCATTGCCATATCTTTCAATGGTACCAGTGAAGTAAGATCTGGCGCACCAGGAGGAGGTTGGTAATTGAGTGACATATACTTGCGAAATAGCTGCTCTTGCTGCTCTTCAGTGCGATATGCAGCAAGCGGCATGGCGACAGTACCAAGTGATTATTGTTGTTGCTGCGGGTAATGTTGCTGTTGTTGCTGCAGATTGTTACCTGGATGTTCTTCAACAGCTGCCACACGTTGCTTGATTTCTACAACGTCATTGCGCAATTGCGAAATTGAATCACAAATCTCCAAGAGCAAATTAAGATAGGGATCAGTTGGTACAGATTGCTGATTAGTGGGATTCATCCTAAAAAAAGCTTGGAAAAAAATATAAGAACAAGTTAAACTAAAAAAAATAGAAGAAAAAAAAAAGAACGCGTCATTGATTGCACAGAATCATCGCTATTGACTGCGCCATTGACTGCGCAGAATCATCGTCGTACAAGCCAGACTCTATCTTAGTATAAATACAAAATAAAATTTAACATATCTTGTCAATCATCACTTCAATTATCCATTGCATTTTTACATTTATTCTTACTATGCCTTTACTTAACGGTCCAATTTGTCCAATCTGCTCATTACCACAACGCGTTAGAAACTTTGAGAACCATGTTTCTTCCTGTAGTAAGTCAAATACATACCGGTGATATACAAATGTACAAATAAACTGGCTTCTAATGTGTGAAAATAGCTGGTGTTCGACCTTATAGGGATCCCGAGTTATTGAACGATGCCTTACCTGTTAATGTTCCAATGATCTCTGAGCAAGATGAGGATTATATGGTTCTGGATACTTCACTGATCCAAGAGGAGCTTATAGGTGTTCCCCCAGTAGCCAACTATGATGACGGTGATTACAGTGATTACAGTGATTTTGATTATGGCGATATGCAACCTGTTGTTGGCAAGCAAGAAGTCGAAGGGGATGTGGATAATGATTATCCAACAGATGAAAATTATACGGATACTGATGAAGATGAAGACGAAGGAGGATATGATGATATCGGATTGGAACAAAGCATAGATCATAGAAACACACCAGATGTTGTAGAATATGTTGATCTATGGGACAAACAGCCAACACTACAAACTGACCAATGCATCGAATATACCGAACATGGCACAATCCCTTTGGACAGCCACGAAAAAAAAAGTTATGAGCTTTATAGCTGGGCGCAACAGCAAAATATCAGTAGATTTGCATATAAAGAGTTACTCAAGCTATTGAATAAATGGACTGTGGATGATGATGAATTTAGTAAGTGTTTGTTTACATTGGGTTTTATAATTAATTGTGAGACAGCTCCTAAAAGTCAAAATAAAAGATGGCATGCCTTTATATTCCCCTCAGAAATGTGAATCACGGATGGAAAAGCTGTTTGACCTCCAGGAAACCAAGTATCGCGTGTGTCCAAATGGTTGTCATCTTTTTCCACAAGGTTCAACTGATCCTTGTTTATGTGAAGCAGTGCAATTCAAGCCCAATGGTACTCCTATCAAAACCATGTCATACTTCCCACTTGCAAAGCAATTATCAGCCTTTGTTGCAGATGACAACACTCATAATCTCCTTTTACAAACTTGAGAACAAACTGAAGGTGTAATGACAGATATATTCGATGGATCTGTATACCAGGCTTGTAAGCAAGAACTCTTTCCAACTGATATGGATATTGCTCTCTCACTGTTTATCGATGGTTTTTCAGCATTCAAAGGTAGTAATAATTCAAAGATGACAATTCTACATATTGTTGTTTTAAGCTTACTGCCTCTAGAAAGGTAAATATTTTTTTGCAGTGGGGACAAGTCGGAGTTGACCCAATTTAACCATTATCAATAATTAACATAATATCAATTGATAAACAAATTTAAAATAAATAAAAATATAATTTTTGATATTTTCAATATCTAGAAGATTAAATATATAAATAAACAGAAATAATTAATTAATTATTTTATATGTTTTATTTTATATATTTTTCTTCTAAAAAAAACAAATAAAATCAATGATTTTCTTGTTTTTAGAATCTGTAAGATTCAGATACATTGTATCTTAAAAAGAATAAAAATTATAATAAATTATTATATATAATAATTTAATTTTTATCTTTTTTATAGAATTTATTTTTTAAACTTTATTTTTAAAATATGATTACGTAATCATATTTAAATTTAAAAATATAAAAAAAATATAATTCTTATTTCTTAATGTTTTACAAACATTTGAAATATTAAATATAAATAATATATATTAGACCTAACGCTAATATATATTGTTTGTGTAACAAACCTGTATTTATATTTTTATTTCTGAAAAAAACAAGAAAATCATTGATTTTATTTGTTTTTAATACATATAGGTATAAATTAATTTTATTTTATGAATTTTATAAATTCCATAAAATCTAAAATATTCAAAATATCCAAAATTTTATAAATTTTGATATTTTTATAAAAACGTATTTATATTAAGTATACATAAATTATTTATATATAACATCTAATAGTTTATGTCATAAATAATTAATATGGATTATTCCCCTTAGAAACATTAACCAAGGGTTAAAAGAATAGATTGTAAGTTATATATATATAGTTCAAACAAAATAATTTTAATACAAAAGAAAAAAACCTTTAAAGAAAAAATTGCATAGTGGGGGCATGTCATAATTATACTATAATTATGTACATAATAGCCCCTTATTTGTTATTATTTTGATATATTATCAATACTAAATTAAACTATTATTCTCTTTAAAATATCATTAAAGTTAAGTATCCCATTGTTACCTATATAAAAAGTTTTAATTTTATTTTTATTTTTTTTCATTTTATTTTTTTTCATTTTATTTTTTTTATTTTTATTATATTAATTTTATTAACTGTATTAATTGTATTATTAGATATAATATTTTTATCTTTAAGTTTTCTTTTATTTTTTATATGTTTTTTAGAATGAGTGCAACATAAATAATCTTCTTTTTCTCCATTTAAATTTGTTTTTATTTTTTTAATACAGAAGTTACCTTCTTTTTTTCCTCTTAGAAATTTATGTGTACAGTAATTTTTATCTAAATTTTTATAAATAAAAAAATCAGAGTCAAATAAATTATCTATTTCTTTTTTTATTTTTTTATTAATAAAATCTATTGTTTTAATATCTATATAAAAATCCAATTCTATTTTTAAATGGTTTGTTAAATTATTTTTTAAATCTAATTTTAAATTATTCTTGGAAAAAGGTAAAACAGTGTTGAGGCATACCATTTTATAGATATATTTTATTTATTAAAGAAAAATTCAATTTTGTTTTTTCGATTTTTAAAAATCATCCGATAATTAGAAATCTACCTATTTCAATCTATATAGGACTAATCCGATTAGTCCTCTCTAAGCTTTTTTTAGGGGACAAGTCGGAATTGACTTGATTATGTTATTATCTATTAATAAAATAAACTCAATAAAAATTGAAAAAACAATGTGATAGAAAATGGATATTGATAATATAAATATCGAATTTAAAAATAAATTAAATGATGAAGTTAATAAATTAATAATTAATAATTGGACCTTTTTAAAAGATCCTTGGCCTGAAATGAAAAATAGATTTAATCATCGTACGAAAATAAAAGATATAAAAAATAATGAAATTATGAAAGATATAAAAAATGAATTATTAGAAAAATTAGGATATATTCCTGTTTATTATTTTTTAACTAAATTATATACTAACAGAGAATATCCAGGTCCTTATCGCGAAATAGAAAAAGGGTTAATTTTGTTATATCATATAGTATCTGGTAGATCAGGACCTGAGATGGTAAATATAATTCCATATACATCGTTTTATGATTTATATAAAGATTTTTGGATAAATAATTATAATAATATTAATAAACAAGTAAAAATTGATTTAGAAAATTTATTTTCAAATATAAAAATTAGAGTTCTAGCAGCAAATGCATATAATCCAAATGGTTTTGAAAATGTAACTTTATACATTGATGGCCATGATAGTAAAGTAAAATATTATAGCCCAAATGAAAGTTCAAGCGGATTATACTCATATAAATTAAAAGGTCCAGGATTGAGAACTCAAATTGTAGTAGATATAAATAAAAGTATATTATATATTTCTAATAGTGAAAAATGTGCAAAAGGTAATGATGGAACAATGTTTCTTAATATGAAACTATACAAAAATATAAATAAATTAGATTGTATTGCAATGGATGGAGGATATAATTTATTTGTTGAAAAATTTATAGAAAATGCAAATGAATATGGTTATGATTTTTGTTATAATAATTTTGTTTATCCAATTAGAAAAGAAGTTAATAAAAATTTAACTGTTAATGAATTAAATTATAATAATAAATTTGGCTCATTTAGATCTGAAATTGAAAGTCAATTTTCTATATTAGCATCAAAATTTAATAGATTTAATAATAATAAGGCAGCATTACAAATGTCTGATAAGAAATATTATAACCTTCAATTCCGTGTTTCGTGCTTATTAAAAAATATTCATAACTTTTGTGAAAATTATGATATAGAAATTCTACCTCATCATATGGCATGGTATGGTGATAGGTTTGAATTTCCTACAAAAATAAATAAAATTAATTTAGTTTTTAGTAATGAACAAAAAGTAAATAAGCAATATAATGAGATGAGAGAATTACAAGCTAAAATTTTAAATTTAAATATAGAAGATATTGAAAAAAATACAGAGGATAATACGGATAATAATGAAATTTTAATAGATAATTCTCCTAAAAAAAGGAAACATAATCAACAAAAAAGTAATAGTAATGATAATATATTTCAGGTAGAAAAAATAATAGACCATATGGTTGATAATAATAATAAACTAATATTTTATGTAAAATGGGTTGGTTATAGCAATGATGAAAATAGCTGGGTTAAACAAAATAATTTTAATACAAAAGATATTATTAATGATTATATGAAAGAGAAAAATCTTTAAATAAAAAAAGACATACTGTACCCTATATATTTAAGGAGGATAATTCCTCTTTTTTTTTGTATATATAATAAATTACATCTGTACAATTCATTGCATTATCTTATTGATAACATCAGTAAAATTGAGTATTCCATCACTACATATATATATAGGTTTCATTTTTCTTTTTTTTCTTTTTTTTATATCTTTTTTAAAACAAATTTTATTATTAATAACACAAGGAAGTTTCTTTTTTTGTTCCTTTTTTGTTCTTTTTTTTGGTATATGTTTTTTACTATGGGTTGAACATAAATAATCAGGTTTTCCATCTAAAATATTGGTCCTGATTTTCTTATGACA
Organism: Circinella umbellata; assembly: GCA_025093555.1. Lineage (NCBI taxonomy): Eukaryota > Fungi > Mucoromycota > Mucoromycetes > Mucorales > Lichtheimiaceae > Circinella > Circinella umbellata. Next base: position 147,605 of record JAIWNF010000017.1, on the reverse strand, counting down.
TATATAACCCTCTTTCTTCCCTCTTTTATGTACATAAGTACATACATTAGAACTAGAATTAAGATGCCAGAAATGTGTTGTATTTGTCTTTTCTATTTTTTCCTTGATAATGGTTCCCATCATTTTTTGCTTTTTTTCTTTTGTTTTACATAAGACTTCATCTTCAAAGTATTTTTCCATAACCTCATTCATAATGTCTCTAATTGAACGGACCATAGTTTTTTTGCATATAAGAATTTCTTTATTAAGAATAACCATATTGTTTTATTGATATTATACTTTTATAATATAAAAAAAATTCAATTTTGTTTTTTTAATTTTTTAAAATCAGCCGATAATTAGAAATCTAACGATTTCAATCTATATAGTACTAATCCGATTAGTCCTCAGTATAAGTCAAACGTGTATTATATTCTGTATTAAACTTATTCATTTTTATGTAAACATAGATACAAAACAAAAAATCTCCTCCAAGTTGCAATCATTCCAGGTGACCATACAGGAAACTTGTATACTTTCCTCAAACCTTTGTTAAATGAACTTCGTATACTTGAAGATGCTGGTATGAAGGTTTCTTGTCCAAGTGGCGTGTTCACCTTCAATGTCCACTTGATGCTCACCAGTAGAGATATTATTGGAGTACAAGAGATTTGTCATCACAAGGGACACAATTCAGTGTATAGTTGCTGCCAATGTCAGATAAAATCTGTGTCGCATACAAGTCCGTCAGGTAATGGGACTGGCCGATACTACACTGGAACAGTAGCCATGTCTCAACCAAGAGAAAATGAGGAATTCACTGAAGGTGATAAGGAATGATTTTGATTTATGTTATATTTGACAGAAATAGCTCAATTACTTTACATACCTTTTTTTAACTTACTAATATAAAATATTACTCTTGGGATGACAGGGCTTTGGAATCGAAAAGGCGACCGAGTTTGGATCATTGAAATCTTTCCACGGATACACATTCTTTGGATTAGATGAGTTACATCTTATCAGCGCAAATTGCACTAGAAAAATATGGCTAATGATATCCGGCGAATACCCAAACGTTGACTCCACTATCACGTTATCCAACCGAAGTTGTTCAGCCATTGGTAATGCCATTATTGAGTCAATACCTACTATACCATCATCTACATTTGAGGGTAGTTTTCGTGGTCAGTAATTCTGAAAATTATCAGTATAATATTATTGTTTTAATTTTATATAGTGTTTTGACTTACCAAACTTCTTTCTTCATCAGATGTATCCAGAAAAGTGAAGCTCATGCGATCAGTTGACTGGATCGTATTTATGCAATGTGTTTTACCAACACTTGTATTTGAGCAACTCGTGGATCTATATAGGGCCAATGCTCGATAGGTTGAAGCCGTCATGTCTTTTGTGATTGGATGTTCGCTTGCATTACAATGGGAGATAAATGAAGAAGATTTGGTTAAAATCAAATCATAAGTAGACATTTATTAGCCCATGTTCTTACTATTGGAAAATCCATCAACTAATAGTGTACTTAATATTAGAAACTTAAATACTTGGCATGTGCATTTGAAAGATAATGTCACCCCTAATATGTATACCATTAATTTCCATTACTTGCGCAATATCCATGATACTATCAAAGCTCTTGGCCTTTAAGAGGTTATAGCACGCGGTCAGCTGAAAGAGCAATTGGTAAGATTATTTGATCGTATCAATAACATACAGTAAACAAGTAGCAGCCTCCTTACCTCTTTTATTATCTTCTTAATAGGGTTCTTTAAACGTCACGTCAAGTCAAGAGTCTCACCTGGGGTCAACGCTGGAAACATTATCAAGTGCCATCTCATCATGCGAAACTTTGAACGCTTATACAACCCTAACGAGTTCCTTGATGACCAACCAGAGGAAAATGACTACTTGGTGGAAGGGTATCTAGATGTTGAACTATAGGATTGCCGTGAGGGGTCCATCTACTGGATTTTTAGACTGCTTTTGCGCATTATAATTTTTTTTTTTGCGCACAGTAATTTTCTTTTTTGCATATTTCCATTAAATTTTTTGCGCACCCTATTTTTTTTTGCGCACATAAGATCATTTTGAAATAGATGATGTTCTTAAAGATACTTGATAACAAAGATTAAACTTATTCAGAAATAACTATATATGTATTACAATATATTTTCTAAAACACTGAATGGGTATCAGTCAATGAAATAGTAATCTCAATCTTAATAAAATGAAAGACAACAGAGCAAAAAAGTCATTTTGTTCAATTATAAATTGGCTTCGCCAGTTTTACATCTGTCAAAAAACTGGATAGTGTGGCGAATCCACCCTTGACAATCCTCAGGAGTGACAGTTAAGCTTGATTCTGTTATTCTACTGCTTAAATTGTCATCTTTAGTCAAGCCGTCACGTCTAACACCAGCCTTAACTTTAGACCAAAATTCCTCGATTGGGTTGAGGAATGGTGAGTATGGTGGAAGATAAACGCATTTATACCCACGGTCTTCAATTATCTTTCTAATGCCACTGTTTGTGTGTATTGGTGCATTATCCATTACTAAATAACAACCTAGTTTATAGAAAATGTGAGACCATGACTTTTTTTTAACAATAAATTCACTTGTAAGTTGTGCTTTCTTAATGAACATACCCTTCATATTATCAGCATCAAGAGTATCCATCAATCCAGCAATGAACTCTATGTAGTGCTCTGTTCTGCTTCCAACTCTTGCATTTACATCGGTAACCTCTTCGCTTGACCCATTATTTCTCTTTCTTTTCTTTGGACGAGGAACAGGTTGAGGTCTTCTCAAAGTCAAATCGAGAATACCACCATGATAAATAGCCCCAAATATAGTAATAGATATACCTCTATTAGTGGGTACAACGGCCTTAGCAGGTGTTCCTATCTTTGATCTACCAAAATTACGACGAAGATGCATGTTAAATCCGGCTTCGTCAATAAACACACAGTTTTTCATATAGTCCATGTTGAGATCCCTTTCCCATTCCTCAACCACCTGTTTCCTAAGGTTGATTACTCTAGGTGTGATTCTTGCAGCGGGTAATTTTTCAAGTTTCTTGAATGTAACTGTATAATGGTTCACCAGGTGGTTATGTACTGCTGTAAGACTGACCGAAATGCTAAATTTCTCACAGAGTTCATCCCTAGCTTGCCAGAGTGTTGCAGTCACTCTTTCATCAAAGTAATCTATGAGAAATTTGGTGTGTTCTGGGAAAAGTTTTTTAGGAGCTCCTCCAGACTGAGGCTTTTTTCCAGGAAGAACTTTGTCTTCATCAAGTCGATACTGGCGGCAATAATGTTGAGCAGTTCGCACTGCAAAACCAAGCTCCAAACCAGCCTTCCTAGCTGAATAGCCACACAGAAATACCAGATCTATCAAACACTGTATCTTGTATGGTGTATAGGCGTTGTACAGTCCTCTAATTTTCGCATTGCTTGACTTTTTCTTTTCCTTTTGAACAATGCTAACTCGCTTTTCAACACTAGCATTTTCATCAATTTCCATTGCCTTAGGTATCGATCGATGAATCTTATAATAATTGAGGTCCAATAATCTTCTTATAGGAGGCTCTACAGGAGGCATGTCAGTAGTAGAGTTCTGTGGTCTTGTATAGGTAATCCATTCCATGTCGACGATTTCAACTAATCCAGAAGTTGATTCTTCGATGGCTTCGGCCATGATCTCGTCATCGTTCACATTAAAGCAATAAAGGTACTCATGTGGGACATCCCAGTTATACTCATTTACTAGAACATTAGTTCCACTGTTAACTTCAAAGGTAGTTAAAAATTGATCTGGTACATCGTTCAAGGTCGACATCGTAAAAAGCTTATTTGTTAAAAAAAATAATTAATGTGCAAAAAAAAAATCAGGGCGCGCAAAAAATTCAATGGAAGTACGCAAAAAAGAAAATTACTGTGCGCAAAAAAAAAATTCTAAGTGCGCAAAAAAAAAAATTATAATGCGCAAAAGCAGTCTAAAAATCCAGTATGATTTTCTGGAAGATTTTGATATGCGAGAGTATATCAAAAATTACTGGCATAATCAGTTCCCCAATGATCGCATATTGACCACGCCAATTAGCACCAGCATTCGAGTTAGAAAACGTCTTTTCATGTACAGACGTACCCTATACAGATGTCAACAATTCCCATTAACTGCTAAAAACCTTGATACGTTGGTAAGGCTGGTACTTCCAACAAGGACTAGTGGGGTAAACGCACATATTTCGGAGAGCTCCTACTCTTTTTTGTACATGAGTTTCAAGATATGGTTTCTATTTAAATTTACGCTATATATTATGATATATGAATATTTACACATACGCAATTCTAACTTTGTAACTTTGTCATTAGGCGATCAACGTCCCCTCTGTTTGGTAAAGCTTTATTCAGGACTCACTGTAGATACATACGGCACAACATCGCGACAAAAGAGAGGCATTCCACATGTACATCAGAGACAAGATGGGTCCACTCCTGGTGACAAGCTGTATGTGACTGATGTTGAAAACATCAAGAGCTATGCTGGCATGCTCAAATCATCGCTGGTCGATGATAGATTTTATTTAATTTATCCTGAGATGATTCCAGGAGATGTTAAATTTACGGAACTGTCAAGGGTTTAAAATCCTTTTTTTTAATTTTTAATAAAAGATTTATATAGTGGAAAAAAAAACTTTGAGGAGTACTTGTTATTTTTTGGTTTGATAGTAATATTTTACTGAGGAGCTAAGCCCTTTGGTATATCCATGTTACTTTTTATTTTTGTCCAAGTCCTAATATGGACGTCTGTGTACAAAAAATTGGTTCACCTTGCTGACCTTGCTCACCTTGCTCACCTTGCGACCCATATATGGAAGTCTGTGTATAAAAAATTGGTTTACCTGGTTCACCTGGTCCACCTGGTTCACCTCGCGACCTATATAAGGAAGTTTGTGTACAAAAAGTTGGTTCACCTTGCTCACCTTGCTTACCTTGCGACCCATATATGGAAGTCTGTGTATAAAAAATTGGTTCACCTGGTCCACCTGGTCCACCTGGTTCACCTTGAGACCCATATAAGGAAGTTTGTGTACCAATTGATGTTCACCTAGTTCACCTGGTTCACCTTTCTTCCCATGGTGTGTTCCAAAGGAATATAATAGAAATAAAAGAAAAAGAAATAAAGGTAAAAATAAAGTTACTAATATAAATAAATTTAGAAATAATAATAAGAATGTATATGAAATTGAACGTATTATTGGTCATAAAGTTATTAATAATGAATATCAGTTTTTAATCAAATGGAAAGATTATCCTGATAATGATAATAGTTGGATTTCTATTAATAAATTCAATCAAAAAGATATGTTGAAAACAGTATGCTAATCAAAACCAATTAGTACTTACTTTAAATTAATTTGATACTCTACCCTATATAATAAAATAATTCATAATATTCAAAGACATATTTAGTATCTTCTTTTTAGTTATTAAGTAGCTTTTCAATAATTTTTCTGAGATTAATATTTCCACTATTACATATATAATTTTTTTTTATTTTTTTTATATCTTTCTTTTCTCTTTTCTCTCTTTTTTTCTATTATCTTTATAGAATTTTTTATTTTTTTTCCCTTTTTTGTGGTATATGAAGTTTACTATGTTTTGAACATAAAAAATCTGGTTTATTATCCCTAATATTTGTACATATCTTCTTATGACACATATGCCCTTCATTTTTACCCCTTTTATGTATATATGTATAAACATTTTTACTTGTATTCAAATACCAAAAATAATTTGTTTTTGAAGCTTCAACTTTTTTTCTATAATACTGGCCATCATTTTTTGTTTTTTTTTTCTATTTTTTCCACTAACATTTCTTTATCAAAATATTCTACCATTACTTCTTTTATAAGCTGTTTAATAGAATGTTGCATAGAGTTTCTGTTTATTAAAAATTCAGTATTTAATAAAGTCATTGTTAAAACATTATTCAATCTTTTGAAGGTTATCTTTTTTATAAAATAGAAATTCAATTTTTATTTAATTTTTAAGTTGTTAAATTTTTTGTCAGTTGCTACTTTTTTCTGAGTTTTAATTATAACAACTGGTCTCCTCATAAAGATACATATGTAAGTAAGAAAAAAATAGAAGAGTGAAGAGAAAAATTGTACAGCTGTATAATATAATGATACAATAAGACGTTTATCTGTTTTACATACTGATGTTTGTTTCCCCAGCAGTATGACAACACATATCTTGCTGCCCAACTGTTATGACAACAGTTTAAATGTATTTTAAGTTGTACACAACTTTCTTCAAATGCTATAATAGCTCGTTCTTATGTGCTTGAAATAATCATTGATAAGGGTGTCATAAATGTATATTCTCCTTCTTCAACGATTTGATTTATTATTTTTTGTAACTGCAGATTCATATTAAACAAAGGTTGTTTGGCTGCAATCATATTATGTGAAAAAACACTAGTTATCCAGTTCCAAATAGCTTTCATCGATAAATCAATGGCTACCTTTTTGTTATTCTCATTTATTCGACACAATCTATCAGTAGTACTGCATTGGGTATCCTTTTTTTTTGACAGTACCAATTGTCATCTTTAGAGTTATTCTCTTTATATATATTTTTGTAATATCAATAAAAATATATGTATTACCTTTTGACTCTTTATTGATAATGTTGTTAAACTGAAGTCTTAACAATTGTTTAGCCTCTTTAAGATCCATATTCATTTTTTCTTTAAGCTTTTTGTTTTTCTTTTGTAAGTCTTTTATTTCACTCTTTGTGCGGCATTGACTTTCTTCAATAGATGTTGTCGTTCTCTGTGTTTGTTGAATAAGTTGATATGTGGGATGTGCAATACCTTAATATTTACAAAATTATAACTGTTTTTTGTTAAAATAACTAATTCTTTATATCTAAATTAAAAACGAAAAGCAAAATTAAATTTTATATTCTAAAATAAAAAATGAATCAAACAGATTATACTAAACTAATTACAGATGAAGTGAATATTATTATTGCAAATTATTGGACTTTTATTGAATTGAATTGGCCTATTATACATAATAAATTTAAACATAGAACAGAAATTAAACATATTAAATTTATTGAAATAATCAAAGATATATTATTAAAAAAATTAGGTTATACTGCTGTGTTTTTTTAGTAATTATATATACAAATAAAGAATATCCGGCACCTTATCTTGAAATTGAAAAAGGTTTATTTCTATTATATCATTTAGTTTCTAGAATTTCTGGAGAAGGTATTGAAAAATATTTGCCTCAAAGTACATTTCATACATTTTATAAAAAGTTTCAGATGGATGATAAAAGAATAAATAAAATAGTAAATGATTCATCAACAAATATGTTCTCAAATATAAAATTACGTATTTTATCTACTAGAAAAGATAATCCTGATATATTTAAACATGTTAAACGTATTTTAGATGGGCATGATTCAAGAATTAGCTATATTGATACAGATTTAGATAGGTCATGGTTATATTCATATAAATTTTAAAAAAGTGGATTACGTACTCAATTTGCTGCTGATATTAATGATATAATACTTTTTATATCAAAAAGTGAATATTGTTCAGATAGTTCAGATGATAGTATGTTTTTAAATATGAAAATTTCTTATAAAATGAATCCAAATGATACTTTAGCAGTTGATGGTGGATATACTTTATTTATGACACAATTTACTAAGCTTGCTAATGAAAAAGGCTATGAATTCAATAATGATAGTTTTGTTTATCCAATATGTAGAAATATAAATAGAATTTAACTATTACTAAAGAACATCATAATAATACATTTGGTAGTTTTAGAACTAAAATTGAAAATCAAATTTATTTAATATGACTATATCAGATAATACAATGGCTGTAGATGAAACTGAATCTAGTCATTCAGAAAATAGTAAAAGTGATAATGATGTTCATAATTTTGATGAGTGTATTAGAAAAAAAAGAAGAAATGTAAACGGAAAAGGAAAACAACGTTCAACTGCATCATATGAAATAAAAAGTATTATTGGACATAAAAAAGAAAATAACATATATTTATTTCAGGTAAAATGGGTTGGATATAGCAATGATGATAATAGTTGCATATCTATTGATATGTTTAATCAAAAGTATTTATTGAAAGCATATATTGAGGAGCATAGTCTAGGCATATTATAAATAATATTTATGGAAGATTATTGTCAAAGCATAAGAAAAAGGGATTTTCTATTGTAATTTTTATACGCTATCTTTTTTTTTTCTTGATTTTTATTTCCTTTTCAATTAGTTTTTCATTTTTTTTTCTTTTTTCCGGTTTATGTATTTTACTATGTTTACAACAAAGATAATCTGGTTTTTTTTCCATTTAAATTTGTTTTAATCTTTTTAGTACAAAATCTCCTTCTCTTTTACCACGTTTAAATATTATGAGTACAGAAATTATTGCTCATACTAAGATAAAGAAAATGATCTGATGAAAATGTTTTTCTTATTTTTTTTATTTAATTTTTTTTGTATTATTGTGATTATAATTTTTTCAATAAAATGGCTAAATTCTGTTTGCATAAAAGTAGGGATTTTCATGAGAACCAAAGAAGCAGAACTGAACTGGAACCGAACCGAGAAAAGTCGAAACATATCTATGGAAGGAACTGACTGGAACCGAATCGGTTCTACATGGAAAGAACCGAGAACCGACATTATAATTTAGTAAATTCTTGAGATTTTTAAATTATGATGGGAAAAAAACATTAATTGTGAAAATAAAGTATGAAGATTTGAAACGTAGGGCTTCTTTTTTGTATAAACTAGTATAAACTATTAAAGAACAAAAGTATAATGCGTTTTCTTAAATAAGTATTAGAAAAAAAAATTATAAAAAAAAGAACTAGTAGTTTTTTTTTGGCAGATTGGAAAGGAAATATCAAAATAGATACTCAGCAACTAGTTTTCCCTTCTTTTTCTTTCTTGCATAATTACTTTCACAAATGTAACAACAGTACTTTTTTTCTATCATTTAACACGTTCATTATTTTCTATTCATAATCCTCTAACTTCCATCAACACAACTAGTATTTTTTTTAAAGTAATTACTTTTACAGATATAACAGCAATAACACAATGACTGTTTTTGATGCATATTTATTTTTATGAATTACCAATAATACGTTTCTATCCTCCATTCAACCTAGCTGTCATTTATTTATTTCTTTTGCTAATTACTTTAAGAATGTAACAACAGTAAATTTCTAACTTCCACGCAGTATGACAGCTTTGAATAAAATATTCAATAGTTGCTGATACTATATATTTTCGCTCCAAAATAGTGCTACATACAATACTTAAAGTATTTATTTTCGCTTTTATTGATGATAAATGTAATTTAATTACTTTTGTTTTTTTTTATTATATTGTGGCTGCATATAAAAATTTATTGTGCTTATGTTTTAGAATTTCTGGTTTTTTTTTAAAAAAAAAAAAAGAAAAAAAAAAGACCATTAAATTACTATCGTCAGTTCCTCAGTTCTTCTTGGTTCTTCTTGGCTCCTCACAGTTCAGTTCGGTTCAGTTCTTACTAAAGGTCGGTTCGATTCAATTCTCCTAAGAAACCGAACCGAATTGAACTGTGAGGATCCCTAGTATAGAATGATGAGATGTGGTCATTCCAATGCATTGAAGAAAAGAAAAAGAAACCACTTTTTTATTGTTATATATATATATATGGAGAATTAATCTATTGTTACGTTCGTTGGTAGCAAGACCTTCAGAGTAACGTTAAAAAGAGATAAATAGGGGTTAAGCAAGTAAAAAGTATATTTTAATATAAGACTTTATGTCTATTTGTATTACTAAGATTATATATATTGAAGTGGGAGTTCACGTTTTCAGTCTCTTTTATGCCGAAACCACTAATAATGATAGTAATGAATAAGTTCTCAATTGTTCAAAATAATAAGGCTAATAATAATTTGTTTATTGATTGAATTTAATTGAAGAGAAAATATTGATAATGATAAAAGAAAATGGGATAAGAAGTGAATTTGTGTGAACTGTGAACTAAAGATCTTTTGAAAACTAAAATGAAAGGGCTATTTATACTAAAATATACATGGAAATAATTCACACGATAGAGAAATTGTTATTTAATAAAAGGAAAAAGAAATAATTGAAGAAATAATTGATGTTATCTTTGATGAAATAATTTCATTATTTGAGAAAATCTCAACGAAGATAATATAAAAGGAAAATAGTAGAAATCAAGTCAATTTTATTGGTTAATATAATTTACGGCGTAACACTACATTAATTAAGTATGATATAAGCTATTAGATGTTACACATCAATAATTTATATTTAATTAATATGAATGTTATTTTTTCTTTTCTACTACCACCACTTGCACCCCCATATCAACAATAACATAATAAACCTAATCATTGACATGATTTCTTTTTTATTTTTAATTATATTTTAAAAAACATTTATTTATTATACAAATTATGTTTTTAGAATCTTTATTAAAGATTCAGATACATTGTATCTTAAAAGAAGTAGAAATAATCAAAAATTAATTAGATTTTTTATTTTTAATCTTTTCCATAAAATTTATTTTTTTAACTTTTAAATTATAGCACGTGTTAAAATGATTACGTAATCATTTAATTAACATGTGACAATTATAATTTAATAAAAAATATAATTCTTAAAATTTATAAAATTAATTTTTTAAGCTCATATGAACCTTGAAATATTAAATACAACAAAAAATAAATAAATAATTTTATCATTTATTTTATCATTTATTTTTATATATTTTTATTTCTGGAAAAACAATATTAGTGTTACAAATATTTGTTTTTTAATACATATAAGAATAAACAAGAACATGTTAGTGTTGTTGTTGTTGTTGTTGTTGAAGTATTGTGGTAGAGGAAAAAGAAAAACAATTTCTTTTTAATTTTCTTGGTATTAAATTTTTGATTTCATAAAATCCATAAATTTCATAATATCCAAAATATCCAAAATTTCATAAATTTTGATATTTTTATAAAAAAAGAGCTTTAATTTTACTTAAGAAAAACATAAAAATCATTGATTTAGATGTTTTTTATATATAAATAATAAACAGAAAAAGAAAAAACATTTGTTTTTATTTTTCTTGGCATTTATGAAACATCTAAGAAAATCAAAAAAATTAATAAGTTTTTATGTTTTCTTTATATATATAATTTTGATTTATAAATAGATCTATTTTTTATAGAACCAGAATTAAACAATTGTTATTGTTTAGTTCCCATGGATGATGATAAAGAGACGTTATTTTTTGTGAGTATGGGGGTGAATGAATGATATAGAATTGGATATGATAAGATGGGTGTTTTTTATCCATGAATTTGAAAAAATTGTGTTAATGAAATAAAGAATATATGAAATGGTAAATATATCAAAGGTTTAAACAATAGGAAGAATACAAAGTAATAGGAATGATAGAATAATGGAATAGATATATAAAATGGTAGATTGGATAAAAAAAGGTAAGCTAATTGGTACTAGCATCAGATAATTTTTTTTTTAGTGACAGAATACAGAATGGTATTTTTGATGTTGGAATAGGATCATCGAGAGTTGGGATGAATGTCTTGCTGCCCATATTAATGTTTCTTTTAATAAGGTTTTATGTTGCCAGGCTAACATAACCAAAGGAATCAAGTTGTTATAAAATGTATTGGGAATGAGTGGGAATCGCATCAGACTCAAGGTATGAACACGACAGATATTGCAGACGGAATGTCTATCAATTTCACTGTTAGCTCAAGACCTATTAATAATAATAATAAAAAGTTAAAGATCTATTTTAATCATGTTTATCAATTTCAAAAACATCATTACCGTTTATGACAAATTCTAGAATACATAAATGTTTGGTATCCTTGGTCGTCATCCTTAATAAATTCTAAATAGCATCTTTAAGAGATTTTGGTAGTTTGATGTTGGCTTCGTTAATATAGTTAGTTGATGCAGACCCACCACTGAGACCGGCTTCACTGATACCAAAATCCTCGTATAAATGTTTGGTCAATATGTCCACCTTTGTTCCAGTCTTCTTTCTTAATAATGGTGTCACACCAGGAACCTATAGATTTTCATTTATTCTGTTACTATTAGCAGTACTAACTTTTTTACCACTAAAGATTATGTATCTATGTTAAAACAATCTACATTTATATAACTATATGTATATATTTGATCACAAAAAATAAAGAAGACATACTTAATAACATAGAAGTTGCTTTCGTCAAAACATTTCTCAATAAACCCTTACAACTGATAAACCAAGTCAGCTTCTGTTTTGTTATTAACATATAACTATAATAATATAACTCTAAAACATCGCCAATTGTTCTTTCGACCTAATATAAATCTGCTTGAAATAGATGGAATTGACTTTACACTATATCAATCAGCTTTTCAAGATCGTGCTATAAAGACAAACCCTCAGGTATAGTTAGTATACAATAAATAATAAATAATGAATAATAAAGAGAGAAGACATACTACACCAGCAAACTTGTTCAAATATTCTTCTACTTCAACTGGCAATGGGATTCAATCCTAAATAATTAAATATAACATATATTATTAGATAAATATATATAAAGAATAAATATACTTTTTATAAATACTATAAATATTATAATAATCTATAAACTTTTTTACTATGGTGATAATTAAAAAAAACAATTAATTTATCATCTATTAGTAATTAGTTTTTTGTTTTACTTTTTTAAAAAAAAATCAAGATTAAATTTTTCTTATTATATAAAATATGCTTCTAATATGGTCTTTGAAGAGTATCATTCTTCTTTAAATAAAAACGATATAAAAAAATATAGAGAATTATTACAAGATGAAATTGATAAATTAATTTTAAATGAATAGCAGTTTGTAAATGAAAATTGGAAAAAAAAGCAAAATAATTATGAACATCGTACGAAATTAAAATATATAAAAGATATAGATAATATTAAGAAAGAATTAGTAAATAAATTAGGATATACTTCAGTTTTCTTTTTAACAAAATTATATACAAATAAAGATTATCCTTCTCCATATTTTGAAATAGAAAAAGGGTTATATTTAATTTATCATTTAGTTTCAGGTATAACAAGTAAAGATATGAAAAGAAATTTACCCTATGCATCATTTTATAAATTTTATAAAGAGTTTTGCATTACAAATTATGAACATTTAGATAAATATGTTAATTTATGCTTAAAAGATATGTTTTCAAATATTAAAATAAGAATTTGCTCTGCACTAATAAAATATCCTAAAATTTTTAAAAATATTACTTCAATACTTGATGGACATGACAGTACTATAAAATATGATAAACCTGATATATCACAACAAAAAAGATGGTCTTATAAGTTAAAAACAGCAGGATTAAGAACACAGATTTTAATAATTTTATAATTTCTGTTTCAGAAAGTAAATTATGTGGTATAAATAGTAATAGTGGTATGTTTCTTAATATGAAAATTTATAATAAAATAGATAAAAGAGATGTTATAGCAGTTGATGGAGGTTATACTTTATTTACTAATCAATTTGAAATTTTTTGTAAAGATAAAAACATAAAATTAAATAATAACAATTTTTTTATCCTATTAGAAAAGAACCCAATGAAGATTTAAATACTGAAGAAAAGCATTTTAATGACGTTTTTGGTAGTTTCAGATCTGCTATAGAAAATGTATTTGGAGAATTAGGTAATACTTTTAAAAGATTTTTTAATAATAATTCAACTTTAAAACTGATGATTATAAATATACAAATATACAATTAAAAGTAGCTTTTTTATTAAAAAATATAAAATTATTTACAGCAACATTTAATATTATAACCCAAGATCATCATAAATTATGGTGCGAAAATTTTTTTGAATATCCTTCACATGAAAAACTAGTAGATATTGTATTAAATAATCAAATAATGCAAATGGAAAAAATTAAAATAATGACTAAATTCCAAAATAATTTTTCAGATTTAAATATAGATGATAATATGATAATTGATGATGATGAAAATAATGAAAATATAAATATAGATAATATTGAGGATATAATAATTTCAGAAGGAAAAGACAGACTTGGAACCTGTCCAGATGAAATGATCGCCTCTTTGTTACCAATCTATAACCGTGTTAGTGTCAAGACGAAATTTGATATGCAATGTGCTCTTTATACTTATTGCGTTTTTACTACTGGTCCTCTTCAACAAGATAATGACCAAGCACCATCATCATGGTCTACAACTTTTAAATTAAAAGAGTATTTTGTTACTGTATTTGATAAACTTAGAACTACTTCTTATTCTAAACAAAGAGATACAGAACAACAGCAATAAGACCAACCACAATTACAATTATAATTACAATTACAACATCACTAGCAACAAGAACATTATTACTATCATTATCATTATCCAAACATACAAAGACAAAAAGAAGCATAAAAAGAAGCGTAAAAAGAAGCGCAAAAAGAAGAACAGAAAGAAGCACAAAAACAAAAACAAAAAGGAAAAGGAAAACAAAAAGAGTTACCTAATGCATCTGAATCTGCTCATTGGCAGCTCCGTTCTTTTCAAGGGCGTTTGAGCTCGGTTTGTGTCAATTTCCCTCTGACTTTGTCAGGAGGTTGTCGGCTCTGATTTGGTAGTAGTGCTGTTGGATCAAGTAGTAGTGTGGCTAGCAGCTTGGATCAAGGACCTAAAGTGCAGCCATATTGTTCTTCTACCATTACTTCCAGCAGTTCCCATGAACTTGCACTCACAAATATATCAAGTACTGGAGCAAAAATAGGTTGATATTCATTTATTCATGATGTTCAAAGGATTCCAATGAATGCAACTGTACCTGAATATAAAGGTGACTTGAGTAAAAGAAAACAACAACGAACACGCCCCTCTGCCAAAAGACAAAAGACAAAACAAAAGGGTAAAGGAAAGACTATCATACTCAAGATAATAAAAGTAAAAATAATAATAATAATAATAATAGTGATGATGATAAAGAAGAAAAATTATTAACAGCCATAAACACAGCTGCATTATATACTAGATGTGGCAAGACGATTTATTACTGTAAACCAGAAGCTACTGAAGAAACAAAGGTTGTACTAACATCTCGAACGATGAAAACATGGACATGTGGATTAAATTCATCAGTATTAGCAAAAGCATGTTAACGTTATGTATCATTTGACCGTCCCTCTCACAAAGTCAATTGGTTGGACAGCCATCTTGATCCTCGTCAACTATAGTAGATGCACATAAAGCTTCTACAATAGCAGTGTCAGAAGTAAAGAATTCTAAAGCTCAAATAGTTGATCCAGCTGCTGTTTACCAGGGAAATTTGTTGACCTGCGTTATTTATCATGAAGTTTATCAGCTTAGCCTTGTATAGCAAATCGCAATGCTGACAGGTAATATGATTGTCAGATATGCTTTAGAACTTAATGAATCTTCAAAAACAAACGTTTATAGGTCATTTTTCTCAACATCTTCGGTCAAAACTTGGAAATGGATTATTTATTGTGCAACCGATCACCGATCCTACCGTCATGACAAGGATAACAGCACAGTTCACTATCATAGAGCAACAATTGGCCAGTACAACATTCAAAATCTTCCAACTAATCCTCTGGCATTGGTTCCTTATCCTGGTGACGAAAAAACAATAAAAGGCCTATCATATATTATGTGTGAAAATACAGAGCTCCGAAGCATTATTTTATATGTTGTAACGTTCGTACCATTATTCAGTTTTTTTCTTCTTTTCCTCATATATATTATCAATAGTATTAGTATTATCCCCATTATAAATAACATTACTATTATTGATTATAATCACATGTTACCACTATAAATTCTTGTTATAGTATAAATGTTCATTGTGCCATTAAAATGGATCTCGCTTTTGAGTCTTTTCGCAATTGCTTCTTTGTACAAGAGCAATTGTAATTTTTTATGAAAGCCATTGATTATTCTTACCAAAGCTATTGACTATTCTCACAAAAGCAAATAGTATAAATACTTGACCTTTTTCACTCTCAAATTTCTTTTCTTCAGTTCTCTTTTACCTTAAGTTCTATTTTTTCTTTACTTTAAATTTTATCTTTGACTTTGTCTTGTCTTTTAAATAAATTATCTTTATAAATAAATTCTTTCATTTGATTTTCATTTAGTAATTTTATTAAGACTTCTCTTTTGTGGATTCAGACGTACAACTCCTGAATATTAGAACTCCCACATACCATTTCATATAATTATTAAGTTAATTATATCATTTTATTCTATCTTTTTAACATATTTCATATCAATTTCATATAACGAAACTCCCTAACATAACACGGAACGCTTCAATGTACAGTGAGTATTCGCTAAACCGGTACTCGATATATGTGAGGATTTGTACCGGTTTAGCGAATTGAAACGCGGCTGGTACTAATATGTAGAATATACTGGAAAAATAACTATAATCAAATTGAGCTGTAGGGATAAGATAAAAAAAATGATAGTTCATATAATGTAGCTTTGCTATTTACTTGAGCTAATCTTCTAGTGATAAAAATGACACTGGTGTATACACCAAATAGTAGTAATTAATCAGAGACTGGATTAATAATGAATCTACAACAAAGTGTGTTTAATATGGACCTTGGTTAGCAGTCGAATAAATGAGTAAAAACGAATTGTATCAACAAAATTATTACATATGCAATGGTAATGAACAAGAACATGACAAAGTTGAAATATACATATGTACGCAGATGAGAAAAAAGAGAAAAGCATCTATATGAAGTTGGCGAAAAAGAGACACAGTTATCAACAAAATGTTGAGAAGCTTTCTCTTGACGACAAGAATGATTTATGTATTTCTAATTGCTATGAAAACAAAGTAGCCAGCTGAAAAGTGAAGAGCTGGGATGAGACTAAAGGAAGCCTGTATTACTGATTTTACCATTAGAAATACTAATATTAAATTATATAAGATAAAATAATACTATTATAAACCCGGTAAATATTTGGGAAAGTTCACCGGATACCGGTTTAGCGAATTACCAGTATTTTACCAAGTATATAAGAAATAATTGAGAGATACTACCAGTTTAGCGAAATACCGGTTTAATGAGTACCGGTTTAGCGAATACTTACTGTACGGCAATTATGGTTTTCCGGATATAATGACCAGAATATCCCGTGGTTACCATCCTCATGGCTTCGTCGAGAAGTTTCGGATGATATTGCAGAAGACATCAATATTCACTTCCGACAAACAGTCGTTTCACACTTTGTTGATAACTTTTCCAAATATCTTTCCGTCAGACTCAAGAAACAAGCACAAGTTGCACTGATTGGCGAACCGACGACAAATTTCGACGTTATGTTCTCCGTCGATGGCAAAAAGAAGCATTGGATCCTACTGATCATCAAGTCGAGAAGAATCTGAAAGACAAAGGTGAAGTTATCAACAACAATGTTCAAAACTGGATTAAATCAACATGGGCACATATTCGTCGAACGGGCAAGAAGGCAACCATGGTATTAGTTGATCAGCAGCTGGAACGCAAAGCAACAATCCCTCGTGATTGGACAACTGAAGAAGGGTTTTCCGAATATTTAACAGCACAAGTTTGGAAAATTCCTCTTGAAGTCGATGCTCGACATTCATCCATGATAAATGTCGAAAAATGTAAAGAGGCTAGCGCTGCTCTTCGAAAAACAACATGAAAAGATCAAACAGATGTCGATGCATTTATCAAACAAGAAAAAAATAAGTGGCAGCGATTTGTTGGAAGACCCATTGGAGCGCGAGCATCTCAGGTTGATATAAATTCTAACCAAGCGCCAGTCGACTTACTTGATTGCTTTGGTATGAAACGTGTTAATCAATCAACGACTGGTTCACGACGACAACGTGATGCTAATTCTGATGAAGCGTCGAATCAAGGCCAAGATGATAATGATAGTCAAGAAGAAGCTGGATCCACTGAGCATGCTTATATTTTAATATCTATATTGGCTTGGATTCTTGAAAGTTATTCAAAAAAGATTTCCTTTTCTATTTGTCTAACAGCACCAAGTAAGAACGTATTTATTCCATTATATGGCTCATATATCAGAAATATACTTACTCATATAGGCGACTTTGTCAAATATACAAGGATTATATCCATCATAAACTTCAGCGAGCAGAAACACATCAAGATATTTTGACAATTAACAGCACAAAAAAACGTAAGTTTCAAAAGGTGAGATATATTTGTGATTAATAGTACTCTATCTAACTTTTTTTCAATCAATCTCTTTTTAATGTTAATTATAGAACAAGCATTACTATTTGATACTCTTAAAAATATGTTCTCGAAACACTCAAGCGGGATGTTGCCCGATCTGTGCATAGTGCTGAAGAAGCATTATCATTTATTGTTGATTTGGGAAAAAGTGCTGTAATTGACTTGCCAAATCTTGTCAATATCAAACGATCCAAACATGCCACTGACTTACGCAAGATGCTTAAAAATGAACGCCAACCCCACAATACACAATACGCATGCTTCGGACAAATAGTGTCTGTTTACAAGCTGTCATGACTGATTGGGCCGACCCACGTCGAAAACAACAGCAACGTCAATTCAAATACCTTCCGGAAATCCGTAAATTTGCGTTCAGAAAATGCCAAGAGCTTGGGCAACATAATGCGAATCTTCTCGACGAATACGAAGGTGTTTTTGGAATTGATCTGGGTGAAACATGGACTGCCGATGCCTTTTATCTTCCTACCGATACAGAACATCAGCCTGGTGTACAACATACCATTAGACGAGATGAACTTTATGGTCGTGAACCTATCAATAGAAAGTGGTTAGAAAATCGAAACGAACAGAGTTCAATCAACAACATTCAATGTGATTTAGCAAAAAGTGGTGGCAGCAAAACATCCAATGTGGCTAACTTTTTGACTTTTATCCGTACCTGGCAAGCCGAAGCCGGGGCTTTAGATTGCATGATGTGCATTCAAGCAAAGAACTTCATTGTTCCTGGGATACAAAAATGTCAATACGCTCAGAAATTGATAAGACATGGGAACGGATCATTAATATGACAGACGCGTCTCGTCAACGTGCAATTGCAAAAGGTGCCCTTTCAGAACTGTCTACAAGAAAGAACAAATTCTTGATTGGTAAGGGGTTGGATCGAATGGATACAGGTAATCGAACGGTTGCCAAGCCAGGACTTGCGCAACAATTTGCCGATAAACTTTAAGACCACGCCAAGGCACAGCAAGAGCCTGTTCAAATCGACTTGTCACGTATTGACAAATACTGTAGTAGTAAACTATGCTGTCATTGTTTTATGGAAGGTGAAATAATGAATGTGGAGTATTTACGCCGACACCTGCTCCTAGTGGACAAGTCAATAAAGATAAGTTGAATGATTAAGGCAAAGAAAAAAATCATTCGTGTCTTTGCAAAAATTGCCACAAGAAATTTCATGATGGAACTGCTGAAAATGTGGAAGCATCTATAGCCGCTTCCATCCTTGAACAAGGACAAAGACCCCAAGCAGTGATCCGCAAGTCTCGTCGTATTAATTCCCAATAAAACACAATGCGTCAACAAACTTCAAGATACAATTTAAAAAAGATTGACGTGGTCTGAAGTTTGTGTCAATAAGACAAGCACAAAAATATGATACGACTGCGAGAACGAAAACAAAAAAAAAAGGAAAAATAGTATAAAAGAGGGGAAATGGAATAGGATTATAATGTATAAAAAGATCTACGTAATATTATTTTTTTCTATGAGCTATTTTGTGACAAATGTGTCGAAGTTGAAATACTTCGTGGAGTGTAAGTTCATGTATATTAAATTGTGATTCCGCACTTCAAAATACAATTTTTGTCGACCTACAGATATAGTTACACTCCCTGATTAAGTTGAAATTTCTTAAAGAAAAAAATAAAACAAAATTTGATCCAAAAACAATGGCAGATCATCCAAGTAATAAACGCTCCCTAGATAATGATCCTCTAGTAGATCAAGAAGAAGAGGGTAATAAAAATGGATTATAGCAGTTTGAAGCTTGAAGTAACGTACCCCATTCTTTTTAATTAATGCATATAAGCGTATTTTATATAGAAGACGACATCGGACCAATGTTACCACCACCCACGCCTGAACAACCTCGAAAGAAAAAGAGAGGTACAAAACGAACAGAACAACCAAATGTTCTATAAAAGAAAAAAACGTGATAAAAAATAAGAGCCAAAAATAAAAACACGTATTTTTACTTAATTATCTTGATGCTCCTTTTTATTAGTTCTTGCTCATGAGAAACTTTACCTTTCACACCTTCCCGCGGCTGATATGTATGAAAAAAGTTATATGCACCGCGACACACTAAGTTATGTTGTGGCATCGGCAAAGTAAGTGTAAATGTACAATATCGAAGAGAAAATAGATGGGAACTGATCAAAAGAAATATTACTATCATTATTAGGAATGATTTTATTGTTACAACTTCTGTTGATGGTCATTTGAAATTCTGGAAGAAAACTGCGAATAACATTGAATTTGTTAAACATTATCGTGCTCATATGGCAAACATCAATGGACTTAATATTTCAGCAGATGGTGAATTATTAGCTACTATTTCGGATGATATGTCAATGAAAGTATTTGATATTACAAACTTTGGTAACCTAGCAATCTTCTCCTCACTTTTGATGATCATTCAATTAGTTATATAATTGTATTAATAGTGATTTGTTCCTATTCATTATACTAATTTAAATACATTAGATATGATTAACATGATAAAATTGGGATATAAGCCAAAAAGTGTATGCTGGATTCATCAACAAGGACAAGCTCAAGCATTAATTGCTGTGTAAGTAAATAAATATTGAAAATTTAAATTGAAGGTATATATATATGGCCAACTAATATATTACTTATAGCTCCGAAGCAGACACTTCAAAGATTCATCTTTATGATGGGCGTGCAGAAGGAAAACCTTTACACACTATTGACAATTTACATTCACAACCGGTACATTTAATAGCGGTAGGTGATATCATTAATAATATAGTTGTTGATATATTTTAATTTCATCGATTGACTGACTGGTGGGACACACCCTATGATTAATCTATAGTTTAACTGGAGGTTTAACTGTGTTGTTTCCGTGGATACCCAAGGTATGGTGGAGTATTGGTCTCCTGAAGATCCTTTTGACTTGCCAAAATCGGTTGATTTCGAATTGAAGTCAGAAACAGACCTTTATGAATTCAGAAAGGTAGTACTATCTCTTTCACTTGTATAAACAAACCTTCTTTCACTTACCCATTCTTTCTCCAATATATAAACTTAATGTGATAAACCAACACAAAAACTATTCACATTACTTCATAGAGCAAATCAACACCTACATCGTTGACATTTTCAAATGATGGAATGAAGTTTGTTACGATGAGTTTTCCTGATCGACAAGTACGTGTTTTCAAGTTTTTGACAGGCAAGATGATTCGTAAATATGACGAGAGTCTTCATGTTATCAGTGAAATGCAGCAGGTAAATATACCTATAAGAAGGTGTGACATATAGTGTTATATGCGTGTATATATATGTGTATATATGTATATGTGTGTATGAGATCAAGATATTATATATACGGCAGCGTATCTAACATGTAAAGAATCAATTATTTGTATATTCAATTTATTAGGCAGGAACTGCAATACACAAACTGGATGACATGGAGTTTGGTCGACGTTTAGCAGTGGATCGAGAATTAGAAAAATCGCCAGCAGCTAGTTTTGTTAATGCAGGTAAATTAGAAAGCTGTATACACTTATAAATTTCTGTTTTGGAGAGTCAGACCGTGTGTTACTTACTCTTAGATAATCTCACTAGTTTTTGATGAAAGTAATAATTTTATTGTGTACGCAACACTACTTGGTATTAAAAGTAAGGAAGAAAAAGTCAAAAAGGAGCAATTTCCTTCACAAAACCGAAAAGAAACTACTAAATTAAATAATTTCTACTAGTGGTGAATATTAGGACGAACAAAGTAGCCCGATTAATCGGAAAATCAGAAACACATCGATTTTTGAATGTTACTTTATATCAAGGTGCACCTAAGAAGAAAGGTGTTTATACTTTGGTAAGTATTAATAGTATATCTTTATATTATGTATGGATCAATTAAAAAAAGTCTCACCTAAATTAACCATCCTTTCATGCTGTAAATATTCGCTCTAACTAGGCAATGGCCGCTTCGGATAATGCAACATTGAAAGAAAGTGAAATGGTAGATCCAACTTTATTAACTACTGCCTTTAAACGAAATCGATTTTTCATATTTACACGACGAGAACCTTATGAGTAAGTGGTTAAAGAGATGATTAGAATTGTATATCGATATACAGAAATCGTGGATCTTACATTAATAAACCTCTCTTCTGCTATCTCTTTCTTTTCTTATTAGTGACGAGGGTCAACAAAAAGGTGATCGTGATGTATTCAACGAAAAACCATCCAGAGAAGAACAAACTGTGGCAGGTACTCAAGAACGTAAACAAATTCTCGGTACACATGCTATTCTTCGAACTACCTCAGGTGATATCCATATTCGATTACTTCCTGATGTTGCTCCTAAAGCTGTCGAGAACTTTGTCACACATGCAAAGAATGGTTATTATGATAATCTTATTTTCCATCGAGTTATTAAAGGTTTTATGATACAAACGGGCTGTCCATTTGGTGATGGTACGGGAGGTGAATCTATATGGGGTGATGATTTTGAAGACGAAGTGACTCGAGAAGTCCGACATGATCGACCCTATACAGTGAGTATGGCTAATGCAGGTCCAAATACAAATGGAAGTCAGTTTTTCATTACTGTTGTTCCTACCGTAAGTATTCTTTTTTTTTTTTAATTATATAAAAATAAATATGAATGAGTGGATCTTATGAATTTGTTTTACTAATAAAATCTCACTCACTCCCCTATTTTATTGTTTTAGCCTTGGCTTGACAATAAGCATACAATCTTTGGTCGAGCTACTGCTGGTATGGATGTTGTACATGAAATTGAACATGTTAGAGTGGATAAGAATGATAAACCATACGAAGATATAAAAATTATTAATATTGAAATACGATAAAGTTTTAAATTTATTCTAACAAGAAAGTTTGAGTAAAAGTTAGTAAATAAAGTTGCGTTTCTGAAAATAATAATAAGAGTAATATTTATGTGAGTGGGAACAGTAGTAAAGTCACTTTTATATAAAGTAAATAGATTTCATGAAGTCTAAGTCATGATGAACGATTTTTGCATTAAAATCAACGCCGCGTGTTATTGTACAATATTATTTAAGGCACCACACAAACATAGCACCAAGATATAAGCCCGCAGGCGTTCTCCTTTTCAATTTCCTTTGTCTTTCTTCTTTTATAAATGACAGTACCCCTCAAAACCATTTCCACCGCCATAGCAGGTGTTGGCTTTTCAGGTGGTCTTGGATATTATTATTTAAATAATAAGCGTACGCAAGAACCAACTAAAGCCTTCAATACAACTGCTACAAATCAACAAAATCGAAAATCACAAGTCTATGATCCGCGTCCATTCAAACAATTAACCGCAGAAGAGATTGACAACCGATTGAGGGCTGGACAAATAGTCAATAAGTCCTCCATCCAACGAGTGAAAGCTGTTTATACTACACGTATGGCTTCCAATAATCCTGTGGAAGATAATTACAGCATCAATACCATTGATGGCAACAAACTGATTGCTGGTGTTTATGACGGTAGGATAAACATTTTTTTGAGCCTCTTTTATGCTACTACTAAAATTTGTATGTGCTGTTTTTATAAAATGGTCTCACCAAAAAGAAAACACATGTACATATCAAATAATAAACTTTAGGACATATTGGACCAAACTGTTCAGAAATGATCAAAACACAACTTCCTATCTATGTTGCCAGACAACTGAGAGAATCAACAAAAGAAGGCGAAACACAGCAACGAAAAGAAGACATTATCTCTACAGCATTTGAAACACTTGATCAAGATATTCAACAGCGATTTTATGACTTGTTCCCGAAGAATGTTGCTCGTGTAACTGAAAACCAAATTCAAAAAGCAATCGCTAAGAACCCAAATGCTGATAAGATTATTAAGGAAGCTATAACAGGATCGTGTGCCTGTGCAGTTTATTTGGAAGGCGACGATTTATATGCAGCTAATACGGGTGATTCTCGTGTTGTCAGTAAGTATTAATATAAATAATTATTGTCAAAATAATAAAACTCGCAAATGAATTTTCTTCTATAAAACTAACCATGTTGAAAACATTATTCACTTCCACAAAAAACAACAATCATAGTAATTCGTCAAGAAGAAGATGGATCATGGACTGGTCGAAGACTTGTAGAAGAACAGTCCCCAGCTCATCCAGCGTGGCGTGCTCATATGATTTCGCAACATCCACCAAATGAATCCGGTGCCATTGTTCGACGAAACAGAATTTTTGGTTTAATTGCGGTGGGTGGATCGTTTGGTGATATCATGTATAAAGTACCCAAAGAATATCAAATGAATGTTCTACCTTATATCCCTTACGAAATCTATAGTACTTTTGCTCGGTATCATCATCGTATTGTCGTCAATTACCATACCCCACCCTATTTGTATTCTAAACCTCTTGTTACTCATCACAAGTTAGAAAAGGGTGACAAGTATGTTGTCCTTGGTACAGATGGTTTATGGGATGAATTGAGCTGGGACAGTGTTCGTAGTACAGATGGTGATCAAGTCTCGGCTGAACTTATGAGCTCGTGGCCAAAGGATGGAAAGGACAAAAATGCGGCTACTCATTTAATGCGTCAAGCCCTGTTATATGATGTTGTTTACAAGAATATTGGTGAAAAGTTACCTGTTTCGGATGAAGTATTGGAAATGTCAAAACGTCTTACACGGGAACCATCGAGACGATATCGTGATGATATTACAATTACTGTAATTGAGTTAAATCAAGAGCAAGAAAAAGGTCAACATGTGATACAAGAAGGTTCTGGGCCTATCATGGAACCAAAGGAAGTAGATGCATCTGAGCCTCGTCTTGTAAATTCACCCAATTCAAGTTGGTACTCTGGATGGGTTTGGTCTCGTCTTTAAAAAGAAAATACTAAATAATAATTATATATAGTTATATATACTACATACATAAAATCAATTGTTTTTTTCTTTTCTCCAGAGCTCGCTTCAATTTTTTGTTGTATGTTTGCTTTTTAAGCAACAATAAAGTATATAATTGTATTGGGATAGATAAATGAATAAGAAGAAGCTAAATGTATCATTATAGAAAAAGATTCTAATGTATTTAGTAATATTATCGTTATACTCCCAACCAATGAATGAACAAGTAGACATAAAGTATTATCTTTTATTGAATTGTTTTCATTACCCATTAAGAGTATCCCAAGTGGAAGAATCTTGGGTATGTTGATACCATTCATCCCAGTCTGTCCAATTGATAGATGCTGGAATACTCCAAAATGGATTATTAGGGTCACTTTGAAATACATTTGTGCTGCTGTTTTCTAACGTTAGTGCTTGATCAACAAGAGAAGATGCATCTGTTGTTACTGTCGTCACGTGACTGTGGCTATTGCTATGATTGCTGATACTCCTGGGAATTGCAGATACGACAGGCGCAAATGAACTATTGTTTTCCATAGATGTAGTGGTGCGAATAGCCGATACAATTGGTGCAAAAGGGCGACTCCCTATTGTTGGTATATCTGATACTACAGATACAGATGGCTGAAATAGATCCAAATTAGTTGTAGCTACAGTAGCTGGGATAGACTTCATCGTCGTTGCTGCTGTTGCTGGAAGCCTTGAATGCTCCATAGAAGAATTTAATGAATTACTCGGTGTTGTTTCTACTACTGGTGATGATAAGACTGGTAGATATGCTTCAATAGATGCAGAAGTAGATAAACTCCTTGTCATCATTTCTGGTGGTATTGGTGACATGTTCACTGTTGTTGAAATATCATCATTGTCCTTTTGGAGTGGATCATGAACATTTAAACCAAATTGTAGCAAAGTAAATGCCTCCTCTTGTGTCGGTTGAAGTGGTACCATGGAAACTAAATAGATATATAATAATAAATATTTATTTTTTTACTTTCTTTTATAATAATACAAGTGCGTACAAAAAAATAATTACATCACTATTGTTAGTTACTATGTATCTTTTAACGTACCTGGAGTACTCGCCCGCGAGATCCAAGAATCTACTGAAATATCTTGCTGTAATAGAAACGTATCGATTAACGATGATATCGAAAACTTATTATTATCATTTTTACTATCCGTTGTTTGTTGTTGCTCTTGTCGTCGTTTAAATCCACGCTTTTTACTCTTTAATTTGCCAAACTGATTCTCCCCTCGTTTCGATTCATCCAAATCATGATAATCCATTTCCAAAGGTCCAGTAATTGTATCAATGTTTTTCTTATCCATAATACTTTGAAATAATACTTTAAGAGTTTGGGCAGTACTGGAAAATTCATGAATACGATCAATCAATGTGATCCCTTTGTCAAGATCTTCTTTCGCTGCAATAGAAATATTAGGATCTTGATTTTTTGTATTGTACATGAGAATTAAACAGCATTGTAAGACAGGGTATAAACTGAACGCATAGGGTGTCAACATGTAATCATTCATAGTTAATGAGGAAGCGATACGTATACCATGAGTAGCTGCACTGGTACAAATCCAAAAAGAAGAGAAAGATGGTTGCTTGGATCCAACAGCATGAGATACAGCTGTAGATTTGATAAATGGTCGATGTAATAGAATTAATGTTGTAAAATAAAATAATATCGTCGTTGCTAATATATTGTCCATATCACAATTGATTTTTTTTCTTTAGTATAGAATTATATATTTCCTTCGTTTTTGAATGCACGCATACAAAATTTATGGAAGCAGCGGGAGAATATGATAGTTACCAACAACACCTGAAAATTGACCATCTTCTTTATAATCATAATAATCTGTGTGTTTAATAGACCACCCAAAATTAAATCGCCATTCAGTCAATTCTCGATCCAATTTGCGAACCGTTTCATCCCGTTGTTGTTGAACACTCATCATTTTAGCTTCAGGTGAATATAACCCACGAAGGATACGCCCAAGGATCTCAGAAAGTTTTGCCAACTCTACAAAGAGTTGATAGATACATACCTGACCCTTACTACTAGTCAATTCAGTAGGATGGTATGTAGCAGATGGGAACCTCGGACCAGTATATTCTTCATCATCCTCATCTGTATCATCAGGCAAATCTAGTACTTCTTTCCAATCAGCGCGTGCACTTGGATACCCGACATCATTATCCTATATTATAAACCCATACATACGCACAGTTAAATAGATATTCATTTTCTTTATAAAAAATATACATATACATAGAGAGAAGGAAAGAGAGAAAACCGTCGCTGATTTTTCTACTCCAGTTTTATTCAATTTATTCTTACATCATCATCAATAGCTAAGGGTCGACCATTTAATGCACCTTGAAAACGATCACAAATAAAGAGTGCCCCTATAGTAACCCATTCAGAAAAAATAAATTAATAGGCATGAGTTTGATCCCAATCAATTTATTCATATGTTCAGAAAGACCAAACAAAAAAAATACCTACACCAAGTTCGTTTTCGAGTTTCTTTATCATGCTCCGGTATTTCCCAATCATCACAATTTCTATTTAACCCTAATCCTTGCGCCTATAAATAAAATCAATGTGTGACCAATAAGGGCATATATATATATATATATATATACATTAAATATAACATTTCTATCTTATCCATAATCCTTACAAGTCGTACACCCTATGTATAAATGTACGTAAAAAATAATTTGAATAAGGGATTTCATTAATATTAATTTTTCTCCTCTGGATCTCTTTAGATATATCGATACTTACAAAACCACCTGTCAACCAACAAGTAGATGATTTCGTGTCAACAGTCGCTCGTTGATTTTGTATCAATACAATGGCTTGAATAGTAGATATGGTTGCAGGACCTAAAAGTCCGTTGGATATAATTTTTTGCGCTTGATCAAAAAAATGGTCACTCCAACCCACTGGTAAATCCCATTGAGCATCTAAAGGTACTTTTGTTTTTCTCTCTGAATCAAGGCTTTCAGTTTCCACAAATCTTGCTGCTGCACCAAACATAGCATTAATCAAATCACCACCAGGATAACTTGCACATTTATCGCGGTATTGTTCCAAAAATTCTCGTTTATCAATCACAGGTAATATTGGATGAATATTGGCAAAATAGCTAAATATTATTATTATTATTATTGGTGTTGTTGCAAGATACTATTAGTCTTTCATTCCTCAACTTTTGTTCTTTTAAGTTACGAATAACGATTTTCTAGTCTTAAATAGATTATCTTATATATCCTCACATGCGCAATAGTCTTGTACTCGTATATCGATCTAATCCCGTAATAAGATATATATATTGATGGATTCCACGTATGGACAAGGATGATGGAATACATGTATTGTTATCCCATTTCCGTTTGAATTTAGGAATTTTACTTTCTTGAGGTTGTGGACCCTGATCATCCGCTACAAGAACCACTGTATCACCATATTTACGTATAAAATGTCCTTTCCATTTATCATTCTTATTCAATCGTAATTTCTTAGAAAATAATTGAAAGCTATCCATATCACCTAAATAAATAATATCATTGTATCGTGCTCCTGATGGCCATTGTCGAGAATGAAGGGCATCAATATTTTCTGTAAACCTTTGTGACAACATATTCTCTTGATCTTGTTGTCGTTGCCGTTTTATATAGCCCATCTCATCATCATTTTTTACCCGTTTCCGTTTCTTTCCCTTTTCTTGATCTTCCTTTTCTCTTTGATCCATTTCTCGTAATAATGAATCAATATCGCTTTGTCCAGTTGCATTATAAATGGTTTCATTAAGTACTTGAATACGTTTTTCCAATTGTTCGGCACGTCTAAAAATAAATTAAGTTAAGCTTTTTTTTTCCCTACCATTCTCTCCGTTCTTTCTATTTATCTTTACCCTTTTGGAGGTCCTCGTTTACGAGCACTAAAGTAGATAGTGTTTATTAATACAAAACAAAAACACAATATTCAATTATTTTTATCTCTTATTCCATTAAGCTTACTCTTCGGTAAATACACAATCGACCTCATAAGTTACACAATTAAAACATGGTTGGCCTGGTGTGAAATGGCAACGGATCTTTCTACGTTTACAGAGATCACTTTGTAAACGAACGAAAAAGAACAGCTCTCGCAGAGTTAGGGTATAGACTAAAACTTTTTTTTCATACCAGTTATAATATAAATGAATTTAATACTCACCAAGCTCTAAGTGTTCTTGTTTTTACATATCTTTTACGTTGATCACTCATAGAACACTAAGAAAATCTTTAAAAGAATTGAGAAACAATGGTCCTTACAAAAAAAAAAAAACGTGGCGAACAGAACCACCTGAAAAGAGAAGTTACCTCGGATTCTTCAGCCGAAAAAAAGGTTCTTCCGCTGAATTTCATTTAGTCTGCGTGGTTTTTGTTTTTACATCTTACAATTTATCTTAGCATTGTCGTTTTTGTGTAACCCCAACAGTTAAGCACTGCTATATCTACTTTTTTAAAAAAAAGCTTTTTTTTTCAGCAGTGAAACGCTTGTTCATATTTTTTTCTTTGAGAGTTATTTTAGCCAGGATGTCCCTGGGTAATGACTTCGACTCGTATATCACTGAGAAAAAGAAATGAAAAGGATTGGAAGAGTATGAGTATGAGCTGGGAAACATACGTAAATACAAGTGTGATGACTCTGTTCTCGATCATCTAGGGACAGTTGAACATAGCTACGAAGAAACTTATAATCGTATGATAACAGGCTATTTTGCCGGCGATTCAAAATATAATTTTGTTGTCGATTTCGAATACATATACAACTACTGTTTCTACGAACCATGGATAAAGCAGTAGAGCATAACGAATATTTGTACCATAAAAACTATACATACTTCGCCGGTACCAATAAATCTAGTATATAGGTACATATTAAAATATACAACTCGTCTAGCGAACGAATGAAGCTACACTTGATGAATATTTCCGTATTTTGGTTATCACTGCTACTGGGTCATCACGTAAAGAGTTTTTGTTCAACAGTAGTTGATGTAGTTGACGATAAATATCCTGATATACTCAATGAAAAAGAACATTGAAATATTACTGGAAGTAGTTAAAAAATGTACTTTCCCTCGAATGCTTAGATTTTTTGGTTGCATTCATTAGGAGTACCACGACTGTTTTAAAGCTTGGCATTGTAATAATATATCAGTTTAAAAAAGTTAGCAATAGTCATGCTCGAAGCTGTGGCTTATAAAGACGAATAGATTTGGCATGCACTTTTTTTTTGCTCTTTTAGTTCCCTCAATAATGATATCAATGTTCTTCAACGATTACTGTTAATTTGTAACCGTATCTCATCGGTAAACTTTATTGTTAATAATCATAAATTTATCTTTTCAATGATGTTATCTCAAGTGCTGAGCAGCTTTAATGCGATTCGTTACTACAGACTCCAAATCGTTTAAGCTAAAAATAAGAAAGATACTTATTTACATTTTTAAAAAAAACGGATTCCGATAGTTCAATTTAATCCATTATGAAAAGTGTTTATTCTGTATATACGTAGATATTTGCAAAATACACAGTGTTAGAGAAGACGTTCATACCATTATTATTATTCTTACAATATCAACTGGCGGCCCCGTCCGACATTGCGTAAGTTTTACAAGCGAAAGTATTAAAACAGTATACGATCCTCAAAATAACTACTTCATTTATTTTTTACATAATTTTGTTGTAGTGATACTTTGAAAAGATTATTTGGAGATGTTGAAAAAAAATATTTGCCCTCTAGAAGTAGTCTGGCAAATCATTAAAGTAACATGATGTGAAAAAGTATTGTGACTGCATTCATTAGTTTAAGTTCATTCTAGCACAATGTTTATTGAGTCAATAAACTTTATAAAACCTCAAATATATTACAATACGATTATCGAATCTGAACACAATGATTCTAAGTGTGATGGTGATAGTGATGAAAATACCGATGATGCCATTGTATATGATGATGATTTATAGAAATATCTGAAAAAATTTTGTTCTGAATACGAGAGAGATGAAGGTGATGATAGCAGTAAAGTTATCAACGAACTTCTACCTGGTCGTGAATGCCATGTATATGTTTCAAGCCTATGTTGCTCATTATAAGCTTTCAAAATCACTGCAGTTGACACAAGCAAATTAAAAATTTAATATTGGAAGATAAATTATTACGGATACCCCCCATACTTGGTCTTCCGGACACCACCCAAAGAATATAAGCTGTTGAAACAGCGATACCAACACCAGTACTATCCGTTTGGCAGTTAATATATAATATTAAAAGTAGATTTGTTTCGGCTGTCATGAATTCAAGATATATTAGACCATGCTACTTTAAAAAAATTCGCTTCATCGGCTCATGGGGTTGGCAAATCAGTAATGCTTCGATTCTCTCTTGAGCAAAGGAGATGATTCTCCGCTCGTACGTATCTTTATTCTCTTGTTTTTATTTTTACAGTTGATGCTCTACATACATTAAGTTTCACATTTATTATGCAGAAAGAAGGCTACTACTGTCAAGTCGTATAATTCGACTAAACGTTTTAGGAAGTCATGTAAGTACTTGTTACGTTATACAGATATCTACTTTTTGCGTCTATAAATACGACTCTTTATATATACAAGTAAATCAATAAACAAAAAAATATTTTGCGATATCAATAATTTATGGTAAAGACAAAAAAAAGGGAGAGTCCAAAAAATAGATTGTAATCAATGCTGTTTTGTTGATCCAATATATAAAGTCCGCTTGTAAGTAAAGCAGTTAGAAGATTTAGCCTTATTTATTTTTATCTCCTTTGTTTGAACCTGCCAAAAAAAAAGAGAACTTTCGAAGATAATAATTAATAATGTCAGATACCATTCAGTCAAGGAGGTAAAAAAACTCTTACATGTACATTAAACAACTCTCTTACTAGTATTTAACACGTAACTTTACGTATAAAAACTTTATTTTTTTTCTCTTTCTCCCTATGTACTGTAATAGGGAAGGTTGGCATGCCATCTTTCAAGACCCTAATTTATCTATAGAATCAATACGACACCGAGGTGTAGTTGGTACAGTGTGTCAATCGGGTTTGCGATCGATTTGTTGGAAGGTAAAAAAAAAGAAGTCTATTACTTTCTGTAAAACCTATGAAGATACTCTTTATTTGGAGAAGTGGGATTCAAACTGGATATATATATATATAATAGGTTTATTTGGGTTACTTTCCCACCTTGGAATTATCAACATGGGCTGCTGTTCAAGCCGAACATCGACAGCATTATACAAAATTAAAACAGAAATATATTGAAGAGCCTGCCGAGATGATTCAACAAAGTAATAATAATCAAGACCTTACAGATAATAACCCACTTGCTTTAAATGACAATGTAAATATACATAACATGACACACTCCTTATAATAACAACCCTTATTTACAGATATGCTAATATATATTTATTCATATTTAGAATCCTTGGCAACAATATTTTGAAGACTCTGAAATCCGAAAAACAATCCGACAAGACGTTGATAGAACGTAAACTATAAAATAGAGGGATATGGATGGACTGGGTTGTGGTGATTTAGATACGCTTTTACCTTTATATATATGCTAAAGTTTTGAGTGTTTTTAGGTTCCCAGATGTTGAATTCTTTCGCAATCTAAAGATCCAAGAGAAAATGACAGATATTTTATTCATCTATTGTAAATTAAATCAAGATGTATCTTATCGGCAAGGAATGCATGAACTTTTGGCTCCACTTTATTGGGTATTGGAACATGAAGCATGGCCTACAAACAGTAATCCAGATCCTTCAGAGTAAGTTGATTTTTACTTCTATTTATATATATACATGGAGGGATGCAGAGGCCGAGGAGCATGACTATCTATGAAGAGACCGATAATTGACGTTTAGTCGATCAATAACTTAGACCGGTGGATCGATTGATATCACAAACATTGGATTCAACATTTATCGAACATGATGCATATATTTTATTTGAAAAAATAATGAAACATGCAAAACCATGGTATGAATTTAATGAGCGAATAGTTACAAAGGGTAATCGAAATGTAAGTTTTTTTAATCTGTATATATATGAAAGTAACAGTAACGGTGTCCATAATAATTGTAATTATATATTATATTAGAGTACAAGACTGAATCCTGTGGTGTTATCGTGTCAACGTATTCACCATCAATATCTACGAAATACTGACCCAGTTTTGTATGAACATCTTGAACGTTATAATATCGAGCCACAACTATATGGAATGTAGGTCTTTTTTTTTCTTACTAGCCTCAGAGCTTTGATTTACAATAAAATAATGGATAAACAATAGTCTTACTAATATTAAATATAGGCGCTGGCTTCGTTTATTATTTGGTCGCGAGTTTGAATTTCATGACTTGTTAAAATTATGGGATGCCATTCTTGCATATGATCCATCACTTCAAATAGCAGAATATGTTTGCTTAGCAATTCTTTTACGTATCCATGATAATTGTAAGTTCAAAAAGGAAAAGAAAAAAGAACAAAAGGGTGGAAGGGGTTGGATTTTGTTCTTTATTATATATATATCCTACCTTTCTCTTTCTCATTACTATATATCATATAACTGGTTATTAATCATAAATTTCTTTTTTTCTTCAGTGTTAGCAAGTGATTATGCACAATGTTTAACATTATTAATGCGTGCACCTCAAGTGGGAAATCCAGCTACACTTGTTGAGCAAGCTAAATATTTACAACAAGATTTATCAGAAGCATCTGGCTTACATATTTTACAACAAAATGATCTAAGACAAGGAAAACCACCACGTCATACCTTATGGGAAGGTATATCAAAACCCGAGCAACAAACGATTATTTCGAATCGGTTGGCCCATAGACGATCTCATGGCGCCAATATGGATGGATTTGCTAGTATTACGCGTGGTGTCATGAAGAGTCCTCAAGTTCGAGATTTGAATCGTGCTATTGCAGGTGTCATGGGAACGGTTCAGGTAAAAGAAAATACTATATGCTATTTTTTATAGTGCTGGGTAAACGGACTGTATTTTGTGAGAGAGTATGAATGAATCTGGGAGAGGGTTTGTCAAGTTGAAAAAAATATAAAGCAAAGCTAGTAATACGAATAAACAATGTAATATAGAAAAATGTCAATATTATTGGTGATAATGTTCGTAGTAGTCTTGATGCGACTCCAACTTCCCGTCGCAGACTTACAGTATCATCAGAATTTCCTTCTGATATTGATCGACATTTTAATAATGGATCCAATATCAATAATAATACCAATAGTGTTAATGCAAATCGTCCTTCTGTCATTCGATCTCAACCATCACCACAAATGACAGCACCAGCTTCAACAGTACAACGTACAACCACAAAAATTTCTTCACAGCAACAACGCCAAGATAACAAAGTGGATAGTAAAATGGCAACAATGAATCGTGAAATGGCGAGCGTATTGACCAATAGTATTGATCAGCTAGAAAAAGAACTATTTATGGAAAAAAAAGATAACGAAGAAGAAGGAAGAGAAAATGGTGCGGATAAAGAACAAGTGCTGGACCAAGTCTTATTAATTAATGCACTTACTGGAATTAAACATATTCGTGATGTATTGGCTGGAAAACAGTTATTTGACCCTGCTGCCCTGGCATCAGCAATAGCAGCAACAACAGTAACAACAGTACCAGCAGTAGAAGAATCGGTAAAGTCTAGCAAGAACACTACTACTGGACCATTATTAGATGATACTATTACGGTAGAAAGTAAAGAAGACAAGGATTGGGAAATTGTGACGGATGATAGTGATAAGCATACGATCACATCATCAACAGCAAGCGAACATTTAGAAACCAAACCTTTGCCTCCTTTACAACAATCCAATGATAACAATGGAAGTGTTGAACATCATAACACTGCTGCTACACCTACTTCCAAAACCACTACAGCTACATCTACTTTTACCACAACATCTTCATCACTCGTGCCACCCACTGTCATTAACAATAAGCAAAACAATGTCGTATATCGAATTGAAGATTTGATATCCGACCCGATGTTACAACATAAAGAATCAGACTCTAAGAAGAACAGCAAATTTAAATGGATTCTTCAAGATGATGCCAATGATGATAATGAAAACGATTCATCTACTAAAAACAAAAACAAGTATTATAATTCGTTTAAATCTTCAACCGATACCCCACATAGTAGTATTCCACCTTTGCGCATAAACAAACGTACTGGTTTGTCAGCAACAGATACCAATAGTCCAACAGCGCATCACATGGTATCATCTAGTCCAAGTACGATTGATCCTTTAGGAGCAGAAGGTCAAGATTAGTGATTGGAGCTTTCCAACGATGTGTGTTAAAAACTTATAACTATTATTATTCTTGTTACCATCAGTTTTTAATAAATTGACTATTCCACATACATATACGCACATATATATAATCGAATTAGGTTCACCCCCCCCCCTTTTTTTCTTTTTAAGTTAATTAAACTATAACTTAATGTATCCGAGTTGACAATATAGTGACATTATAAAAGCAACATATTGTATGTATATCAGCCCTTTTCTTCTTCATGCGTAATTATTATTTTATGAATCAAATATTTTCAGCTTTTTTTCACTATACGTACATTCAACATATTAAAAATAGCAACAACTATGCACTCCTAAATTGTTACGTAATAAATATTCAAATAATCAAATATACTGTGATTATATAAGGTATTAGTGGTTCGCGTAAAACTGTGTACATACATAGGTTTTCTAGAATAACAATTCAAAACAAACTACTAGGGAGGCTATTAAATTGAAAATAAATAATAGAGATAATTAGGATACAAATTATTATTGTCGTTATTAATAAGTTTTAAAACAATTACATACAATGTTAAAATGATAAAAAGAAAAGACAAGGGTAAAAAAAACCATTATTATTATCAAAGACAAATATAGAATGGTATTGTGTAATAGTTTGTTGAAAGTTTCAACATAAAGGGGTAAGATGGAAGGGGGAAACTGAGTTGAGGAGGGAATAATCGTTGGGAAGAAAGCGTGAGGATTGTGAATAACAGCAAGAAGAATAGCAATCAACTGCCCCGCTATTACTGTTTTATGATAAGAATAGTAAAATATAGTTCAATTATACAAAGATTATATGTTGTCGTTTTTATAGAATGTGACATGTGCTTTTCTTCACATCACTCGTTGACTTCTTCAGTTTAACTAAAGTAATAATGGTAGTATGTAAATTAGGTAAGTGTTATTGATATACTTTCTATGTTCTGTGCATTACTAACTATTACTAATATCAATACTACTAGTACTAGTATAATATTTGAATTGTTATAGAAATTCATGTGTCACTCTTACCACTTAGAGATACACGTGCTGCTTGATCGAAACACTCTCGAATGCCACGATTGTGTTTTGCTGAACATTCAAGATAACGTACTGCATTGATACTTCGAGCTACTTCTAATCCCTATATAAATATATATCAATAACAACAACAAAGTGAGATGATCAAATTTAAATATCAATTAATACAATTCAAAATATATTAGTAAATATATTGAAATCATCCCACTTCTTTTTTTTTTAAGTTCCTCTTTTTCTAAATTCATACTTCTTCATAAAGTACAGGTGTAATATTTTTTCGACGAAGTAATTCTTCATTATCTCGTAAATCACATTTAAGTGCAACCAATATAATCTTTGCATCCGGACAATGTTCCATAATTTCATTCATCCATCGATTGGGAATATTATCCAATGAATCGCGACTATCTACTGAAAAACACATGATGACTGCATGTGTTTCTGCATAAGAAAGAGATCGTAAACGATCAAATTCTTCTTGACCTGAAATATTTTTAAGAAATAAATTTTGAATTAATTATAATTTATACTTTCCTTTTCTTTCAATCATTTCTTTTACTTTCTCCTTCCTAATTTCATATCTACAATTTAATTTTTATATACTTTACCCGCCGTGTCCCATAATGAAAGTTCTACTTCTTGTCCATCAACAACGACTTCTTGTACATAATTTTCAAATACAGTTGGTTCATAAACCTGGGGAGGGGGTTTAATATCATTTGAAAAGTGGAAAGAGTCTAATATACACCTATATGTGGACCGATTACAAAAAAAAAGAGAGAAAAGATATATGTATATATACCTGAGGAAAATAGCCACGAGTAAACACGTTTAATAGAGTAGTTTTTCCTGTTGCTCCATCACCACAGATCACAAGTTTTCGAGTTGCTGGTTTACCAGTTTTTCCACACAATCGCATTTACTTTTTATTTTTATTTTGTGTCAATCGAGAACTTTAAATGAAAGGGGTGGGGTAGAAAGAAAAAAAAAAGAAAGAAATACGAAGGTAAGAAAGAAAGAAAAAAGAGAGAGAGAGAGAAAGAAAAAAAACGAGTGAAAAAGACAAATTATACTTTGGGGGGGGGATGAGAGGAAGGGGGGAGGTTTAAGAAGTGGTTACTTAGCCCCTCATTTAAATAACTCCCTCACGTTCCTGTTTCCATCTTTTGAAAAGAATCAAACAACTCTTCTTATTTTGAAAAACCGATTCAAAAAGATTCTTTTTCTTTTATTTTGTGGATGGTGTCACACTGTGAAACAATCAAATACAATAGTAGGACAGGATGATAATATATGAAGCATATTAATATTATTATATACTACTGGATCAGAAGAAAAGATTAATATATAGTAAATAGCCGGAAAATCGATGTCATTTTTTTTATGCCGATGAATTAATTCGTTAAGCACTGAGAAGTTTCAGATTTTTTTTATAGTTGTTATGGTTACTGATTTTTTTTTTTCAAAAGAAAAAAAAAATGTTGGCAGGTTACGTACCTGTACGATGTGCAAAAAAAAGGCCCTTCATTTTTTATTCTCCTGAATTTGTCTGGCAATTCCTTTGTGTATTGTAAAATGCGAATTATACTCGTTTGGAATTATTTTATCACCACAAATAATGATATAATATGAATAGATAGGGCTATTTGTTGTTATTATTAATTATGCCTTGGTAGATATTCCTCAGTTTAAATAGAACATGACGGGCTTTTCTTTTGTAGCTTTTTAGTTCGATCGAAACAAATTATGCTTTAACATGAATTTATCAAATGACGTAGTAATTACAAATTCATTTATCAAAAAGGCAACCATTATTAACAATATATATAAATGTTATTGTTATAGATTTGTGACAGAGGTGGATATGAGTAAAGTAGTATATATATATACAAATTACTTATCTAACAAGAGAGGAATGAAATAGAATTAATCGGTCTACTAGAATTGATTCCATACTTTGTTAGAGTAAAATATGTTAGTTATTATCGTATCGAATTATTATGGTAAGAGTTTATATACTTGAAGAATAATTACATAGTGTGAAATGCTTATTCATAACTCTTTATGTTATATATAAATATCATGTCCACTAAGCATACTAAATATTCTTCAAAGTATATCTATGATTAGTTCGCTTGTGCTTATCTTTGCTTGGTTGTAGAACTAACAAACAAACGTATTTTTTTTCTTTCTGTTGCTAAAATTGTTTTTTTTACAAGAGATTACCGTCATAACAGTAATGATGTTTCTTGATCAACTACTAAATCTCCTATAAGATTTAGAAAAGAAGGTAAATCTTCTTTCTGTAGGTGAGTAGAAAAGAAACCAACTTTTCATACCGACCTCCTTCCTCATAATATTTATTGATATTATTATTATTTATTAAATATAAGATTTCAATACCTTGGACTGCTTCTAAAATTTTAAAATTTGCTTGCCCTGCTGTCTTTTTTTTTTTTCCTTCTGGTTCAGCCTCTTTTTTTTTTTCCTCCACCCCTTTTTTCCATCCTCTCTTTTTTTTTCTCCCTCTCTTTCTCTCTAGCGCGTTCGTGTTTGTGAGTAAAATAAAATAATGTCGAACAACAACGAATCCGCCGGTGCAGCTACAGAAGCTGGTACCATTTATGTTGGTAATCTTGATCAAAGGTTTGTTTATTTCTTTTCCTTTATTTTGCTGTTATATGTATAAAAAGACCGTTACTGTTTTACCATCATGCCTTTTTTCTTTTATAATCTAATAAAAGATAATATTAATAATATAATACAAATAATAGAGTAACTGATACGATGCTCCACGACTTATTTGCTACCATTGGTCCAGTTAGCAACGTCAAGATTGTAACGGTAAAAAAAAACCTCTTTCTCATCTTAACTTCTTTTTTAATTCTCATTATTATTATTATTATTATTGAAATACTAATAAAGAAAAAAAAACTTTTTTTCTCACATACGTGTTATAATAGGTTCGACGACATGGACCTTATGTAAATAATTTATAAATTGTATAACTGATTGATTTATTGAACAAGAAAACAAAATAGTCTAACTTTTGTGTAATGTTTTATATCGATGATCTTTTATCTATATATATATATATTCTATTTTTAATCTTTTTTTTTAGCCCAATGTAAACTATGGTTTTGTTGAGTTTAATAATAAGCAAACAGCTGAACAAGCATTGCGTGATATGAATGGCCGTAAGATTTTTAATTATGAAATCAAGTTGAACTGGGCACAACAAAATACCCAACAACCACAACAAGTGCAACAAGTACAACAATCACCACAACAATCACAATCCAAGGATGAAACTTCCGATCATTTCCATGTATTTGTAGGTGATCTTGCACGAGATATTAATGACGAAATGTTGTCTAAAGCATTTGGCTGTTTTGGTACTATGTCGTAAGTATTATTATTATCACTATTATCCTGACATAAAAAGAACAAAATAATCTTTCTTGCTGTAAAAATTAATTTACTCATTTTTTTTCATGTATATGAATATTATCATATTATAAATCAATTTTATCAGTGAAGCACATGTTATGTGGGATGCAGCATCTGGCAATTCAAGAGGATATGGTTTTGTTGCATTTAGAGACAAGACAGATGCTGAACAAGCAATTGCTACCATGAATGGTGAATGGTTAGGATCTAGAATGATTCGATGTAACTGGGCCACACAAAAGGGTAATAACAAATGAATATGTATACACATATACAGTATTATATTTAATTCATTCTCTTTAATAATAACAAATCTTTTCTTTTTACAATTTATATAGGACAAATGGCTACACCTCCTGCACAACCTGGTCAACAATTGCCTTACGAAATCGTTATTAACCAAACACCTTCTTCTGTTACCAACGTCTATGTTGGAAACCTGCCACCGGATACAGCAGGTATATATAAATATAAAACTTAAATTGGAGGGTTTACCGGTTTATTTGGTATGAGATAATATGCACCGTCAACACACAAAAAAAATTAATACGGTGAATGCGATCTTTTCCAGAAAATGATGTTACACAAGCTTTCCAACAAGTTGGAAACGTCCAAGAAATACGTTTACAAGCTGAACGTGGATATGCTTTTGTTAGGTAAAAAAAAAGAACCAGTATACATTCGTTTATAAAAAAAAAGAGTGAAGGATAATTGAACATGTATCTTTATAATATCATTTTATAGAATGGATACGCATGAAAATGCTGCTAAAGCTATTGTTCAATTGCAAAACATGAACGTCAATGGTCGTCAAGCAAAGGTTTGTAAAGCTATACAAGCCGATAATAACAATAACAATAATAATAATTCGAATCCACTTTTCTAAATCTACTTATGACAACCACCTTGTAGTTATCTTGGGGACGTGATCGTGGACAACAACAACAAGGAGGAAACAATTATCATTATAACGATAATCACCATGGTCATGGTCATCATTTGTACTCTGGCCGAGCTGGCCATAATACACGAGGATTCTCGTATCAAGGACATCATGGCAATAATAATAAGTCCAACATTAGTGAAAACGTATTTACCGATTCACCAGCACCAAGTTCTCTTGCTAGTTTGGATCCTCATTCTGGTGGTACCCAAGCTGCTATACCTACTCAATGGAATAATCAACAATCCTCTTCCCAGTAGTTTTATTAAAAAAAATTCAATTAAATCAAATCAATTCGATTTGAACCATATCAAATTAATCGACCATAATAGTATTTGGAAATTTTAATATGAAAAATCAAAAAATTACAGATTACAAGTTCACATTACAGATACACGCATACACGCACACGCAAAAAAATACATAATCCTTTTTTTTTTCTTTCTTTATATCTTTTTCTTTCTTTTATGTGAAATGGACATTAGTTTTGTTGTAATAAATATATAGGAGGGGGTTATAGTGTTGAGAACCAATATGAAATTTTATAATATTTAATATGATTATAAGTTTTTATTTACTTTTCTGTTTTTTTAGGTAATAGATGTTAGTAGTTGATGAGAGCGAATACAATCAAATAGAATACTGCTTGGTTGGTTTATTATTGGCAATTTACTAAAATCATTACCTAATACGTATTACTATTTATTATTTATTATTATA
This sequence comes from Circinella umbellata, assembly GCA_025093555.1. Lineage (NCBI taxonomy): Eukaryota > Fungi > Mucoromycota > Mucoromycetes > Mucorales > Lichtheimiaceae > Circinella > Circinella umbellata. Next base: position 105,709 of record JAIWNF010000017.1, on the reverse strand, counting down.
TGTAAAGATATGATTAATGCGTATAGAGTCTAATATACAAGGAATAGCAGAGTGGTTTTTATAAAGAGAAGGAAAAGAATTTCGATTATTAAATAAATATTGGTGGTAATAGTAAAATGTATAAAATGGTCTAATAATGGTATATAAAATGTATGAGTATAATAATTCTTTTTTTTAAAAGAAATGAGATTATGGAGAGAAATTTTATAAAATATAAAAACCAATGAATCATTAATGGTTATTATGAGCTCCTTGTTCTTGTTGTTTTTCGATATCATCTGAGGTACTATTAGCCGTGTCAATAGAACTGGGATGAACACGCATCCATAACCGCCGCCACCAAATCTTTTTAGGACCTGATCGATCAGCCGCCACTACCGAATGTTCCCCAATTTCCACCCGTCGTTCTTGATCAATAGATGAAAATGATGAATCATTATCCTCCCCTTGATAATTCTTATCAATTTGATATAATGGGATTCTTGAAGGTGGTGGTGTTGGAAAATACTTGTAGTGAGCATTCCCAATAGCAAATATTCCATAAATAATCAATCCCAAACCAAGTAATACCATAAAGAATAATCCACCCGCATGTGTTGATAATTTTCCAATCGCAGCAGCAATTACATTCAATTCACCGGATTCATTTCTTTCCGCCAACGATTCCCAAAAGAACCCGGATAATGTACCAAACATGGCAGCTCGACCGCCGAATCCAATTCTTCCAAATAAATGAACTGTTCGAGCTTCCCATTTTCTAGCTGTAGGTTCACATGTTTTCAAATCTGGAATAAAGTTACCCGTAATAGCATTGACCATTTGTGTAATAAAAGCAATGAGGAAAGCAACACCAAAAATACCAACAAACGCACTGCCCACGGTAGTGTCCGTCCATGAAGCAGGAAATTCGCTACTAGATGCTGTTTTACGTTGTTCTTCTTCGGTTTGATAAACCATTTGAATCAAATAATAAAGATAACCACAATAGACTAATCCACTGACTATAGGAGATAATCTATATCGAAAAAAGTTGGTTCGGTTGCTAAGCTTAGCATCATACCCTTGACCTGTGATTGCTTCCCAGAACCTATATATCCGTTGTTTGGGTTAAAAGGATAAATATATATATATATTTAGCAATAGACAAAGAAAAAATAAGTAATGTAGTTTTTACTTTACCTCCAACAAAGATAGGTGATCAATCCAACCGTCATGACAACAAGTATAGGTCTACCAATGGCAGGAATACCACCTAATAATAAAAATGCACCCTAGAAGCATACAACACGGTATAGTTTATTAGGCGGACTGTGTGTATCATCACAAAAGAAAAAAAAAATTCCGAACTTCTTATTAGTTCGGTAACACTGATGCTTTATACCTGTGGTGATTCATTCCCCTGACTCCCATTGGGTGTATACGTTCCTGAGACATTGGTTAAGATTAATACACCAATGATACCATAAACAATACCTTTTGCGATAAATCCACATCTCCCAATAAATCGTACAATTTTGGCATGTTGGGGTCGAACGCCACCATGATAGAATGGTAATTTTTTAGATTTAATCACTCGTTGTTCTATTCTTTCGTTTCCAGGATTACTTATTGTTCTATGATCTTCTTCTTGCTGCTCCTGTTGTTGTTGTTGGTCTTGTTGATTAGAGTGAGTGCTTGAAGAAGGTGACAATGAATGAGTCGAAGCTAAAGGCTGAGTAGTACTAGTGCTACTATTATCGCGTTCTCCTGGATGTTTTTGCTCTTCAGAAAGTTGCTGTTGCTGTTGTTGTTGTTGTTGTTGTTGTTGTTGTTGTTGTTGTTGTTGTTGTGAAGGCATATTTATTATCTTAGCGTCAGAACAGGTGATATTGGGTGAAGCTAATTCTGAATCATTGTTATGAATTGAGTGATTGTTAAGTTGATCGTCATTCATTTAGTTAAAATTGTGTATAAAAGAAGAAAAAAACAGGAAAAGAAAAGAAAAGACAAGACAAGAAAAAAGATAACTATTTAAGGGAATTAAGGGTAGAATGATATACGCAGCGCTAATGACGAGAGAAGAACGTCCTTCCGACTAAGAAGAATACACACAGTGAGTTATCGTGATCATATGATATACATGGTAAAAAAAAACTATAACTATGACCACAGGTAAGACCAGAATTGTTATAAATATTTATGAGCCTTGTGAATTATTATCAACACTTTATTTTATATATGCTTTTTTATAATTATATTTGCAAACTTTCATAAGAAAATTAAAAATTTGCTCGTAATGCATCAATGTGTTATTATTTTTATACTTTATAATGACATCAATTATAATGTAATCTAATAAATTTTACTGTACTTCTTTTTATACATTACCTTATATAGTAACATATGATGTATACAAGTTACAACTCCCCATCATCATTATCATCATCATTATCATTTATATGAATGTAGATCCGTTTTCGGTCCGGTTCTGCCGGTTTCCAATTTAACATTCTATAAAACATGGCACATTTACAAAGCCGATGTCTGTTGCGTTGTGTAACATAACCGAAAAGAGACCAACAAAAAAAAAAAAAAGTCAGCAAATGGATTTATAATAGCATTGCATCATAATCATGAAACATTTTTCCTTTTTTTTCCTGAGTCATCGAATACCAAAAAAAAAAGGAAGTTTGTTAGTGTTACTTATTACTTAATGGAAGGTATTCTTATTCGAAAATGTAAAAGAGGGAGTGCTACGTAGCATATAAAAAAATTATTGTTTAACAAGCAAGAATGTTATATACTATAAACTAGCTTTATAATACTAGTACAAGTACTTTACTACTTTCTATATTGTTACAACTAATGACTATACTGCTGTTACTTATTATGACGACAATCCATTAATATAAATAATTTTTCAGTTATATCATAGTATTGTGGTTGTTATTTTTTTTTGATTAGGACGTTTAATAATACGTAAAGATATCTTATTTGATCACAATAGCTGTTTATCTACTAAATAGAACTGGGAAAGAAATTCTATTGACTACGTAGCTATTTGTATTTTAATATGATTTTTTATGAATTATGCATGTACATAGTCTTTTTAAATCATTTATTATCATGTTTTATTCGTTGACATTGACATATAACTGAATCTAGTCAGGACGTATCTATGGACATAATAATCTCCCTCATTTGAAGAAATAATTGGAATGTTGAAAAAGAGTTTCGTTTGTGTAAACAAATAAAAAAACTGTCATTATTGGACATGGATTCTTATTGTTTATTCTCGTATCTGGGATTAAATACAATATTTTATGACTTCTAATCATATTAAAACACTTTGAAAATGACATCAAAATAAATACTGCATAATGTCAATAACTATATAAAAATAACAAACATTTATCCACCTTTTTCTCATTTTAATCACACTAAAACCATTACATACTCTAATAAATGAAGATCAATCAAGTCTTACGTACCATAATAGTAAATGTATAGGTACGTTACAGACGTAACCAAAATATTATGGAAACCATATTTATATTTTGGTAAAAATAAAAGACAAACTATGGAAAAAAAAACGATTAAATATTATTCTAATTTCTTTCAACGCGTGACATCCCATTGTCATGACGATCTACGTACAACAGTTTCTGTTTGGTTGAAAATAAGGAGTATATTTGGGGTACAGGTATTATGGATGGCAAAAAATGAGAGAGAGGGATGAAGGGGTCACCCCACCCCCTTTTTTTGCTTACCTTCAAAATAATGAAATACCTATAATATATACAGAATTTAGAGGAAAACATTATATACATTATATATGTGTATAAAAATCGTTTACGTATGGTCCAAGTTTAGAAAAAACCTAATTCTTTTTTTGTTTATTCAAATCCATTGGAATTAGAACTGACCACTCATAATATGTTTTTTTAAAAAATAGACACTGTGTAGAAAAATACGTCTAATGTATTCGTTTACCTCGTTTTCCTTGGTTTTAAGAAAACCTTAAAAATACGTATGAGAACGATGAGATATTTTCAGTACTTTTCATTAAGATTAAAACAAACGGTTCACGTACTATCTTGGCAATGTTACTACGTAACAATAAAAATTTCTCAGTTTCATCACAATCAATACCAGTCAATTAATCAATAATAAAAATGTCCACAGCTATAAAAATGCTAATGTATTGCATCCATACTAGAATGGTCATTATACAGATACTGTATCAAAAATAACACCATCAGTTCTATGTATTCACTTTATATTAAAATTGTTGTGATAAAATGTCTGGTGACCGTGTGATAGTCAGTAAGCAGGGAAAACACAGTACTTTTATTAACAGAGTTTGATAGTTTTTTTTTTTATATTAAAAGTGATAAAAACAAAACAAGACATGAAGTTACCTATAATTATGTATAGAATACAGATTACGGTATGTATAGCATATACTCGATAATATGACTTTACATTTACTACCTGTATATATATATGGTTGAAGGAAAACATCACATGTATATGAATTAGCCTACTTGGAAAGCCTTTTCATGCATAAATGAATTATTTTTGGGAAGGTCTTCATACATCCGTGGTTCATACTTTCTTCATGATCTATTATAGAAATCTTTCCTAACAGAAGAAATATATAATTAAATTACTTGACTTCACCTGCGATATTATATAGTATCAGTTTATGAGACAAACTGTCATAATAATTTATCAAAAAACTCATGCCTGATCAAATTTTTGAAGAAGTTTTTGCAGGTGTTAATTTGCTTTAAAAAAAATTGCATTACGTTTCCGCCCCCTCCCTCGCCCACTTCACCTTTCTTTCTCTTTTTTCTTTTATTTTCCAAAATGATATAACCATGGGACAACATCACTCAAAATCAGGAAATGAAAACAGCGACAAAAACAATAATAGTAATAACCAAAATTCAAAAGTCGAAAACACTAGCACATTATCTCTTGGAAAACAAAGTACAACAGAATGTTCTTCATTAGGTGAACGTTCCAACGCGACTTTATTAAAATTCAAGCGCAAATTAAAACGTATTGAACATTATTCTCTTCATCAAGTTTTTGACGAACTTAAAACAGAATATCCAGATCATTTTGAATGCATTGAAGCTAAAAAGTTTTTGGTTTGTAAAAAATAAAAAAATAAAAAATAAAGATGGAGTAAAGGAAAAGGGGGACTAAAATAAGAAAGTGAAATTATTAGGAGCATTTGAACTTACCACCTTCAGTTGAACAAGGAGGTATCTTATTATTCAAGTCATTTTCATATCTCGGTTCATATCCAAACTGTTCATCAGCTGTTCCTTTGACTTTTGATGCCTTTCTTACAGCCTTTGTTTTATTAACTGGAAAAATGGATAATGAAGATAGTCCAGATTCATTATTTGAGGACATGTTTTTCGAATCCCTAGCCAGTGTTCACTCATCGACAAAAACATTGTCGATTCAACAAGACGATGATGAGGAACATCAACCTAACGAGATTCAACAAACAAACGATGATAGTGGTGATGGCGGCGACGGTGGCAATAATAGAAAATCAAAAGGACTCTCACTCGCTGATCTGGGCGTTAGCTTTGATGATTTAGATTTCACCCAAGATATATCAAAAAATACTGACCAAGATGACGATGATGATAGTGATTCAGCCATGATATTATGTCACGACCTGATCAATTTGTTTACATTGATTTTATATATTGTTGAACTTGAAAAACAAGAACAAGAAGAGGAGAATGTGAATAATATAAAGTGTTTGGAACAAATGGCACGTACTGTGGTCAATAGTATACAACCAACCAAAGATAGTCAAATATCGCAACCTCAATTCTTTGCATGGAAACGACGTAATGCACCTTACTTGTTCAAAACAATCCAGTGTTTCATCTATGGAAAATTTGCCTTGAGTGGTCAATCTTCCGTCACTACTGTTTCTGATATAATTCTTCCAGAAGATAGTGTTTCCTTACCTGACACATCGGATATTCTAACAATACCTTACTGTGCTATGTTGTGTTGGTTTTTACCCGATGTTGCTCGGCGTGTGAAACAATGGCCAAGACTTTATTCGGCCAATGAAGATGGATTTGCCATGAATCGATTCGAACGTAATGTCTTTCGTTATCCTGGTCCTACCTTATTAATGATTCAAGCTGAAGAAATCAAAGATCACAAGACAGTTGTATTCGGTGTTTACATTTCTGAACTATGGAAGCAATCGTCCAAATTTTATTGGGGTAGTAATGAATGTTTTGTGTTTGAACTATGGCCAACGTTCCAAGTTTATCGTGCCTCGGGACGTAACGACCAATATGTATATTATCACGACGACTTTGGTATGGCATTTGGTGGTACATCCAAATCTTCTATAGCACCCAAAAAGACATCTCAACAAGAGCATGGTTTGGATGCGCGATCGCAGTTTTTGCTCATGTTGGATAATACACTACAACAAGGTGTTTATGCTCAAGAACGCTATCCTCCATTACCTACTTTTGAAAATCCGACTCAAGCAAGTTTTCATACTAAGTTTGAAACCATCAATATTGAAGTGTTCGGATTAGGTAGCGAAAAGGCAAGACGTGTTCAGGAGCGGGAATGGGACTTTGAGAAAAAGGAGGCACTTCGACGTTCTGGATTACAGTTTCGTCAAGCAGATGGAAATCAAGTAGATCGTGAACTTTTACGTATGGCTGGTATTATTGATGATGACAATCGTCAGGAACGATAATTAAACCAAATTACAACAATCAACAATGAAAAAAAAAAAAAGTTTACGATTCTGTAGCTGGAAAGGAAAGATCCGTATGGATAATAATAATAATAATAATAATCATTATTCTTTACATACCTATTTTGTACAAGATTAAAAAAAAAGAGAAAAATATAGTTTACTATTATTATCCATTATTACTATTGTTATTTTGATTACTATTATTATTCATCGCATTCCCCAACTATTCTAACCCTTCCTATTTTATTGTGTATTATTCTAAATTGCACTGACATACCAACAACACTTACCGCCACTTCGACTTGCATCGTATATAAGAGCAATATAAAAAACAAATACATCAAAGTTTTTACAACGTATACGACCTTTTTTTTAATTTATTTTTATCACCATGACAGTTATATCCAAGTTGATAACACTGTTAGTTGTCGCGTTGGCAACTAGTGTTTCAGCCAAACGAATGTTAATTGGGTATATATCTCTTCTTTTATAACATGAATATTCAAAAAAAAATTTATACATTTTTTTCTGTATAATAGTTATTTCCCAAATTGGCTTTACGCAAACTATCCAGTAGAACAAATACCTTATAGCGAATACACACATATTAATTATGGTATATATGAAATTTTGATACATATTATAAAGTTATGTCTATTACGAAAACAAAAAAAAAAAGAAAAAGTTCAGTAACTAATACTGTATATTATATACAGCCTTTTCAATTTTGAACAATGAAGATAACTTGCCTTCATTCCCAGATGACTGGGCAGTTGAAAACTATTTACCAAAAATTGTTAATTTAGCTCATCAAGCGGGCACGAAAATTTTACTTTCAATTGGTGGATGGACTGGTTCAAAACGTTTTAGTCCCATGGTTGCTTCTCCTCAATCTCGCAAAGCATTTATTGATTGGAATTTGAATTTTATCAACACTTATGGGATTGACGGTGTTGATTTGGGTAAAATTTTTATATAATTTTAAATGACGGAACACCTACATCTACAAAAATCTGGTTTATTTCACAGCCAATAAACTAACTATGGTGTTCTTTTTTTTGTTGGATCTCTTCATATATTTATAGATTGGGAATATCCTGCTCGCCAGGGTGCAGGTTGTAATGAAATTGCACCCAACGATTCAGAAAATTTTATACTATTGCTCCAAGAACTTCGTCAAGCACTCGATGAAAATTTCCCTGATAATTACAAGGAAATATCCATGGCTGTTCATGTAGATCCATTTGTGGGCTCAGATGGTACTCCTATGAAAGATGTTAGTGCTTATGTTCCTGTTGTTGACCATATCAACTTGATGACTTATGGTAAAAATGATGAGCTTTTATAGTTTTAAAGAACAGCAATCCTTATTTTATCATTCTAATCAATGGCATATATATATATATATATATATATATATTGACATACAGATATCAATGGTGCGTGGGCAAGTGAAACTGGCCCTAATGCGCCCTTCCAACATGAAGAAAATAAAGGTGCTAGTTACTCATTTGTTAAAAGTATGTTTTTTCTTTCTCATTTTCTCTTTTTTATACTATATAAAAGCACATACTCACAATTTTCTCCCTTCATAAATCTAACCTCTACTCTATAATATAGGCATTCGTCAATGGAAACAAGCAGGCTTCCCTGCAGAAAAGATTACTGCTGGGCTTGCATTTTATGGTCGATCGATGAAGACGGAAGTTGATATGACACTGGACCCAACTTCACAATATCAAACAGCCAAAATCGGTGCACCTAAAGGTGATTCTGATGATGCCTTTTGGAGTGATCCTTATTGTGGTGCTGATATTTCAGGTACCTCGGGTGTCTGGAAATGGAGTAACTTGAGATCTGAAGGTCTTATTGGCAATGATATGGTTACTACTGGTCAAGGATGGAATCGTTATTGGGATGATTATGCCAAGACACCCTGGTTATTTAATCCCCAAAGTAATATTTATATTTCGTATGATGATCCTCAATCTCTTCAAATCAAGATTGATCATGCTTTATGTGAAGATCTTGCTGGTGTCATGGTTTGGTAAGTATATGTATACTAATCATTTTATCATATTTTATAGATAATTCGTTAAATATATTAACAGCCTTCCTTCTCTGTTTGTTACATATATCTAGGGATTTACATCAAGATAATGGTGAATTACTTCGTGTCGCCAACGGTATCCATGCTGATGCTCCGTCGACATGTCCTCTTGATGAGAATTCTGCAGAACAACAAAAAGAAGCATCATCATCTGCAGCTCCTGCTTCATCATCTTATATGGCAGCACCTTCTTCCTCTGCAGTAAAGCAGCACCAATCTTCTATTGTCCCTTCATCAAGTCTACCTAAAAGTAGCTATGTAGCTAGCGTAGAAGATAATAGCAGTTTCAGTAGCGCTACACAACCTGTTGCTTCTTCAACACCTTCCAACCATGTAGAAGGATCTGTACCTTCTTATGGATCTGAAGACGTCTGTATTACAAGTGGCGAACATCGTTGCGTTCAAAGTGGCGTATCTGCTGAATGGGTTACTTGTAATTCAAACGCATGGGTCGCTCGTGGTTGTTCAGCTGGATTAGTTTGTTATGACAGTATTAACAATAGCATATATTGTGATTACCCTATAATGTAATCTTTTTCTTGTAGCTTTTTATTTTTATTTCTCTTCATTTATTTAATTATCAAATCCACCTTTTTATTTTATAAAAAATATGTTATCAATTTATAAAACTTTAAATTTTAAAGTAAAAAAAAAAGATGGAGGAAGAGTAAGAATGTTTATACAACCATAAAGTTTATAAAATCAAAAGGAAAAAGATACAGAGCTGTTTATTTTATTTTTTTTTTGATTATATACAGAAATATTATACGATAAGCAAAGTAAGATCGAGAGAAGGATTGGTGGCATATCTATTGGATACACATAGTTATTTTTGTTACTCTCGTCGAGTTAAATGAATATAAGAGGCAAAGTGTGGTAAGGGAGAATTAAAAGTGCATCCAATGGGCTACACGCGCTTATAATTGTTATTTTTGAGTTTAGTTTAATGGTAGTTGATCTTGAATATCTTCCTTTGTTCGTTTTAACAAAATCACATTATCCACAATATATTTAAGTTCGACTTGATTACTTGTACCTCCATAATCCCAACCAAAGACATTTTGAACTGCGTTACAATAATGTTGTCCATATCGTCTGAAATCAGAGAATAGATCACGACGAAGAACACTCAACTGTGTATATAGTGCAAGGGGCTTATTGAGATCAAATTCGTTACTGAGTAATAATAATCGTTCACAATTTTGTAATACGGGTATAAAGTCTTTTTGAGCTCGTGCTCTCTATGATAGTAATTCTCATAATTAGCTTTCTCGATCATCGTTCTATCATCAATATTTTTCAGATATGTATATATATGAAAAAAGAAAGACTTACAGGGCGGAACTTTAGATATTCTTCACTTGAGTCACAGATCACAACGCGGAAATGACGCTCCAATAACTCTTTTGAAAATCTGTTTGTCAGTTCATTACTAATAATATGAAATTTGTGTGGTGAAAATAATGATACACCCTCGTCCTCATCTTCTTGACCATATTCATACACGTCTTGTGCTTCATCGTCACTATCATCATCGTCATCGTCACTATTCGATCGAGTATTGTTGTATTTACTTTTCTTGTTTCTATCATTCTTATTTTGTGTTTTTACATAGAGACCTTTATGAGCGGTTTTTCGTTTTCTTGTCTTCCCCAAAATATTTGTTTTATTTGTAGAGATATGGACATCTTCTTTTTCAACTGGCAACCATTTAACAACCAAATCAAACCACTCTTGCTGTGTTTCTTTTGGACAAATAATCAATACTGGCCAAGCATGTTGATATACTAGCGAAAATACAAGTGCTTGAAGTTTTTTGCCCATATCATCCGCTAATATTAATCTCCCTTGACGTCTCAAACAACACCGTACGCCTTCTTGTTGGAATGGCTTTAAAGTTTTCCAGAGTGCAGTATCACGAATCTGGTAAATCGCTTCTTCTACATCCGATTCTACAATATCTATTGAAACATCAGATTGTCCGTTAGTTTCATACAAAACTTGTTTCAACGCATTCGATAGACGTTTAATTTGAATGTTTAAATTAGGGGCTATGGTAATTTGTTGTAAAGCTCGAGTGTATGCTTGTGAAGTAGCAGGTATTATCCATTTTTGTAAGTCGTCATTCCATCTGGAATTGTCCATTTTTTGTAAAGCAGGTAATAAGGTAGGATTATGATCTGCACGAATACTGATTTCAGTTGATGAATGTAAACGAAATTCGATGATGGTCTTTTCCTTTTGGGTTAATTCACTTTCTTGCAAAACATTGTAACCAATTGGCGCTTTCTGAAAAGAAGAATAACGAGGATTGCCTCGATCCAGTGCATAAGCATTTGTTGGATGAACTGTGAATTTACTGGCAGAATTATCCCATTTGAAATATCCACATGCTTTCGTTGGACACTAAAGAAGTAAGTTAAATGAGTCGCGTTTTTTTTTTTTTTTTTTTTTGGTCCCTGAAAAAAAATTATGGGAAATAGAAAAAAAGACAAATTACTTACTGCCCAGAACCATTTGCCTCTATTAGGACCAGGTTTTTTAACTTCAAGACTGAGACTATCCCGACCACAACGACATTTTGGTACAACTGACATTATTGTTCGTTTAATAAAAGAAAGAGCTGTATAGCAGTAACTGTAAGAGAATTGTCAAAAGTTATGCGACAAAATAACTCGGTGAAACTGACAACCCGCGTGACGGTTGAATTTCATTGGCTGGAGTTTGATTTGTACCTTCCTTTTTGTCTCCTTGTCGTCTCATGATACTTTACAACTTTATCAAGCCAGAAACTAAAATTGAAGTACTTGGGTAAAAGCTATTTTGAGCACAGCTATTTTTTTTATATAGTAACTTTCTCTGCAAAGTCATTTAGTATGTATCAATTCGATAAGTTTTAATTATGGAAAAAAAATAACAAATTCACAAATAAAAGTACGTGTGTACATAGTAACAAAAAAACATATTATTTCCATAGAAACTGCACTACATAATAAGTATAATGGTCATGAAAACCATTGGTTATAAGAAGTTTGTTTTATGGTATCTTCATTGGTACGTAATTGGTGTTATTGCTGTATGATGTATTTGAAATATTCTTGGCTTTCAAATAAAATAAGAATAAGCTGTTTATATTTTTCTCTCCATGCATTCTCCACCCCCAAAGTTTTTTTTTTTGAAGATAAAGGATGAGCAAATGGGGAATGTTGTGAAAAAAGAGCTTTACAGAAGGATTAATAATATTTATTTATTTTTTGGGGGGGGGGGAGAGAGGAGGAATACGCAGAGACAAGAAATTAAAGAGAAGATATATACTTGAGTATATATTGGTACTTAAATGCATTTTGTTCATCTAATAATAAATGCAAAACAGTGATGCTAGTGTGAGTGCAGCTTTCATTTCTCAGGTAGTGCAATTTCATTAAAGTTCAGGTTATCGTTTATACATTGCATATAAAGAAAAAAAAAGTCCTGTCAGTTTTATTTAATTTCGGTATCAGTTTGAAAAGTATAAACAAACTTCCCCTTTCCAGAGTATATGTTGAACAGAAAGATAGAAGCTACTGTTAGAGAAGAATTTGAGTTGATCGGCTTAATTGATCATCACTTACAAAAAGTATAATTGTATATATCAAAACAGCTATTACCAAGTATTTGCCGTTAATGTAAATATTCTGTCTAGTTATAAAAACGATCATCATCGTCATGTTGTAAATTAAGGGCAAGTTAGTATGAAAGAAGGAAACAAATATTATCATTTAATAATTAAACAAATTGACTATGGATGATGAGAAGATTTCTCACAACCCTTCTCTTTCTCCCCCCCCCCATTTGTTAAGAGAATCAAATATTTGGCTTACATGTGAGAAAGTACTTGATGTAAACAGTTACAGGAAATGCGCCCATTTCTCGTCATAATATTATAGTGCTAATAATTGCATCGTTCTTTTTTAAATACTTTTTCCATAAGTAGTCTAATAACTTTAAAAAATGAATGCATCCTAAAAAAATTTGACCCCTTTTTTCTATTGGACCCTTTCAACTTACAATGTTATTAATACTAGTTATATATTTGAAATGTATACCACAAAAAAAAAGCCAGGTGAGTTTAATAAGCACTTTATGAGTGCGGTAATGAAACAAAGTTATAGTCAACAAGTAATTTTTCTTATTTACTATTTGTTTATTTGTATTTATATTTGTTTTCCAAACTGACACAAACTAAAAAGGCACACACACACACACACACACACACACACACACATTAACATATACATCTTTAATGTCACGACGCACAATTTCTCACTGTTTTCCCCACACAATGCTCAGCATAGGATATAGTACTTTACTATGTACATCTTTTCTTCTAATTATAAAAAAAATTAATCTTCTCCTCTTTAATATAACTAACCTGAGACAACGATAAAAGTAAGATAAGGGACTAACTGGGACTAAAAATCGTACTTGTATGAAGCATCTTTTTAACTACGTATTTTAAACTAATTCCGATGTATAAAACATAATAAATTTTAACTAAATTCTGTATAGATTCGCTTTGTAAATAGATCTGTTGTTATTATCAGATATTATAAAAGAATAGACCTTCTTTTCTTTTGTTACAGTAACAACAGCAGTAAGCAAGTAATGTTACACCATATAATATATACATATATATATGATATGATGAAAAGAGTGTTTGTGCCTCAGACGAACTATCCAACATTTTGACATTTACCTTGGCATTGTTTACACATATTTTCTTACAATAACACTTAATGAATTATCACCATGACAAAATATATACTCTTGTGACTCTATTGTGTAACCAAGCAATTCCCTCCCTTTTTTTTTTCTATGGATTTATCACCGATCGGATCATAAGTATAAAAATCCTCATAGGAGTGACGTCACAGTCTTTAATAATAGAGTGGAAACAATAAACAATTATATTTTTACATGCAAATTTTTTTTTGTGGATCAATTTAAACCAGGGACCATGGTTAATAAGCGGATTATCAACAAAGTAATAAAAAAATCAGTAGTTATTGAAGTTGTGCCCGCAAGATACGTATGCAAATAGGTTAAACAAAAGCAAGCCATATATGGTTAATGCGACATATATATTTCTTTGTTGTTCAACAGCATTGCTAACACACATACACAAATCATACTATGTGTTGTGTTATAATATAATATTTTGATCGATAATTATTTTGTTTTCATCTTCCCAAAAAAAAAGAAAGATAGAATATTACACTTTTTTTAATCAAAGAAGTTATCAATATTGAAAAACGGAATTCCATTTCGGTTTTTTAAATAAGTTTGCATTTAAATCGAAAAACTTTAATCGCGTAACGAACAAAATTTTTTTTTTTTTTCTGTTATAATATTTTTTCTTTTCTTTCTACAAGTCCCTTTACCTCCCTTTTGTTACACACTTTTTTCACAAATAAATAAATAAATAGGTAAATAATACCACACTCCCCCCCCCAAAAAAAAATAGTGGAAGAGGACGGTCGTTTTGGCAAGAGCAAAATTACAGTTTCCCTTGGTTTACCATTTTGGTTAAGCTTGCAAAAAATCTTCCATTCTCTGTATGTATAATCTGGACCCCATTATTTTGATAACCTATTTCTTTTTGGACATAACATATATACCATACCTTCAATTTCTTTTTTTTTCTCTCTTTCTCTTCTTCTTTTTTTTTCTTATATACTTTCTTCCCATCCCTTTCTCTCCTCTTCGTTTTTTCTTTTTGAACTGTGTCTTTCTTTTGTGGTTGTGTTATAAAGGCAGCCTTTTTTTTTCTCTGCTTTTTCCTTCCTCTTCATACATATAATAAACAAATTGACCATGAGAAAAGCTATTCATACCGACGCAGGGTAAAAGAAAAAAAAAATTAAACATTCTTCCCCTTTCCTTTTTACTTTTCGATATACGCACCATAAAAAAAACCGCTGACGACTTAAACATCCAACCAGATAACCAGATTATTTTTATTAATATTATTATTACTACTTACAGGGATCAAGTTGATCGGTGTCAAAAGAAAAAAAAGTCTATCAATATTACAACAATGCATCATAAAGTGTCAAAGCAACACGTCAGAACTTTTCAAATCGCAGTCAAACCTCCTGCATCTTACAACACTGATAATATCAACAAAACTCACACGGCCCAAACAAAAAAAACGTCCATCCCTAAAATCTGCGATATCAACAACGACAATAATATTCATGTTATTGCCAACCAACTTAAACAACGACTTTCTAATGCTATGTCAAAGCTAGCTGCTGCAACAACTACATCCACTACTATTCCAACTAGTCCCACTACTGCTTTAGATGAACTTGATAAAAATGAAGAAAAACCAAGCTGTAGTAACAGCAAACCATCCTCAACGACGACGACGACGACGGTAACTCAACCACGATTGAAAAACTTGACACTACTGAAACAATATTTATTATTTGTCGCTCAAGAATCAGGCACTTCTGTAAATATCAAATCATCAGATAATGGTGGTCATCAAATTGAAATTGGTATATCAGAAGAACAGCAAAAGCAAAAACAGCAAAAAATTGATGACCGATGTGATGCTGCACGTCGAGGTGCTCGATTAATTGAATCTCATGTTCATGGCAATGAATCTCAAATAATGGATTTAATCAGCACACCTATTAAAAACGAACTAAAAGAAGAAAATCAACAAGAAAAATCTAATCTGGATGAAGTACATTCTTCATCTGCTTTACAAAAAAAATACGTCAAAATAAAACCAGAACCATCTGTTTTGATAAAAAAAGAAGAGAAAAAACCATTCTCATCATCATCACTATCAAAACAGCAGCAACAGCAAGGTAATTTTTTTTTTGTTTTTATCAAAGTTTGGTTACGATCATGGTTGTGTGTATGTTTTGTGTGTGTGTTACAAAAGCAAAAAAAAAAAAAAAAAAAAGACAGGTTAACAAACTTTATTTAATAAAAAAAAAAAATAGCTACACCCCATTGGGCAACCCGGCGCAGTTCATTATCGGATCGACGCCGTCGCCCCGGTCGACCGCCAGCATCATCTTCTTTAAAAAAATGGGTTGAGCCACCTCACCGTCGTCGACGTAGTACTCGTAATGTCATGTCATATACAAGTATTGTAAAATGTATCTGCGATACACCTGATGAAGAATATGGCTCCATGGTACAATGTGATGATTGTCAACGTTGGCTTCATTTAGATTGCTTAAAAATGAGTGAAGCTGTATTAGGTGAAACGTTTCGTTGTCCACTTTGTTTTGTGGCTCTCGGAAAAGAAACCAACAAATTAGTTAGTTCAATGACTTGGCGTTTTGCTGCTCGCCGACAAAGTGAACAGTTGGCCGCTGCTAATTCGGACGATTCAGAAACAAGTGATTGTGAACAAGAGCAGCATTATCAAAATCACTCGATAAATAGCACAAGTAGTAGTATTCAGAATCGTCGTCGTCGATCTCGCCTTCAACAACAAAAATCCCCGCAAGAACAGGAACAACGAGAGGAATTTCAACAACAGCAGCAACAGCAACAGCAACAGCTTGAGCTTTCCATTGTAGCACCCGAACGTAATATGGTGGAGGAAGATGATGATGGTCATCGTAGTGAAGATAGCAGCAGTAGTGGCAGTAGTCCAAGTGAAGCCAGTACGCCGGAACAGACTTTTTATCCAACAGACCCATTCGATGCGATGGATACAGACTTTTCTAACAACAATAATAATAGTCAAATGATCTTGGATCCCGACAGTATTGATTTTTTTTCTCGTCTTATTTACTTGCAATCTTTGGATTCAATGCAAAAAGAAATTTTTGCTCCCAACGCATCTGATGTCTTTTTATGTGATGATTCGTAAGTTAGTTTTTTATTACACAATTAAAGAAGCAAGAGTTGATTCATTGAAATTTAATACATATTTCATTCTTTTTAGTGATAGCTCGGATTCAATACTAGGAAATACTCTGGGTCACTCTAGATATCCATCGACAGATACATTACCATCATCCATGTGTACACAACTCTTAAAAGAGTTCTCTTTTGACTCAGGTCCATTCTGGAAAACGATGCGTTGAATATAATAATAATAATAATGATAATAACTTTTTATTATATGTTTGTATATACCTTTTTTTTATCGTTTTTTCTTTTCTTCTTCCCCTTCTTTTTTTTTTGTATTATATATAAAGCTAAATCTTATGCTAAACCCTGCTTTAAAAAACAGCACCTAAAAAACATACACATGCATACATTATTGCCCCCCTCTTTTTTTTCCGTATTATCCTCATCTTAATCTTTTAAAAAAATTGCATATTTCTCATAAAAAGACAAAAAATAACATTTGTAAATACATAAACTCTAATAAAAAAACATCAACTACGGCATATCCCCCTTTATTATTATTATTATTATTATTATTACTATTATAAATTTCTACGTATTATTGCTGCTCATTTAAGGACAAAATTTCGCTTTCCATTTCTTCTCTAGTCCAAGGTACTAAATCAAATCCTTCTTGTTCCTCTCGTTCTTTTTCTTCTTGGGTCCTATTTAGCTTTTGTTTCTTTAAATTTTCGTTTTCGTCCGTACATACAAGAACTTTTTCTGAAGGTGTACTTTGTCCTGATGTGGATGATGTACCATTTTCTGGTTTTGAACGTTTCTTTTGATTGTTTGATTCAACAAGAACAAATGGTTTTTGCTCAGCCCGTTGACTCCACATTAAGCACTTTTGTAATGATTCAAACCAGTCAAAGTTTGTTTCTTTTCGAGTGATCGTCGGTACTGCAAAACGTGAAAATTCCACAGTCATATGGTCTCCACCTAACAACACAATCGCATTATTTTAGTTTCGTAAACTTAAAAAAAAAAAGCGGAAAACTATTTTCTTTTTACTCACGTTTTAGTTCACATCGGTTTTTACCATCAAAACTACAATAAGCTGTGGATCGTGCCGTTGCTCGTACAACCACACGAATAATGCATGTATGTGGTAGCAGCATGGGTCTAAAATTCAGTGTATGAGCACAAATAGGCGTAATAAGGATAGCAGGAACGCATGGATGACACAGAGAACCGCCCGCGGATAGCTAATTTTTTTTGTTATTATTGACACAACAAAATAGCCTATTAAAATATAGCACACACTAAAGAAAAAGTAATAAATTAATTTACGTACTGAATATGCTGTTGAACCCGTAGGCGTAGAGACTACCAATCCATCCGCTTGCACAGTACATAGATGTTGATCGTCAGCAAATAATTCCAATGTAGCCATATAGGATGAAGGTCCACGATCCACTACCAATTCATTCAATACTTGGAACGTTTCACAAGGAGTCGTCGTGCAACAATCAATAAGATGTGTATTATCATCATCATTGTTAGATTCTTCTTCTTTTATCCTCGGGTCCACTTGATGTCCGTGATCTTTCATCCATTCGGTTTCTATCAATTGCCATTCCCCTCTCATATCTTTACCATCACTCTTGGCGCGACGAGTCCAAACGGCTCCTGTAATAGCACATTGTTTGGCCTGCCGTGTAGCTGCACCATCAGTTTTATGAACGGCTCGATATATAGTACATGACAGTCGCATGCGTAATGAAATAAATGGAGCTAGTTGCTGGTTATCGGTTGAATTGAATATGTTACTTAAAGACTGTTGGTATTCTTCAAATGGATAGGGAGTCAAAAAGCTAAGAGATCCAAGATGGAATGAAATGATAGGTGGGACATACGTTTGGAATAACCAGGATGTAAACAATACAGTGCCGTCTCCTCCTAGCTAAATATATATGTATAATTACAACATAGACAAAAGTTTACTAGCTTAATGAATATTTCTGTCTATGTGATGTCTATATAAGCTGTCAAAGATAGTTACTGCTTTTATTACTATCATATATATATATATATATATAACATACCAAAATAATTAAATGAAACATTTCTGGTTGTTTATATAATAATCGAGGTGTCCAAAACTTGATGTGATTTTTGAAAATTTCATTTTGATTGGCTAATTCTTGATAACCAAAATGTTTGGATTTTTCCAAGTGACCATCTACATAAACTGTAAACGGTCTACCATTTTCAGAGGATTGGGTGGTAATAATCCATTCAGCTACTTGTCGTGTGTAGTAAACAAGTCTGTTATCGTATGCTTTTGTCATAATCAATATAGTATCCATATGTCTTTCCCATTTTAATTTATGTTTAACTACAATATGAATATGTTAGAAGGTGGAAAATGGGTTGCTTCATTCCATAACACTACCAAATATATATGATAAATAAAAAGAAAGTACGTATGTATTTACTATTTAAGTTATGATCTAAATGGGTTATACTATGCGGCGTGAGTTGAACTGGACTTTTATTTATTCTACTGCCACTACTGTTATCTTCATGATGATGTTTCTTAGATTCATGTGACATGATAATATAGTATAAAAAATTGTAAGGGAAAAAAAGGGGGTTGTTGGGAGAAATGTATGTATAAATCTTTCATGTCCAGAAAGAAGTAAACTTTCCGCAGTTACATAAAGTTTATTGTCATTTCGACTATATGAATGCGACAGTCACTTATTTGTAGTCTATCTATTTGTTTGAGAATTTACATTTCAAGTTGATAAAAAAAAACATTATAGACAGCTCAGCTATATTTGTTTCGTTATTGATGTGATTATACTTCTGTATATACATCTCAATATTTTAGGAAGATGATTTTTAATAAAGAGAAATGAGGAAATGAAAGGGAATATATGCTGTATAAAAAAAACTAGAAACAATAATAGTGAAAGAGAACCAATGGAATGATAATTAAATGATGCTATGTACATAAATATATATATATATATAAGAAGAGAAAAGATCGTGGTAAAGAAAGGACGGCGGTTACTACAAACTACCTAACTTACTACAAGGGATGTTCGACTACATTCTTTTTATTGCTCTGAAACATCTTCCAAGATATTACAAAGTGTCGATTTATCCAAAGGAATATAAAAGACTTCTGTACCATCTGGTGATCTTTTTGAATGAATAATCTTGTGATCAATGAACTCGGTCAATAAAGAACGTAATTGAGTATCATTCGACACCAAAAAGCTTTCACGACAAGCATCATAATAACGATGATAAGGTAATCCAACTGATTCATTGGCTCTTCCTGTTTCATTTCCTTCTATTTCCATTTCCATCAGTTGATGTTCAGCCAATACACGGAAAACGCCACGACCATTAGTTGTTAAAGATCGTAATACATATTGAATACCACGAGCACCACCTAATTCACCTGATCGCATTAATAGTGAATTTTCAAAACTTGTTTCCACCAAATAATCATCAAAGGTCGTTGCATCATGCCATAACCAATTAAATCGCGAAGTTTTCACATTATCCCATAATAATCCGGTGTTGATATGATCCATTGTAGCAATCAAATGAACGTTAGGTGAATCCGCAAGCATCGATAAGGCTTGTTGTGACTTTTCATTACGTAATGAGCTGCCATCGATGTTGTGGACGACTATATAAAGACGTTCATATTGACGATCCTGATCTTGAAAATATTTACTAATTAATGAAAGTAAATCGGGCATTTGTGCCGGTGGGGATGGCATATCAAGTGCATCGACAACAAGTTTGTATAGACTGCTTTTGATGGTGATCGAAGGGAAAAATCCATTAATCATTAATACAATACCATCTGTTAAAGATGAACTGCAGAAATCGTTAATCAAACGTCGTTTGGATCCATAACCATAGAACAATAAGTTGAAACCAGCATGTAATTTAAAAAACCACTCATTGAAGTGTAGCTTGTGCATTGAAAAAAGGGTTGAGATGTCATCGACATGTTTGGTAGGCGCTTGCTCTAAAATATTATGGAATTCTTGTGGTTCAAGAACAGGAAGTTTTGACATAGTGTTGTTGGATGTTGCTGCTTTGCCTTTTAATGCTTGGAAATATCCTTCTGATTCACACAGTAGACCAGTGTTATCATCCTCTTCTTGTTCTTCTTCACTTTCCTTTTCATCATCAACATCATCATCATCATCGCTACGTCGATCATCTTTAAGTAGTTCAATTTGTCTCTGAATACGCTGTCGTTTTCCATGATCAGCAGATTCTTGTTTCGCTGATTTTGCTCGTTTACCGCCGCGATGGCTTTTTACTGTAACTGTTTCTTCTTCTTCTGCCTCCTGTTCTTCCATTGCTTTTTTCATCATTGACTGCATTGATTTACCATGTTGTTTTCTAAACCCGAATATCGATCGACCCGTATTATTTTCTTTATCGTCCGTTCTATCTTCCATATCATTTGTTTGCTCGTATTGTTGATGTTGTTGGTGTTCTTCTTCAAGAGGTAGTGATGTTGATGCATCATTGGAATTAGATCGTAAAAGACCACGATGATGTTCAACTCCATCGTCGTCGTTGTCGTTATTATCGTTGTCTTGAATAGATTGCTGTTGATTTCGAAGACTTCGGGCGTCTTTTTTGTTGCTAATAGGAACTCGATGTGTTTTTGGTTTTACTTTAATGGTAATGTCTTGTCCTTCAGTTAAGCCCAATTCTGCTACTTTGGATCGACGCGCAGTGCGTTTTTTTCCCTTGACAATGATTTCTTTACCTAAAGCTTCTTCTTTTTTGATAGTTTCTGTATCAACAGCAGACACAATGTGTGTTTCTATTTCGTCATCCCCTTGCGTAATGATAGGAAGGGATGAATCTGTCATTATTTTTGTGTAAATGTGTATATGAGCTTTAGAAAGGAGAAGTAACGAAAAAAATCAAAATAGTAAAAATTGTATTTCAAAATTTGTGATAGCGGGAAAATAATACTTCGATTTTTATATGTAAAAATAATAATAAGTAAATATATGTACAATTTTACAGACTTTGTTTAAGTTACTAGACTACTAAATAATAAGATAATAATATAGAACATGTTTTTTCTTTGGAATATAAATGTGCGTAATAGTAACAATAGTGTGAATAAAAAAAAAAAAAGAAAATAAAGGAGAAAGCAATGATAGAGATATATAAAGATGGGGGAATGATGACTTATGCAGGGTAACGACGGCGATAAGAATGCGGGTTGTATACAGGTGGTTTGTTTTCATCAATGAGTAGTGTTGACAATGATTCTTCTTCTTGTTTATATGAAAGCTTGTTTCGAGAAGATCTTGTAGTATAATGTTCATCAGCAGCAACTGATAATCGACGCATACGTTGAGTTAACTGATCATACCCATTATTACTATTATTATTAGTATTATTATTATTATTGTTGTTGTTATAATCATCATGATGGTCTAAACCATTTGCAATAATGGTTTTACGTCGCATACGTAAACGCGTTTGCTGCTGTATCGGTCGTTCTTGCTGTGTTGATCGACGTGAACTATGATTATGATGATCGGTAGTACTTTGACGTCGTTGTCGAATACTATCCAGTATTTCTCTTGCTGATTCAGTAACAGATTTATCTGTTTGAGAATGTGGTGATGTTGGTGAGTCCAACTCTTTTGTATACATGGTACTTTTCTGTAATATATTAGATATATTGTTAATATCGATATACATACCGTCATCATTACATTATTATTCTTATTAGCTATTAATCTGATTAAATATGAAAAGTCACATACTATATTTTTTGTAGCTTCCTTGTAATTGTGATATTCATTGGTACTTGTTGGTGATATACGTAATTCTCGTAGACGATTATCTATTTCCGCTCTCGCGTTATCACCTGAGGCTAATGTCAATCTTCTTGCAGTCAATGATGGCTTAGCACGACTTTTATATTTTGATGATGATGATAAAGGCTCTGTCGTTACTTCTTTGTTCGTTGTCGTATAATTGCTACTATTATTATTATTGCTATTAGAGTATTTTCGTAAATCAGAACGTTTCATGTATGATACATTGTTAGTGTTGATATTATCTTGTTCTGTTGCTTCTGTTTCATCTGATAAATGCCGATTATATGATGATGTATCGGACGAGCTTGTCGCTGTTGTAGCAGCAGAAAAATAAGGAGATGCAGTAGATTCTGAATTGGACGAAGAAGATACTACTGCTGGTAACGAGAATTCTTCTTGTCGCTTCTTTTTTTCATATCGTGGTTCGCGCATAGATAAAGTTCTTGCACGTACACTTTGAAAAGCAGGCATAGGTGAATCAAGCAATTTGTTGTCAATCTCATTATTAGTATTATTGTTATAACTCTTATTTGAAGATGGTGAGCGAGGCGATGATAATGATGGTGTAGTAGGTGAGAAACTTTCTGGAGGCTTTTCTTCGATAGGGGTAAATGACCATCGACGACGACGTCTCTTCATTTCTTCATCCTCTTTGTCATTCTGGTTAATTTCTTCTCGCACTTGTTCTTGTTCTTCGGTTTGAAGTAATTTACTGGCACGTACTTTTAACAATGAGAGTCGTCGTTCAATAATTGCATCGCTATCCCGTCGCAATGCTAACATTGCCTCCAAATCTAAACTTTGTCGTTTTTGTTTGATTCTTTCTTCATTGTCATGAATGATCTTCCTTGTTCTTTGTTGCTGTTGTTGTAATGGCCTCATGCTATGTCGACGTTCATCCGATTGCTGTTGCTGTTGCTTTTGCTGCTGTTGATATCGTCGTGATGCATATGTTTGTTCTGTTTTCAAAGATCGTTCCATCGCTTCCAATAATTCACGAGTTTTTTGGGCGGATTTTGATAACATTTCGTTCATGCGTTCATCACTATTATTGTTTGTCCTCCGTTGTTGCTTGGTTGCAGGAGTTGTGGCAGTAGCAGTAGATGCTGGTGGCGTTGCTATGGTGACAGAAGAACGATGTGTTAAGTTATCTACCTTGCTATTATTATTACTGTTCACCCTCCTATTTTGTATTATTAGTCTTGTTTGCTTGACTGGATAGTTCAAAATAATAATAGTAATATTACCTTTCAAGAAGAGGAGAAGGAGATATAGGTGAAGGTTGACCAGGTGTAGTAGATCGAGGTGCACGACTTGAAGGACGTGACACAATCCCTTCCAACATAACTGGATCCATAAAATCTTTTAGGTCACTGGCCACCAAATCAAATGAAACATCCTCATCACCTAAATAAACAGATATATTAATATTTAGGAAATGATATATCAGTTGTCACTGGCCAATTAAAATAGAAAAAAAAACGAAATAGTGGAAAATTTCCTATTTATTAATTAACCTACCATCGTTTATCTTTTTAAATAACATCACACTTTCACTTCTATCATTGTTGTTGTTACTATTAATTCGTACGGATGAAGAGTCACTGGCAGTGTCGTCATAATAATATTGCCGCTGTTGTTGTTTATTACGATAATCGTCAATGGAAGGGGATGCACCATGTTGGTTGGGAACAGGTGTAACTAATGCACGCATAAGACGTTTTAATTCCTCGTCGTCAACACTTTGAAAGCTAATTCGGTAACCATTATTATTGATGCCATTGTAATTGTTGCTATTATTACTAGTAGTAGTGGATCCAGGTGTATAACGTCCATCCTGTTCCCACATGCTGTCAAGGTCGGTGAAATCATCACCTATGGAATCAGGTCGACCACCATTAGGCATATTATTATTTATTCTATTGTTGTTAGTCTATTCCTTTAGGTATATAAATGTATTTTTTATAAAGGCGTACAAAAGAAAAAAAAAACAAAGAGCAGAAAAGAGAGGGAAAGAGATACAGAGAGTGGGAAGATAGAAGTTATATTTTACAATAAGCGAGAGAGTTTATTATGTGCGATAATAGTATTGTTTTATTTACTGTCACACCAATGGAAAATTTAAGGAGATAAAAAAATGGAACGCAGGAAAACATATTACTATTTTTGTAATAGTACTGATGTTGGTACGTTCCATACTATATAATATAGAATACAGGGTTGAGTTATTATTAGTATATTTGTTGTTATAATATGTTCTCATTGTTTTACTCTTTTTGTTGAATCGTGCGTTGGGTGCACAGACAACACATTATTTATTTACCTGGTAACCTCATTTCGCGCCCAAATCCATCATATAGTGGTGGTCCAGCTGATCTTAATATACAAATCAATTTTTTACCATTAAATTCTTCTCGCTCTTTCTTCTCTTCTGCTACTTGTTGTCCTTGCTCGTGTTCTGACGTTGATATCGGTGATTTAACACTTTGTGCTTTAAGGAAATCCATCGTTGATGTGACAATTAACTTTATATCTGAACAGTTTGATAATTCTTCACAAAGCGGAATCATACATTCATTCATGGTTGTATCAAGATATTCACGCCCATTCCTTGATATTTCTGAATCATTACTTGCCATATCATACACATGAATCAAAAGGGCTTGATAAATGGAATATCCTGTACGTCCATGAAATCATCTGTAGTTAATATATATATATGATTTATTTTTTCTCTCTCCGTCTCGATCGTTACTAAAGCCATGTATTTTTATATGATGTACCTGTATATGCAAAACCAAAACGAGCAAGTTCTATTTTGCTTATTCTTTTAACTAGTTGGGTCATTTTCCGCGCAATTTCGGAACATTTCTCCGATGCTCGGATCTGATTATATCGTGTGTCAATAAAAGGTCGATACAACATCAACGTAACACCATAATAACATACAATTAATGGCCTCGTTTTTTCTTCTGGAATATTCGTACTCTTTTTATTAAAAGCATGATCAAACCACCGATCCAATTCAGCTTGTAAACGGTGAACTAATGACTCAGCAGTTGTTTCGGCTGTAAATGACGACTGGTGGAAATAATGTTTAGCTTGCGGAGAGTAGATACTTCTTAATATCTCACCAAGAATAGTTGATAATTGAGTTAAAAGAGCAAATAAAATAAGATCAGGGTTTGATTCGATGTCGGGTAATTCAATGTCACAATCGGAATCAGCAATGGCTAAAGGGCGACCCATGGCTGCAGCATTCCATCGATCCGTATTATATACAGCACACCAGAGCCGCTTATATAAATCACATACATGTTTTCCCTTTACTTCTTGTTGAAATCTGGGAGGGTTTGTTGCTAATTGATGTAATCGGAATTCTTGAGCCTAATATAATATAATGGATCAGTACATATGTCTTTAAAAAAAATGGCAACACCGTGTTATAATATAAAAGCTATGTATTAAATACCATCCTGACAGCCAAGCCGCTAAAAACCCAATTACGAGTTTGACCTGTAGATATTACAGGCTGTGCACAAATCAATACAAGGGCTTGAACAGTGGCTAATTTGGAAACAAAATATTCATTTTTGACAATATCAACAGCTTTATCCATAAAGTAATGGAAGGCTGTATCCCGACTTGTATTATTATATTTGAAATTGTTGAAGATGGAGTCATGGGTTGGTAATTGATACGCGGCATAAGCACACATGGCATAAATGAGAGACTGTGAGATGCTGTTGTTGTTATTGTCGTCATTATTATTATTATTATTTTTGAATTTGTTGTAAGCCGCAAAGAAGTCACTTTTGTCGATAATAGGCATAGAGTATGTACATACATCAAAATATCTAAAGCAGTAAAGTAATATGTACATCGATTAATTATGTTAGCGCTATATCAGTGTTGAATAGTAGGATAAAACATTATATTTACTTTTGAACCAATAGGTCAATTAATAATTCCGGTGTATCATTTGTAAAAGTCTCTACTAATCCTGATGGAGATGGTGCAGCTGTTGTCATAACATTAGTAGGAGCTGTAGTACGAGGTTGTTTTTGTTGATTCTGCTCCATTTCGACTTGTTCTTGACAACAATTCTCATCATCATTCTCAGTAAGAATATTTTTTATGCAAAGTGCTGAAGATGGATCAGGTCGTTTTCTTTTTTTGTCTTGCATTTGTTGTAAAAGCTGTTCCATTTTTTTTAGCCGTGTTTCAAGACTTTCGATATAGCTATTAGTAATATCATAGTAAGTATGACACAATTTGATAACCAAATAAAAATCATTCGCTAGAACTTACCCTTTTGGTGGTCCTCTTTTTTTGGCCGTCTGCAACAAGTAGTACGAATCAATAGAAATTAGTTCATAAAATATATCAACATCAAGCGATTATTTCTATTAGAAGCTATTCTCTATGACTGAATACATTACATCATTGAAAGAGCATTCCCAGTGATATTGTCGACAAGTAGTACAGGGCTGTGTTGTGTTTACATCGCATCTAATAACAAAAACAATAATGATGATAACAAGAGTTACAAATAAGTTAATTCTGAATAATAAACAATAATAAAAAGGGTCCAGCATGGAAAATGATAGCGCGTAGAGTAGAAAGCGCGAAAGATACAGGCTGATGGCTGTGTAGATCATACCTTATCTTTTTCCGTCGACATGTATCACCTGATATAGAAAAAATCGATCCACCAATATTTTCAACATTATCAATAAATGATTAATTATTTAGTCAGTAGGATGGAAAGTAGATCCATGGACAGAGATCCAATTAAATTAAATTATATAATTAATATATCTTACAAGCTCGAGTTATGCGCGTACGACGAGGTGTTGTAGATAGATCAATCGTATGTGTATGACTTGTCAATATCGTGGTTGTCATGGAAGGTGTCGATATACGTGCGATTGGTGGTGGCACCGTTCCTGTTCGGGAATGAGTTGTTTGACTGTTTTCTGTTGTACTACTAGTACCATGTTGAGGTTTTGAATGAGATGTTGATTCCATTAATATTGTAAATTGCGAATCAAAATGGAAAAAGAAATGAGTACAAAGAAAGGAAAAGGGAGAAATACAGGGAAACGGTATAATGCTATAATATTAAATATGTTGGAAGGTGCGGAAAAAAAAGTGTTGGTATTTCGAGTAATTTAATGTGTACCTTTTTAACGGATGATTATTAAACCGACATGATTTCTCAGGAATCCTTTTCCGGCTCATCCGCAAGTATTTACGCGGTGCTTTTATTTAACCGAATCGGGTGCCGAATCTTTTTGTTTCTTTGTGCTACTTACCATGCTTGACAGATCAGATGTCCTTTCCTTCTCTTTATGTTTTTTATATAAATCATTCATCGTGTGATAACGTTACCATCAAAAAAAAAAAAATTTTTTTTGAGGCTTACTCAACTTTTTTTTCAAAATTGTTTCACACGATTTGAATAGACCATGGGTCGATTGATCGTATAAAGCCTAGATATTTTCTCTTTAAAACGTAAAACCTTGGTTTATTTCAGATGCACCCAAAAAATCCCCTACACATCAGTATGATGATGAAAGAGTTAAAAGAAATCTTGCGATGCCATCATGGTAATCGTTGATAAATAGAATAGCATTAAAAATCGTTTCGATTTCAAGATTTACATGTAAAATCTCTTGTGGTTCTTATAGATTGTTGCAATTTGCCTATGATAACAATGAATTCAATGCAGAATTTCAAATGACATAAAGGGTTAGATTGAAAAAGAAGTGGGAAGTAAATGGATCATCGTTACGTCCCTTTTATTTTCTAAATGTGCGAACAGTTATGAGATAAAAAGAAAATGCATGATGATATCACTCTCCTTTTTCAGACTTTACATTAAACTTACACCAAGGAAGAAATGTCAAAAATCCAAAGGCACCGAGATACGCAGATTTGTAAATTAAGATTAGTAAAACACTATGTTTATAAAAAAAAATAGTAGCTCTAATTCATTAATTACAAGCCTCTTTCTTTTCCTGTAAATGTTATTTTAGGAAAAGTTTCGAAGAAGTATTTGATGACTTTTCTATTCAACTTACGTATTCGCACAACAATAAAAATATAATTCACATCTTGTGCAACAACGTACAAAATAGGGGCTTTGGAAAATTGTAAGAGTAATAATGTCGGTTTTACACTAGCGCTAAAAAATGTAAAACGATTTAATCTTTCACAAAGTTAATTTTTTGTACTCTATAGTAGAGAAAAGTGGAAATTTTTTCTCTCTATATTTTGTTCCTGTCTTGCTTATTATATATATACAATACAAGACAAATATTTTGCTCTTCTAAAAAGAAAACTATTTGAATATTAGAAAATGAGAATCTAATAATAAGTACTAACGGAAAATCAAAGTTGATACTGAGTATTAAGTCTATTTTAGATATCCAGATACGATGATCTGATTTCTTATTAAGTATCAAAATGTAATAGTATCTTAAGCTCTTTATTGGGACAGTTGAAGCTACTAATAAAAGCTAATGAAAACAACTATTTATACGTATTTCAATTTGAAAAAAAGACGTACAAAAGGCTTTTTTTTAAAAAAAAAAATCTCCCAAGAAAAAGAAAAAGAAGAACTATGGTACTGTAGTAAACTTGTGTTACACTAATTGAAGTATCAATGCTTTGAAGACGCAGGAACCCATTATTCGAACCAATTACATTTTCAGCAGAGTAATAGTTCCATTGAAGAAAAGAATTTTGAATATGAAATGTAACACAGTGAATATCAGTTGATGGCCTGCATATTGCAGCTGTGAAGTACCTTCACACAGTTTATCTAGTTCCTTGATTCAATTCTTTTATCGCGCTTTTCCCAATCTATTCAGCCTGGTTCTTTAGTCACCACAAATTGTAATCCTGCTGCATCGAGTTTGTTATTCATTTATAGAAATGTTTCTAAAGATATATACGTAGTGGTCTTGTTTTTTATATGTCGCTACCTTGCTGTACAGATATAAAATATCATCGAGGGTTGTGATATTGGGATAAATAATACATATATACGTGCATACAATAATGGTTTTTACGATGGCTATAAATATTTTTAGTATTACTACGTACCTAATAATATATATATATATATATGTTGATGTAGATGATAGAAGCTACGTAGGCTGTGCTAAAAACATCGCCATTAGTAATATTAGTGTTGAATCTTCTATTTGTCCATGGATCGTAAAGCAGATGATTATAATTACAATAAGCCCGCTATCGCTAATAATAATAATTTCGTCAATGTCGCCTGGAAATTGGTTACTAACTTTGCTACGTATATGGCTACTACAAGAGTTGTTTTAATAGAAATCTGCAACTGGATGTAATCGTTGTGCTGATCTACTCAAAAAGTCTTGAGCAAAATGTTTCAGCTGACAAAACAAGAGCAGCTTATTTTGTTATTTTATATTAATTCAATTGAACACGTAGTGCACGCCTACGGAGACGCGCACATAAAAACATTCAACCAAATGTACTGCTCGGTTAAAATTAGTAGAGTTGTTTCTTATTGTTGTTAATTCTAAAAGATTATTTAATTTTGGTATTATTCTCACAATAGCATCAACTTTAACGATCTAGTTTTGCATCGTGGTATTACAATATAATTGTATGATAGTATAATAGTATGTATATCAATATATTTCTTCTTTTAATGCTTAGTTACAATACTAGTATTAGCTAATTGGTTTGAATAGATATGTTACAAATCAGAACGGTTATGTTACACACAGATGGTTTATAACTCTTTATTTCAGTGACAATAATAATATATGCACCTACATACTCTTTCTCTTTTCAGACTGATTCTTTTTCTGAAACTCATTAATTATCATGAACAAATTGAAACTTTTAGCGAACTACTATATAAAACCAAGTTCCTATCCAACTTCGAATATTTATCCTGCGAGTAGTAGTAGTAGAAATACGGTTACTGGAGAAAAAATCTCTTTATAACAAAAGAGATGTCCGTGCGTTTGAGATGTATTCTTTTTGTTTTATCACTATTATAGCGGAGTACTACAGACATACAGCTTTTACTCGGAATCTTTTTTTTTCCACATACAAAAAAAATATGAACAGTATACGCTTGTCGAATCGACCCACTTCTGCAGGATCCACACAAAGCGGTCGAATGCAACGAATTGTTTCTCAAGCAACAGCACGTCTTTCTTCTGATACCATGCATAGTGACCATGCAGAATATCATGATAATGGTCATAATGGACTTGTTCGGTTTAGGTTACAAAGCCCAATGACTTCAATAGCCATTTCACCTGAAAAAGAAGCAGTAGCAGTTGCTGGACGTGATGGTAATTTCGAAATATAAATAAAGAGTAAAGGAAAGAAAAAACAAAATAGAACATTAATTTGAATTTATACATATGGGCTTTTTTTTTATCTAGTGTTAAAGATCTTGGCAGTTAATTCAAGTCAGGTACGCGAAATATTAAACTTACGTGCAGGTAGTCACTTGAGCACAAACTATAATAGTAATGACGTTAAGTGGGGCAATAATGGTAATATAACATATATATATATATTCCTATTCATTCTATACTCTGTTTTTTTATTTGTTAATGATGATATATTAATATTATATTCACCTAGCAACGAAAAGTAAATTGGCAACAGCAGCAACAAATGGAGCAATTATATTATGGGATATCAATAGAACAACAGGTCGACGAGCAGGTAAATATAAATAAATGGGTTTATTTGATGATGGAGGAAAAAGAAAAGATACCTATATAAATATAAATTACACATGTATTTATCAACAACAAAAAATAATATGTATAGAACGTGTTATTAATGAACATTCTCGTGCTGTAAACCGTGTTTGTTTTCAACCTGATAATGGTAATATCTTATTAAGTGCATCTCAAGATGGAACAATGAAATGTTGGGATTTACGTGATCCAAAACTTGCTTCACGGTATCGATTTGAAGGCAAATCTGAATCTGTGCGCGATGTACAATTTAATCCAGTTCACCAGCATGAATTTGCTGCTGCGTTCGAAATGGGTACAATCCAGGTAATTAATTATTTATAATAATATACACTAGCAAGAAATTAAGGCGAAAGAGTAGAAGAAAAGAAAAGGTGGATTAAAATTATATAAATTAATTGACTTGATCGGTTTTAAACTTATTAGAAATGGGATATGAGAAACCCAAAAGCACTTTATGAACGTAAATTTAGTGCACACAATGGACCTTGTTTAACAGTGGATTGGCATCCATCAGGTCGTTTTGTTGCGAGTGGTGGGCGTGATAAAACAATTAAAGTATGGGATATGACAACTGATAGTCGACGACCCATGTATACAATCCGAACCATGGCAGCTGTATCTCGAATTCAATGGCGACCGGGTTATGAACATGAAATTACATCATGTGCGCTATCAACTGATAATCGTATCCATATTTGGGATATTCGTCGACCTCATATTGCAAAATATGCTTTTGATGTTCATGACCAAACACCTACAGGTAAAAAAAGGATATATATATATATATATATATAATGTTAATATACCAAGCCTTTTTATTATTATTACTATTAATTCGTCTGTCAACTTTCTTTCTGAATACATACACCCATATATATATTAGGATTTGAATGGTCAAATTCAGATATTTTATATTCATGTGGTAAAGACAAAACTTTTGTACGACAAGAAATTCATCATGCATATCAACCAGTTAATGTATTACGACGGAACGGAATGGGATGGAATATTCAGGGAGATCTTGCATTTACAGTCGATCGAAGTGATCGTGAAAGTTTTGTAGATGAGAATTTAGTACCTGCAAAATCAGCAACAGCAATCACAGCAACATTATCATCACAGTCTAAAAAATGGAAAAAGAGTAATATTAAGCAATCCACTGAAGAAGATATTGTTCAATATATCCCACCTCAAAGTTGTGGTATTGCTCATTTACCCATGTTTGATTTTGAAGCATTTTCCCTTTTTGCTGAACATTATGATATTTCGAGCAATGATGTCTCAACTTGTTGTGAAAAAAATAGTAATGTAGCTTTTAAATTGGGTCGGTATCGAACAGCACAAACATGGAAAATTATTGCATTGCTTTTTCAGCCTGGTGATACTGAGGATGAAGAAGAAGAAGAAGAAGAGAATATTGAGGAAACGAAAGGGAATGATAAACAACAAGAAGCAAAACAATTATCTATATTATTACAACGGGTAAGAACTTTTTTTTATAATGTGATTTTTTCTTTATCTTATTTTTTTTTCCATATTATAAATTTTAGGAGGATGGATCAAGTGAATCGATATATACATCATCTGAGGGAAATGATGATGAAGACGAAGAAGATGATGACGATGACGATGCTGGTGACGATGACGACGATGATTCACAACATAGTACAGATGATTCCGAAACAGAATCAAGCGTTGTATATTCGGAAGATATGTCTCACCTTTGGTCAACTTGGCAACATCAAGGAGTAGTGAATGAATTAATGGATTATTATACAGAGGAGGTATTCTGAAGGAAAAAAAAGTCAGTTTTTTTTTTCAAAAAAAATTGTCTAAATAATTCTTTCTATTTATATATTTAGGGGGATGTACAAATGTGCGTTACACTTTATCTAGTACTTCGTCACCATATACAGGTGAATTCAAATCGTTTAGAGGATTGGTTTTCTGCTTATATAGGTAAAAAGAAAAAAGAAATAGAAGAAAAGACACGTTCTATGTACGCATAGCATTATAGACGAGGTAAAAATAATAATACTATTTATTTATTTTTTTGCTAGATCTTCTTCATCGATTTAAACTTTGGACAACTGCAACAGCAGTGATTAATGCATGTCCGATCTCACGGATACGAGAACGAAACGAGGTATGTTATCTTATCAGGGAAATTGTCGGGAACCATCTAATAAACGGTTTTGTTTGTCAAATAATAGAATGCAACGACAATTAATATTGCATGTAATAATTGTTTTAAACTTGTAATGGGTACAACTCAAGGAGCATGGGCATGTGATAAATGTCATCGATTATTAAATCCTTGTTCAATATGGTAAGTTTAGTATTTGTTATTGTTGAGTATATTTATACTTGAAATAAAACTGTATATTAATATTATGAATAAGTCATCAAACGGTACGAGGATTATATGTATGGTGTCAAGGATGTAATCATGGTGGTCATCTAGAGCATATGCGAGAATGGTTCGATAATGAAGACAAATGTCCTACTGGTTGTGGACACTCTTGCACATTACCCTCTTTGGTTAATTCAGAACTCCCCTCGTCCAATAATTATATTAATGCAATGACAACAATATAAACACATTTACACTCATACACCACACAATTAATATGTATAAAACTCACTTATTGTATATACCCTCTCTCTCTCTCTCTCTTTTTTTTTATCGTTTCGATCTTCTTGCTTGTAATTATGCTCTTATTTAATTATCTAAGTAACAAATTTGTGAATATATTAAATGTTTGTCAATTTGACTCCTTTGATACATGACAATTCCAAATCTGTTCACGCAGAAACTATATATATATGTATATGATATATTGATCACAAAACAAATGTAACACAGAAAAAGTAAAGGATAGGACATACATCGTATAAGAGTTCCCTTATGAAAGTAGTTCACACTAGCTAAATGAAAAATATGATTTATTTTTGTATATAACGAATTTCTTTTACGCAAATAAAAAGAAATTGTGTAAAGAGCAAATTACACATTTCCTGGCACCTCGAGAAATTGTGTCTCATGGATGTTTTACATGCTGATTTATCTATCACATGTACACACTTCATGGATATATAAACAGTGGTACGTAAATGACAAATATGAGGTAAACTGATGTACGGCCAGGCACAAATATATCATGGAAATAAGTTGGAATACGTAAGTAATTACGTACGTACATACCAGAACAAAACATATTCATTAGAATATTGTATAAATTTTATTTAGCTTTGTGGGTAGCATTTTTTAATATAATCTGGACCAAAGCCAAATCACTATTTGGGTAGCAAAATTTCAATATGTATGTACGTTTTTATACTTTTTCTCGAAAAAATGTATCAAGATGATGATGTTATATAGACTCTTAATAAGTGACACAAACACTTAATAACCTTATTATTGTTTGTTTGCTTATTTGTTTGTTTGTATCACTGACTGGTCAATCATCAATAAGCACGGACCAACATATGAAAATAAACATAGCATTTTTTTTTTTGGTGTTTTTTTTTTATGTACACATAAAACAAAAATTTGATAAATAATTAGATGAAAAAGGAACAAAAGATAATTAAAAAAGAACACGTGTAAGCGGAAAAAAAGAGAGAGAATGGGATTAAGAGGAAGCGAGAAAGACAAGTTGTAGATTAAAAGGAATATAAATAAAAGAAGATGAGATTGTTTGTAACAGTGTAAGAGGTGTATCATGACAGAAAAGGTAAAGAGAGAAAGAGAAAGAGAAAAGAGGAATCTATATAAAATGGTTGAAAATAACAAGGATAGTGGGAGGGTAGAGTAAATAGATGTAAAAAGTGGGAGAGAGGAAAATACTTGTACAAAATATTAATAATAAGTTTGTTTGTTTTGTTGGTGTTGTAAAAAAAAAGAATATTTATCGATCTTGTAATTTGATATCGTACACGCCTTCATTAGGACCTGACGTAGATGGATTTTCTACGGGTGATGAAGATTTATTTGTTGCTTTATTTTTCTTCTTCAGCACCAATTCTTTTTCTCGAATAATATCATTATCGTAAGGTTTATATTGATGTAATAAATGTAATGCGATAAAACGTGGAATAAAGCATGCTACAATGGTTAATATAAATATCAACCAATACATTCCTGTAGCAAATACTCGACTATGGCCGGCGAAAATGAAGGTATTAAACTGCGCATAAATACAAACAAATGCATAGTATACCAAAATAGATAATGCAATAACACCAATTTGGATCCATGTAAAACTATACAATGATGCAGCAACAAAGAAATTGGCAACACAGACGGCAATACTGGACACCAAAGTACCAATTTCATACATACTATTTTGATCTAACCCGATCGGGTCAACACCACCGCCAATCAATAGCATATAAGGAAAGAAAAAGCAGACAACTGATTGATAGATGGAGTCGAACATGGTTAACCAAAAACGCCATGTCTTGAATAAATCATTACGAGGACCCATTCGATAAAGTTCAGGGTACATAAGCGATATCTTGGCACTCAAATCTTGATCCCAGATACCCAAAAAGATAATAGGTAAGGAAGTAAAGACCACATTGTAAAGTGACACAAGGGCGTATTCAAACAGCATACTTCCGGTAAACTGACAAAAGATCTGATACCAGAACAAGATGAAAGTCCAAAAAATATTTTTGTAAAAGAAACCCATAATCATTTCGGATGTACGAATGTAAGACCACCGACCATGGACAAGCAATAGTCTATGTAAGAATCGGAATTGAGCAATCGCATAGTCAGATGCCATGACAGCTTGACGACCTTCTAAACCAGATATACCAATACCAATGTTAGCTTCTTGGATCATCGACACATCATTGGCACCATCACCGATTGCTAATGTCATGACCTTGAGTCCCTTCTTCACCAAGGCAACCACTTGAGCTTTTTGTTTTGGTGATACACGACAACATAAGACACTGTTGCAACGCATACCCAATAATAACACCATATCCTTGGTCTTGGGTTCTAATGCATACTTCAATGTGGTACCATCAATAACAAGTGCACGTTTACGTTCACCTTCTGTATTCGTTGATTCGAGTGCTTCTTCAAGCTGTGTCTTTGTTTCTTCACGCGTCTGTCCCTTGATAATAATTAGATCCATTTCTTGTGAAAGAAGATTACATGCGAAGCCAATATTAATGGCTGTTTCTGTCTTGTCACCTGTCAATACCCAGAGTTTGATACCAGATTTGGCTAATTCGGCAATTGTTTCAGGAACACCAATTTGAAGACGATCTTCAATAGCGGTACCACCCATAAGCAACATGTTGGTTTCAATAGCTTCACATGCTTCATCAATCTTTTCTTCACGATTATAAATACTGGCAGATGCTTCCAAGTAACGTTTATTCCAAGGTTTATATTCTTCCATGGAAATAAATCGATATGCAAGACACAACGTACGTAAACCTTCATTGATTATATTTTATTTTTTACTAGGATTAGTATATATTATATAAATACCAATTTCAATCCAACCCCAAAGAACCAGAAAATATTTTTTTTAATTAAATTACCTTCAGTAGCAAATTCTTCTAATTGAGCACTTGTACTTTCCTTCAGTTCTTCTTGAGATGTTTGTAATTCTGTTTGTCCACCAAAATCTTCACAAAGTCGTTCATAAATAATGGAATCTGCACCTTTACATAATAAAATAATCTTATCGCTGTCATGTGGTTTCAATATCACACTCATACGTTTCCTTGCAGAGTTAAATTCCAACACATTCAAGATTTCAAAATATTTGTCTTCGCCTTTGATTCTCACATGAACTGTATTGGCTTCACGACCCACAAACACAAATCCACAATCTCTTGCTGTTGCAACAAGAGCAGCTTCATCTGGACTTTGAGCCTTGTAATCGATCATGTTGGGATTTTCTTCATCAGGACGTTCAGCAATGACTGTGTGACATAGAGAAAGTGTCATGAAAAAGTGAGTAATGAAATTGGCTTGAGCCGTTTCGCTATCAGCTAAGTCGTCATAAAGTTTAGGATCGATAAATGTTGGATTGGGGCCCACATGATCATTTTGAAATAGTCGTGCTTGTTTTTCATACATTTCTTTTTTGGCTTGATCCAAAATGGCTGTTGAATCGTTGATATGAAGAGTACTACTGTCATTATCTACCAAATCTTCAAGATCATCAAAGTCACCTAGTGCTTGATGTTTGGATTGTCGTTTCTCAACAGCTTCTCGAATTTTGGCACCCATGGATGCTTCTGTCGTACCCAAACCATATTTGACACCATTAATAGTACATTTACGATATTCCATCACGTTCTGGGTTAATGTACCCGTTTTGTCAGAAAAGATATATTCGATTTGACCCAAATCGTCCGAAATGTTCCATGTTTTTGCAATGCAAGGCGTATCAGTTTCTGGATGATATATTTCGATATCGGAATAAATGAAATACGCCTATATGTATATATGAATAAGCATTGTATATATGTAGGTGGGTGGGTGTCACGTAAAAATATGAAATAAAAAATTTACCGCAAATGTTTTAACAATTTCAACAGAAATGTACAAAGAAATTGGAACAATATTTTGATACAAAATCAACGTAACCCTGATTTAAATAAGTGAAATTAAATTAGATTATATATTATATATTGATTTTTAGAAAAAATTACATATATGAAAATCTACTTACCAAAATGTAATGAAACCATCATAAGTGGCATTAGTACCACTGATTTCATAATCAAAAAATCGAGCAGAACCTTCAGATCTAAATAAAATACTATCCATCACAGAACTAATAACACAAATAATAGCTAAAATAACAAAGTTGGCTATGACCTAACAGTAATAATAATATATCCACATATATGTAAAGATGAGTAACGAGTGTCTCTTTTTCTTCTTTTTTTTTATATATATAACAACAACTTACATGTGGATTTGTCTTTTTCGCCATCTTACTACGTTTTGAAGGAGTTTGACCTGTATTCATCATAATTTTGGTATCATCTCCAGTATAGACGACTACACCAATAACCCATTCAGTATTACGGACAACACAACCACGTAATAAAATATTATTATAAGTAACTGCTTCAGTCTTTTCATGGGTAATATTTGAGTGAATGGTTTGTTGGTCTTGAATTTGCCATTTCAATACACCACTGTATTGATACAAATTAACATGAGGTGGTTCACTTTCGATATAGAATTCTCCATGTTGACAATCTTTGACTGAATTAATTTCACTTGTTGCCACCAATGCTTGGCGTACTTTAAGATTAGTTTCACCATCCAAGTTTTGTGTTTCGATATAACAAATATGATCCGGGTCTGAAGTCGATAAAATCACGACGTCGGCAGGTACATCTTCATCATTACGAATTAGGATATAATCACCCGGGTGGACGTCTTTCCATGATGTCGGTTTCCAAGCGACATCTCCATTGGCTGCCAAGGGACCTTCCAAGGGTGCTTTCACAGGAGGTAATAATGCCGGATGCACAGTTGATCCTCTGCGTGATGAAGGAGCAGGGGTACTATCGATACGATATAAAACAGAATGTCGTACTTTGTTGGGATTATATGGTTTTTGTGGTGGTCGAAACATGGATCGTAATGTATTAGAACGTAATCTAAATTTACTACCATTTCGTGTAGGTGCATGATGATTATTTCCTTGTTGTTGTTGATGAAAACTTGGTAAAGGTGGTTGTAATGGAGGTTGATCTCCAATTTGTGATGATGCGGATGAAGAAGGTAAATTTAATTCGTTTAATGGTAATTTATCTTCTGTACCTCGACGCGACCGATCGACACCATTTTTCTTTTGTTTATTTTTTCGTTTTGTCAAAGATTCTCGATATGCTTGAGAGTATTTATTTTCAATACCAGCCATCACATAAAAAAATCCAATAAAAATAGAAAAAAATCCACCTGTACTATCAGGTAAATTGGTATTTTTCCAATTATTTAATGTCAATGTTTTTGCATTATTGACACGATCATCACTTTGATTTCGTTTCAGATCTTCAATACCATCTTTGATACCTGTAATAACTAAAATAGCAATTAATGGTAACGCAGATACAGCAGGTTGTACGACACCAAAGATAGGAATACATTGTAAAATGACTAAGAACAAGAAATACAAGTTGGCAACGTTACGGAATTGTTCGAATAAGTTCTTGGGTATAAATGAAAGCGGTGTGTATTTGGCTGTTCGAATACGGTTCGAAATATTAAGTTTTTGTTTACGTCGTCCTTTTTCATCAAATTCAGTTGCAGGTAACTCCATGTTTACATAGATACTACGTCGTTGTTGCATATAAGAAGACCGAGAATCCATACGTCGTAAATCATCATTATCTTCATTATCCATATCATCCTCATTTTCTTTTTTATTCTTTTTTAGTCGAAAAGTTGACTTGAATCGTACTCGTTTGACCATTATGTTGTTATTGTTTTTTTTTTCTCTCTCTCTCTTTTAAATTAATAAAAAAAGAATGGAGAATTAGAGTTTACTTTTGTTGTTGATGTTAAAAAAAGAAAAAAAAAAAGTAAAAAGTAAAATCAATTGAATGGAATGAATAAAGGTTTAATTAGTAAGCAGTCAAAATACTTTTTTTTTACTAAAAATAATATTTATACATACGTTCGTTATAAATAGGTGATAATAATATTTGCTTCAGTGCATGAAAAAAAGGAGGAGAGAAAGAGGGTAAAACGGAATAGAAAACAAAAAGAGTTACAAAAAAGTTTTTTTTTGTACGCGATAGTTTTCTTCTAGGTTGAACAGAGTAGAAAAGGAGAAGAGAGAGAGAGAGTTGAGTTAGGGAAAGAAGAAAAGGAAAGTATAAAAAACACTCTATTTTAGGGTGCTTTGTTTGTGATGCGAATATTGTGAGAGAAAAAGTGAGAGTGGAGAGAGAAAAGGAAAAACAGGTTCAAAGTGAGAGAGACTAAAATAAAAAGAAAGGGCAAGGTACCAAAAAGAGAGTTGAGATGGCGGGAAAACAAGTGTTTTTTTTAAGCTCCACGTGCCTATATCCTAATTTTTACTGCGACTTTTTTTGTCGATCTTAACTCGGTTGAATTAGTTACCGAATTCCTTGTTTCCAATCCTTTATATAATCGCTCGAAATACTTTCACATACTTTGTGGTTGTACATAATTCATTATTGAAACCTTTATTGTAGTAGTATTATTATTATTATATAAGATATTTTTTAAATATTATGTTTCACTGTATGACTGAATAAGAAAAATATTTCGATAAGCGTTAAATATTTAAAACCGTAGATCAAACCCAGGGCCCTACCAACAATATTTCCCATTTTCTCCCCCTCTCTCACCCCCCCCAAAAAAATTGATGTCATTTTTTTTAGTACAGAAAATAAACTAGTGTTGTCAATTGGAACAATCTTTTAAAATAAAAGAATTTGTTGTTGATTATTCTAAATAATAATACCATGACTTAATAACTACCTCATTGAATTTATTTTTATTTTTATTTTTGACTAAAAGTAGTACAATTAAGCTTATATTATTTAAGGGGCAGATGTTGCGACAGAGACTTATATTATAACTTTCTGTCGCCGCATTATTTAACCTTTTCTTTTTATATATACATAATATACATAGTAGATATTTATAATAGGTACATACTTGTATGGGCAATAAGCATAAGAAAATATAAAGAAAACATGAGCAGTTGCGGTTAGACAATTATTATTAATATGATTTTTATTACTTTTTGCATAATCCAAAACACATGTAATAATAGTGATAGTTCGGCTATATAAGTTACCGATAACTCTTATTGTTTTAATTTTAGTTACTTAAGTAGCAACTTGACATATATATTATTCTTTTCTTTAATTTGTCATCCATCATAACTATTATTACTACATTTTGAAATACATATCCAAATCATCATAAAGTTTGGTAAAGTACTATATATAAACACAAACAATTTCTCATGTAGTAACTCAATATGTTTGTATTACATTCATCATCACCGGTATTATTATTATTCCTTTGTTATCTCAACTTTATGATAAAGAAACACATGTTTTTATCTTGTTTCATCATATAATATATATTTAAATTTCACATATACTAGTAAAAATAAAAATGTTTATCCATCCCTTCTTCCTCCTTATTTATATTAACATTGACTTTCATAAAAAAAGAATTAAACATGATATATATGTATAACGTGTAAGACAGAAAAATAGAGAGAGAAAAAAAAAGAAGAGATCATGTTTTATTATTATTATTATTATTTTATATAATAAAAGCCATAGTAAAAAATGTTATTTCTTGGTGGTAAATGAGTTTGCAATATTTTTATTGCTTACCAGCCTAATTTAAAATAGATTAATTATCTCTCTTATCTCTCATATATTACCCCTCAAAAAGTTTATCCCCATTAAATTTACCTTATTGGCACCCTTAGCCTTAGCCTTTTCCTTGGTCTTCTCAATAGCGGCTTGACGAGCAGCAGCACGGACTTCAGGCTTTTCGTTACGCTTGGCACGGATTTCATCCCAAGTGGCACCAGCAACGGCACGTTCAGCCTTGACAGTACGACGGGTACGCTTCTTAACAATTTGTTCAGTGATACCCTTCTTGTTAAGACGACGGTAGATTTGAGTCCAGCGAATCTTGCGAGGACTCAAACGTTGGAGAAAGTAAGATTCAGCCTTACCATTAATGAAACGGAAGGTCTATAATTTTATTTTTATAAATAGGGTCGTTTTTGGTTAATTTTCTTTTCAAAGTTATTATGTCGACTTTCATTCGTTATTTTTTTCTTTTTCGTTTATTCGTTTTAAAATTTATTATTATTATTATTTACTCACTCTATATACATATAAAATAATAATAATGATAATTAAATTAGTACAATTTTATTTTTAATGTTTGATATCTAAAATAATATTATATATAATTAAAAATTGAATTGAAATTTACCTGCTGTCAATGCGAACGTAAACCTTACCCTTGGAAGGGTAGATCTTGTAGCCGGAGAAGGAGCAAATCTCGAGCCTATATTATATCATTCACAAAAATTAAAAATTTAATTCCAATACAATTATCCATCCATCCATTCCATCGATTAATTCATCCAATTTTATCCATTTCGAATCCTTTTCGTATATTGTATTATCCATATCTATCTATCTCTCCCACTCGTTTCTTTTTTTGATGTTGATCTCCCTTCTTACTTCATCGTTGCCGTGGATATGCAAAAAGAGAAGGATTATTGGGTTTCAAGGATTCACTTTACTTGTCAACCGCGTCCTCCCCGGCCCGGACTCACGGCCTTTGAATATTTTTTGGGGATATATTGATTGATTTCAATTCTGATCTTTTTTGTTATTCCTGTAAGAAGTACTATTATTCAAAGGAAGAGGTATAATACATTTTTTCTAAAAATCAAAGAAAACTTTAGTGTATAAGAACAAGAGAATAGAGTCAAGTAGTAGTAAACGTTTGATTAAATATGTAAATGATATTTGCTTAAGATAATGAGGATCATTCAACGACAGTAACGTTTTTGTTATCGTACGAATAACTGATCCATATATTAAATCCACCATAAGTGATGAAAAGAATATGGGTTATTTTATAAATACGTACATGAAGTAATTGTCTTTTAGATAGACATTCTAAGTCATGAGAGAAAGAAACCCCACCTCTATTACTACACTTTAATATTCTATAGTATAGTTAACGCTCGGAAGTGTATAGTGTAGTCAGATCAATACTCAGAATGAAGAAGAAGCTATATTATGAGGTGAAATAGAACCTGATTGATTTTTTTTTATATAAATAACCTGGTGAGGTTAAATTTCTTTTATTACGGTAGATACATGTATGAAAATGGAACAAAGGAATATAACACCAGAAAGAAGAATAATACATAAAATTCAAGAATTAGATTGGGTTCAACATTCACTTTGATAATCGATATTTAATCGAACTAACCAGATTCATTATAATAATCATTTTCTCACTCAATTCAAACAAGATAAAATCACAAGAAGAAAAAAAATAACATCGGACAATTAGGATAACAAACTAGAAGATAGATTGTGTACAATTTTGTGCAATGACATACTGCCATCATTAATTTTTTTTAAAAAAAAGTAGAATCAGCTGTAAACATGCATAATTTATATCTTCACGAGTAACATAGCATCTACCTTTGTAAATGCCCAACCATGCTGTCGAGCGATTGTATTCGACTACCTCATGTTTGTATGTTGGACAGATACGTGGCCATTTAATTTTGCCAATGGATTCTTCTTTGACGATAAATGCATAGAAATGATTCATGTGTAAGTGCAATACAATGGGCGTAATATCTTGGACTTGTTCAGGATGGGTAACCGACGAAGCTTCTTCGAAAGGCAGATATGTATTGGATTCTATTCCTGCAAGTATGACGACAGGTCGCTTACATACTGTAGCCAAAAGAACAGCACAATCAATACTATCAAACCAGTTAATGGAGCTCACAGATCCCTCTGGTTGATAGAGTTTTTCGCGTAGTTTTTCATAGTCCAATACACCAAACAACTGTTTGAAAAAAGCTTGTTCTTGTTTTAAACCAGCTCGCATAATTTCTTTTAGTGTGTAATAATGCTTTTCATCATTAAACATCACAAGAGAAGCTGCTCTCCAGCCACAGTTACCATCATCTTTCGGACAGAAGCGTCCAACAAAATCCTCCTTGTCGAATTTGTATTGCTGAAAAATATACTCTGGAATATTTGAAAGATGAAGCTTTTTAAACAAGAGATTATACCTACCCCCTCAAATATAATATATAGTTAGTAATTTAAATTCATACCTACCTCCCATTTTATTCGTTTCGTTGATGTTTGATGTTTGCTGGCAAAGTACCACTCACCTAGCAGACGGATCTAATGTTTT
Source organism: Circinella umbellata (assembly GCA_025093555.1). Lineage (NCBI taxonomy): Eukaryota > Fungi > Mucoromycota > Mucoromycetes > Mucorales > Lichtheimiaceae > Circinella > Circinella umbellata. Next base: position 61,362 of record JAIWNF010000017.1, on the reverse strand, counting down.
GAGGCGTTTTACTTCTCTTTCTTCTGATTCTTGTTTTCGTTTTTGTTTGGCTTTCTTGTATTCTTCGGGAACTTTTTTAGTTTGTTCTTCACAACGTTTCGTCAATCTTGCACGTCTTGCCTTCGACTCTTCTTCGACGTGGCTTCTTTTGTCTTTTGTCCCATTCTTTAATCCTTGCTTTCCATTTTTTTTCTTGACCTATTAAATAAAATGCATGAGTATAAGAATACTAAAATAATCCATTTGTGTAATATAGATGTTTTGTACTTTATCAGGGCCAAAAAGAGGCTTTGTCGTGTCTGGCGCACGACTGTTATTGATAAACCGTACAGTTTGTAAATCAGAACTATTATTATAATAAGTTATAAGTATTATTTCACATTCAATAATATCTATAAATAAATAATACCTTTGCTTGCGTGAATCCTTGACCTTGAAAGCGTCATCAAAGTATATGAAATCAGCTTCAATTGATTGCAAATAGTAAAAAATGTTACGAAGAGTAACTATAATTGCCTTCTTTCTTTGTACAATTCGATACAAATATCTAGCGTTCGTCATCTCATCCAACATCCGCTTCTCCGATCTACTTTCGTATTCAAATGCGGGGAGGGGTATAATACCCGATCCAATTATTCGATAGATCTGCAAAGTCAAAAAAGTTGCTTATAAATAAAAAATATTATTTTGAAATTTATGCGTGTTTTTTTTAATTATTTAAGGGCAGCAACTCAACTAGTGTCGTTTTGCTTTCTACTATAATGATTTATACATTACGCAATGAAATATGTTTTTATATTTATAATATAAATTACTGCTAGTTGCCATTAGCCATCTCCAAACCATTTTTCGAACTAAAATATTTAATCTAAATCTCTGTTCATATTTGTATGTAAAAGGACAAACCAACTACTATAACAATTGTTACGTTATGGAATATCTTTTTTTTTTTTTTTTTTACTTTCAAAACTAAAAGTTATTATAGATTACTTCTCTATTTTGTTTGATTCATTACAATACAATGGGTCTTCCTGCTTTGACTATATTTCTACCAAGAATAAAAAAAAAAGGACACGTCCAATCTAACCCATGAAGTACCTTATATTAATTTGGATGGAAGGATCAAGAACTTCACTACTTGGTTCGCCAGTCTGAAAATTCCAAAAAAAAAATACATCAGTTTGCAAAGAGCATATTTCATTCTGTTGAGCAGAACAGTCTTGCGAAAATCCAAGAAAGATATCAATAGGGCAAACGTTGGGGGAATATCGATAAAGACTATGAAAATAGTTGAGTTTTTATTGACAACACTCGGTTTTATATCAACATGAAGCACTTTATAAGGTGGTCGTAACATCAAAGACAAGGTCAAATATGCCTACTATCATTTGGGAACTATCTCACCATATGGTGTGGTCAACATGAAGGTAAAGTCTCTCAAGGGTAATGGGACCTTTTAAGAAATAAAAACCTGCAATTTTCTAGTTTGACTATAATTGAAAAAAAAAATGCGGATTAGTTACTTATCATCGCTTTAGTTTTATCTCGATGACCTTAGATATCATGGATAACTATTAGCTATTCAAAAAGTATCATCGTATAACGGACAATGCCCAAGTCATAAGCATACAGGTATCAGAAATTACATTTATACCCATCCGAACCCAACTCAATCAAACAGGCGCTGTTTTTGTAAATAAATTCCTCATTTTGTCCCAAAATGAATTTATGCAGCACGGAGAAGCGCCAACATACAACTTCTTTTTATTGCACCATGGCAATCACGAGCTCAGTGACGCATTCTGAACCACAAAAAGGTAATTTTGATCTGTTAAACCATTTTTGAATTGCATTGTTTATCCTTGCTGATTATATATATGTCGTAGCAATTACAAATTATTTTGAACCAACTGAAAGACGAACTCTTGCCGGGTTTCGCCGAAACCAATATGTCTACGGTAACCCCAAGTCATCATGGAAAACTTTGGCACATTTGGCACATATGGCACTTCCCAAGTTTCCAAATAAAGGGTTTATTAGGTCATTTGGCATATTGTATGCTGAGAAAGAAACGCTTTCCATAGTGCCGAAGCAAAAATCTTGATATCAAGCAGTGTTGGACTAGTGAATACAAGATAGCAGTGAGAAATCCTAACATTTAACATGTAAGCATATTTTTTTCTTTGTTTTTTTTTTGTCTATTTCCGAGCTCACCATCCCTTTTTTTTTTTTCCTTCTTTAGGTTGAAGGTGCTCCAGATTGGTACAAAGCTATTATAAGAAGTTTTGGTAGTAAAATCACTGTCACTAATACCCCGCCACCAAATACACCAAATACCACTGCTTCGACTTCTTCAAAACCGTTTGCTGACCAAATGAAAAAAGCCCACAAGTCTATGACTCGAAAATGGACCTTACCTTCGGGTGTAGTAGTGGAAGATAAAATGGTTGAATTTTGTATTAAGCCTGATAAAGAACAGTAAGTGATAGCTACATATGTTAAATAATGAAGGCAAACACAATGTAATCTTTACTATATAACAAATGACTAACAGAGCTATAGCGCTGGACATAGCTTTATACTTGATACTGGAGATTCGTGCTGGAAGCAAGTGTTTGATAAATATGGTTTAAATCGTCTCAAAACTTTTTCTGTTCCCACCTTCGTTCCAAGATGTTAAGGATTATTCAGCATCATTTAGTAATAAGGTAAATTTTATTTTGGTTAGCTGACTCTAGTATCATTTTGAGTAATAATAATATTAAAGTTTCTTTCTATCTCTTCGCTAATTCATAAATGTTTTACTTGGCCAACTTTTACGATAGAACTCGTACGATGAATTGATGGAACACTTGACTCGCCACTCGCCATACACCCGCGAAGAAAGTTACAACGTAACATGGCTCCGACAATCCATCATGAATTTACTAATGAACTATCAAGCAACCCTTTTCTCGAAAAATGGCAGTACTGAATTAGACATTCTTTTTCGTGTATGGTCATGTTTTCAATAATGCATTCGATAAGAGTAAAATTGATGTAAACAGGTATATACATGTTTACACTTTCTCTTCAATATTAATGGGGTACTTTTGGTGGGTATGCTAATGAATTTTTGTATAAATTTCAGTGGTGAAAAAGAAAGTAAGGCGCCAAACTGTAATAACAACTTCAACTGATCGTTTGGAAAGCGGAAGATGCATGGAACATGCGTGGATTTTAAATTTATGTATGTCGGTTCGAACTTTAAATGTGCTGAAGCAGGATGTGTTGATGAAGGTGAATCAGGAACAGAAGAAATGTTTGCTTCGGTAGTTAAAACGAGGTGGGTCTACCTCGATCTGAAATTTAATACCAAGTTAGTTAGATGGGTTATGATCAGTTAGTCCAAGTTGATCCGAGCTGGTGGTCGCGTTGTTCCAGGAGGTCGCGCTGTTTCGATTGATAGGAACTCGAGAGTCTTAAGAAATTACGTGATATGTTTGTTCAGATGCTGGAAAAATATCTCAATAAACAAGGCGAATTATCAATCTTTGGCTTTATCATGATGGGTAATTATTAGCAGTAGTTTATAGTTTTTAAAGATGTATAGTGTACTAATGTTTTATACGTATCCAGGATTTTCTGTTAGCGTATTAGTAATGGACTCGCCTGGATGCAGTATTTGTCGAATCACACGCTCCCCAAGATACAACATCATTTCAGATATTGAAGCATTTACCTATAGGTTACTTCCAATTTTTAAAAATTTCTTATCAGTAAAAAAAAGCCATGGAAATGGATAGAGTGATCAAAGCAACTATTACCAGCCATGTTTCAGCTCCATCTCTCAGTGAATCAAACAGTCCTCCTATTTCCTATTTCATATTATCGCCACAATCATCAACTTGATCGCCAATATTATTGTCATCTTCAAAAGCAACATCGTTCTTGAAGAAATGTTATCTTCAAAAATTGTGTCTATTTCGAAACCATAAAAAAAGCAACGTAACACAGCTGTATCAACCTCACTCTCATATTTTTTGTCTTGTATCAGATAAACAACTTGTGAATTCATCAATGGCTTGAATGAAACAACCACACATCGAAGGGACTCGGTATATTTGTTATAGGGCTATAAAAATCAATTAGGTTTATACTAATATTAGCTCATTATGTTTTTATAATGCCTGATAATCTTTTAAAATAAAAAATGCTCAAGTTTGAAAGTACTACATTATTATCTTTTAATAATCTTATTACATTTATTTATTACCAGCCATTATGTCCTATATAACACCTTTCCATATATAATAAAGCTATATATCATATGCACTACGTACTGTACGTAACTTCCGTTTTCAATTTGGATCGAGTTTTTGGACAGCATTTGTTTATTACAGTACAATATTTCAATCACTCTCGGGTTAATATGTACATTGATAAAGATAACTTTTCTTTGACATTTTATAATTTTGCATTAATATATCATTGTAATCAAAGTACGTAGTATTTATTACTCACAAATACAGAGGGTCCCCGTTAATTTCATAGGGCCATTTCCCAATTTTTTTGTGAAAATAAAGGGGTGTGAAAATTAACGGATACTACGTATGAAATTTTTTTCCAAGAATGTGCATATATTGAATACTTCAGCTTACTACTGTATACAGTATCTTTTAATGTATCAAAATACGTATTAATTAATAACTTATTTCTATATGATCGCTCTTAATGCATTTTTGGAACTATTTCTTTTTTTATTTGAGCATATCTATGACTTTTTTTTAAAAAATAAAAGCTATGTATAGTCCCCAAGAGATGCAGAGATAATTTATATATTATATTATTCCATTTTTTCATTTTTTTTTCCATCTTTCTATATCACTGTTTTATATATACTAAAACAAAATGACAGTAACCAAATCTAACGTTGGCTTGACAGCTGAACACTATAGTATTCTGGCTGAGAAAAAAAAGACTTAACCCGCGAACCATGACAAACCGATCACTAGCATTATGGGCTAAAATTAATTCAACTTGTTTAAGGCACCTGATATTAGTACGGTATCTAAAGGCTTAAAGCGAGAAAAACAAGAAAAGAATAAACATTGAATAAACTCTTAAAAAAAACATGCAAATGGCGTAATAAAAAAAGTAACCCATCCTGTATACTAATTTAATTACAATCCTTATATTTATCACATAATTTTTTTTTGATTTGTATACCCATTAAGAATTCAATGCCGCTAAGTGCTGTGAAAGTGAAATTTACCATTCCTTGATTTTTGGTGAAGTTATTGAGGTGTGAAAATTAACGGATATGAAATTAACGGGGACCATCTGTATCTTGCTAACTATGATATAAAAACGACTTTCTCACCTACTACGTACAAAAGATTCTACACACTTACATTATCTACGTATACATATTATCAGAGATCATAGAAAATAAATGAAAATGTGAAAGTTTTATTATGTCAGTTTTTCCATTCTCTAATTTCTGTGAAAATAATGAGGATGTGAAGTTAACGAATATTAAATTAACGGGGGTCCTCTGTATAAATATTATTTGAGCCTATTTTTTTTTACAAATGAAAATTTCTGAATCTACTTTCTGGGCCACTTCTAGAATTTACACAGAAGTGTACTTACGAAGGAGAAAAGGTAGTACAATTTCACACTTTTTAATATTGATAGCATTGGATTAATTAGGAACTATAGCCAGTTTCTTTGGTACTTGTAAATACTTCAAGTTTGGAAGATGTCTTAACGCCATATATAATATGTCATTATCATTGCAAACAAGATGTATATTATTCATGTATATTTCTTGTACGCAAGTCCATGTATTCCCAAACAATGCTGTTACAGTAAATAGTGATTCCATTGCATTATTAATGTCTTTATTCTGTACTTTTTGTTGCTCGTCAGCACCGGTGGGTAAATTCGGAAAAGGTTCTACATGATTCAATATCTTCGGACGACCATTATTATTATAACTGTTGCTGTTGTTGTCAATAGTGGGAATAATAGCAATAAGAGTAATCCCAGCAAGTATCAATCGTTTACGTTGTTTTGTATTACTTGCAAGGTGTACGTACTATATCTACTGTCACTGTTCGTCGGTTATTTGGAGAATAGACGTCTATAACAAGTTCTTCCAAAACAGGACAATGACTTGTCATATTTGAAATAATATCTGGATTACGGGTATTTAGTAATATGTTATAAAAAACGAGTTTACGTAATCGTGGGGCATGAATTGATTGTAATAGCCGTGTCCAATTGACTAATGTTCTTGCTGCTGTGGCTCCAACAGGCTGAAATGATGATGCTAGCAGTTCAGTAAATGGCATGGTCCCTTTAAATAGCAAGAATTCTAATGTAGAAGCATTTTGTATAAGGTGAGGTTCCACTTTTTCAGGAGCAAAGTTTTTCGTTTCACATTCCATAAAATAACAGAGTTGCTTTTGTTGATGTCGTTTGTCCTTTTCAAATACTGATGATGACGGTAATAACGATTCAGAAGTAACACTATCAGCACCATTTGTCATTGTAGGAAGTCATTCGTCAACTTGTACGTATAATATAAAATTTTTTCGTTATCATTGAGAGTCTTGAAAAGCTATTGTGTACTATGGAGCAAACACAAGGAAAGTATTGTAGGTATCATATCAGAAACTTCTATTTATTTAAAAAAGTAATTCATAAGGGTGCTATCGTCCGGGGATTAGTCACTTTTAGTTTTTCCTTTTGAAGATTGGTGCCTGTGTTGTTTTCTTGTGTGCTGATAATGACATGTGGTCATCTTGCTCCAAAAATAAAAGGTTTGAGTATGGACGTATCAAAGGCACTCAAAAGATATGTTATACCCCACCCAGTCGTGTTGCGCATTTGGCGGTGTACGTAATCTCTTGACATTGCACTTGCTCTAAAGCCTAGAAACTAAAGAACAAATAAAAACTCTGAGCCTGTCACAAGACGAAAAAAGTAGGCCATATTGTGGTTAAGATAAGTTTCAGGCAAATTTACAGTACACAGTATTTCTGGATTGAGGTACTCAACAAAATATATAACTTCGTTCATGACGATACGGGTAGATACCCCTATCGCTTAATACGGCGATCAAATTATAACATCTCTCTTATCAAGCGAGTCTACAAATTAAATTATCCGAATGAAAAAAAAGAAGAAACAAAATGCACAATGTTGATATTTTCGTTCCTGTGTTTAAGTTCTTTTTTACTTTTTGACGCTTGGAAAGTGAGTTAAATTATCACGTGTCTGATGGTGCAGCTGTTGATACCATACGACATATAGCTTATATATCTTATTATATAGTGTAGAAAAGTTAAAAGATATCGAAAGAGAAAATAAAGCAGAAGAACTATGTGTTAAATATATACATTATTTTTTATGTTACATGCCGATCAACCACTGGTTATTTAACTGAGTTTATTCTTATTGGTAACACTGCAGCAACATAAAACTGCGTGGATACAGTGACATATAATAATACATATTTAGGTATATATACTTTAGAAAAATAGCAATATAAGACTATATTATAACAAGTATACAAAATATACAAATACTTTCATTTAGCTGTATAATTCATAATAAGCAATATCATCTGTTTTTCCTATATTTATGTACTTTCCATATAATCGCTGTCAATACGTGATTTTTTAGATGAACATAAACTATCATTTGATGAAAAAACAAAAAAAAAAACGGAAAAACGTAAAAACGTAAAAACGTAAAAATAAGAGCGGATGACAAAGAAAAGAAAGAAGAAAAAAGTAAGGCTATACCATTTTAAGAAATATAAAGGAAGTGAGAGGTATATAATAAAGGTTGAATACTCGTTATCCATGCAACAATGATGTGAACATATAAGGTATGTGATATTTAAAATGAAAATGTAAAAATATTTGATGTGAATAAACTGGATAATGAAGTAGCATGTGAAAAAAAAATATTGGTGATGTGACATGTGTTAGTATTTTGCATTTGAGAATTAAGAGTTTTAAGATGATGTTGAATTTGATGGAGGTGCGGTACGTTGCTTTTTTAATGGTTTTGAATTAGACGGATTTTTTGAAGGTGATGTTTCTTCTGAAGATGAAGAGGCTTTTGAAGATGATGCTGCTTTTGACGATGCGGTTGATGATTGTGTTGATGATATGGAATAAGGAATAGAAGGATTGTTTGATTCACCGAGAGACGGAGTTGGAACATGGCTGGTAATAGTTGCTTTAATTACTCTTTCCATGGTTTTTTTGACTGATAAAAAAAATTTCAAAATTGGAAGTACCCTGTAAGTAAATGCTTCAATGTCTGACGTGATGCTGTATCTCGGGGAGCGTGTGATTCGACAAATACTGCCTCCAGGCGAGTCCATTACTATTACGCTAACAGAAAACCCTGGATATAGAAGATTAGTACACATTACATCTTTAAAAACTATAAACTACTATTAATAATTACCCATCATGATAAAGCCAAAAGTTAATAACTCGTCCTGTTTATCGGGATATTTTTTAAGTAACTGAACAAACATATCACGTAGTGTCTTGGGACACTTGAGTTGACTTTCTGACATTTCCTTTGTTCCTAATTCACCTTCATCAACACGTCCAGCTTCAGCACATCCAAGCTCCGAGCCGTCATACATAAATCTTAAGTCCACGCGTGTTCCATGCATTTTCCGCTTGCCAAGTGATCTATTGGAGTTATTATTACAGCTTGTCGCCTTGCTTTCTTTCTCACCACTAAAATTTAAACAAAAATTATTTAGCATATTTATTAAAATTACTGTATTAGGACCAAACAAAAAGAGTCATATATATACCTGTTTACATCAATTTTACTCTTATCGAATGCATATTGAACACATGACCATACACGAAAAAGAATGTCTGATTCAGTATTGCCATTTTTCGAGAAAAAGTTTGACTGATAGTTCATTAGTAGATTCATGATAGATTGTCGGAGCCATGTTATGTTGTAACTTTCTTGGGGAGTGTATGGGGAGTGGTGAGTCAAGTGTTTCATTAATTCGTCGTATGTGTTCTACCGTAAAAGTTGTCCAAGTAAAACATTCATAAATTAGCCAAGAGATAGAGAGAAATTTACGTATTATTATCACTCTAAATAGTATATATTTATGCTTAGAGTCAGTCAACCAAAATAAAAATTCACCTTATTGCTGAATGATGTTAAATAATCATGAACATCTTGGTCTTCTACTGAAACGAAGGTAGGGACAGAAAAAGTTTTAAGATGATTTAAATCATCTTCATCAAATACTTGGCTCCAGCATGAATCTCCGGTATCAAGTATAAAACTATGTCCAGCGCTATAGTTCTGTTAGTCATTTGTTGTATAGTAGATACTACATTATGTTGCCTTCATTATTTAACCCATGTAGGTATCACTTACTGTTCTTTATCAAGCTTAGAACAAAATTCAACCATTTTATCTTCGACTACTACACCCGAAGGTAAGGTCCATTTTCGAGTCATAGACTCGTGGGCTTTTTTCATTTGGTCAGCGAATGGTTTAGAAGAAGTCGAATTAGTGGTATTTGGTGTATTTGCTGGTGGGGTATTAGTAATTTTACTACCAAAGCTTATTATAACAGCTTTGTACCAATCTGGATCACCTTCAACCTAAAGAAGGAAAAAAAAGGGATGGTAAGCTCGGAAATAGACAAAAAAATACAAAGAAAAAAACATTTACATATGGAATGTTAGCACTTCTCACTGCTATCTTGTATTCACTAGTCCAATACTGCTTGATATCAAAGGATTTTTGTTAATGGTTAGTGAAGACATATTGGTTTCGACGAAACCGGCAAGAGTTGGCCTTTCAGCTGATTCAAGATAATTTTTAATTACTATAACACATAAATAATTAGCAACAATAAACAATGCAATTCAAAAAGAGGTTTGACAGTCAAAATTACCTGTTTGTGGTTCGCAATGCATTACTGAGCTGGTAGTTGCCATGGTGATATATTAGAAAGAAAGAAGTTGTGTGGAGAAAATTGTTGCTGCGAAACGCGTCGAAAGCTTAAATTTCACGCGACTTCGTACTCCGCCTGGTATGATGCTTTGTTACACAACGAAACCGAAAACCAAGTCACTGTTGCTATTAACTAAGCTAGCTCCGTGCTATTTAGTCTCCATACCATCTCTCTTAGGACCGCTACTATACCGAGGTATAGATATGTTCAAGTGACCATCGTGCACGCTTTGTTACCGAGGTGCTTAGTCTCTACACGATGTGAGCGATTCTTCTTTTTTTTTTCTCTTAGGACCGCTACTATACCGAGGTATAGATATGTCCAAGTGATCATCGTGCACGCTTTGTTACCGAGGTGCTTAGTCTCTACACGATGTGAGCGATTCATCTTTTTTTTTTCTCTTAGGACCGCTACTATACCGAGGTATAGATATGTTCAAGTGATCATCGTGCACGCTTTGTTACCGAGGTGCTTAGTCTCTACACGATGTGAGCGATTCATTTTTTTTTCTCTTAGGACCGCTACTATACCGAGGTATAGATATGTCCAAGTGATCATCGTGCACGCTTTGTTACCGAGGTGCTTAGTCTCTACACGATGTGAGCGATTCATCTTTTTTTTTTTCTTAGGACCGCTACTATACCGAGGTATAGATATGTTCAAGTGATCATGGTGCACGCTTTGTTACTGAGGTGCTCAATCTCTACACGATGTGAACATTGTTCATTCTCCAAGTAAGCGCACTGGTATCGTAGGACGCCGAGATCAACTTCTTAACGTATAAAGGTGAAATCGATACATAAATTAGGGAGGGAGAGAATTTTTTTACTGAAAATGAACTATGTATAATGCGATAATCTGAGTGTGGTAGAACAACCATCATTGCTAACAGTATGTGTATTTTGAAGAAGTGTGCTCTTGGAAATAGGATTGCCAAATAGCTATTGTGACAAGGATGGGGCTTGGTTTGCTGACATTATCCAGCACACGTCAGTATATACGCAATTGGTATCAAAGAAGTAGCGTGTTTATATAGTGAGGATCAGTGTCTTATGTTTTATAATGCTAACATTTACTTTCATTCAAAGCATATTCAATATATAGCAAAACATATAGGCTTTCTCAACTCTTGTTTTTCATCTGTATACTACTAAACAAATAAATATAATTTTTGTGCTGTTTGATATTGAAATTCCGGAACGAAAAACTCTTATACTCTTCAAATATTACAATGGTTACTTAACAGCTTTAATATCCTGTTGTTTTATCCATAATAACTGTTTTTTCTTAATATTATATTACACACTATTGTTGTAAATGTTTTTTTCTGTAAACGAGATACAATCCAGAGAGTGTTGCTTTGATGAAAATGTACACATATAGAAAAAAAAAGAGAGGAGAAGGACAAAGAAAAATCTTTATTTACAAGGATATATACTACCTTAAAGAGATGGGGAAGTGAAAGTCATTTGTTATTATTGATGTTAATATCGGATACCCAAAGTGTGATTTTACAAGTGTTTGATGATAAAAATAAAAAGAAAACTACTGTAATAAGAGTTACAGAGATCTACTGTATCATAAACAAGATATTTGCGAGAAAATAAAACGAAAAATACACATCTAGCTCTTGAATAGAATTATCAAATACAATTATCTTACTGTCAATGGTGGATACGTATGTGCTATTGACGTGCTTGAGATGATTGTTGTGTCTTTCCCTCTATTACGTACCTGGCGGTATCACTAATCATGATATTTGTGAGTAATAAATACTACGTACTTTGATTACAATGATATATTAATGCAAAATTATAAAATGTCAAAGAAAAGTTATCTTTATCAATGTACATATTAACCCGAGAGTGATTGAAATATTGTACTGTAATAAACAAATGCTGTCCAAAAACTCGATCCAAATTGAAAACGGAAGATACGTACAGTACGTAGTGCATATGATATATAGCTTTATTATATATGGAAAGGTGTTATATAGGACATAATGGCTGGTAATAAATAAATGTAATAAGATTATTAAAAGATAATAATGTAGTACTTTCAAACTTGAGCATTTTTTATTTTAAAAGATTATCAGGCATTATAAAAACATAATGAGCTAATATTAGTATAAACCTAATTGATTTTTATAGCCCTATAACAAATATACCGAGTCCCTTCGATGTGTGGTTGTTTCATTCAAGCCATTGATGAATTCACAAGTTGTTTATCTGATACAAGACAAAAAATATGAGAGTGAGGTTGATACAGCTGTGTTACGTTGCTTTTTTTATGGTTTCGAAATAGACACAATTTTTGAAGATAACATTTCTTCAAGAACGATGTTGCTTTTGAAGATGACAATAATATTGGCGATCAAGTTGATGATTGTGGCGATAATATGAAATAGGAAATAGGAGGACTGTTTGATTCACTGAGAGATGGAGCTGAAACATGGCTGGTAATAGTTGCTTTGATCACTCTATCCATTTCCATGGCTTTTTTTTACTGATAAGAAATTTTTAAAAATTGGAAGTAACCTATAGGTAAATGCTTCAATATCTGAAATGATGTTGTATCTTGGGGAGCGTGTGATTCGACAAATACTGCATCCAGGCGAGTCCATTACTAATACGCTAACAGAAAATCCTGGATACGTATAAAACATTAGTACACTATACATCTTTAAAAACTATAAACTACTGCTAATAATTACCCATCATGATAAAGCCAAAGATTGATAATTCGCCTTGTTTATTGAGATATTTTTCCAGCATCTGAACAAACATATCACGTAATTTCTTAAGACTCTCGAGTTCCTATCAATCGAAACAGCGCGACCTCCTGGAACAACGCGACCACCAGCTCGGATCAACTTGGACTAACTGATCATAACCCATCTAACTAACTTGGTATTAAATTTCAGATCGAGGTAGACCCACCTCGTTTTAACTACCGAAGCAAACATTTCTTCTGTTCCTGATTCACCTTCATCAACACATCCTGCTTCAGCACATTTAAAGTTCGAACCGACATACATAAATTTAAAATCCACGCATGTTCCATGCATCTTCCGCTTTCCAAACGATCAGTTGAAGTTGTTATTACAGTTTGGCGCCTTACTTTCTTTTTCACCACTGAAATTTATACAAAAATTCATTAGCATACCCACCAAAAGTACCCCATTAATATTGAAGAGAAAGTGTAAACATGTATATACCTGTTTACATCAATTTTACTCTTATCGAATGCATTATTGAAAACATGACCATACACGAAAAAGAATGTCTAATTCAGTACTGCCATTTTTCGAGAAAAGGGTTGCTTGATAGTTCATTAGTAAATTCATGATGGATTGTCGGAGCCATGTTACGTTGTAACTTTCTTCGCGGGTGTATGGCGAGTGGCGAGTCAAGTGTTCCATCAATTCATCGTACGAGTTCTATCGTAAAAGTTGGCCAAGTAAAACATTTATGAATTAGCGAAGAGATAGAAAGAAACTTTAATATTATTATTACTCAAAATGATACTAGAGTCAGCTAACCAAAATAAAATTTACCTTATTACTAAATGATGCTGAATAATCCTTAACATCTTGGAACGAAGGTGGGAACAGAAAAAGTTTTGAGACGATTTAAACCATATTTATCAAACACTTGCTTCCAGCACGAATCTCCAGTATCAAGTATAAAGCTATGTCCAGCGCTATAGCTCTGTTAGTCATTTGTTATATAGTAAAGATTACATTGTGTTTGCCTTCATTATTTAACATATGTAGCTATCACTTACTGTTCTTTATCAGGCTTAATACAAAATTCAACCATTTTATCTTCCACTACTACACCCGAAGGTAAGGTCCATTTTCGAGTCATAGACTTGTGGGCTTTTTTCATTTGGTCAGCAAACGGTTTTGAAGAAGTCGAAGCAGTGGTATTTGGTGTATTTGGTGGCGGGGTATTAGTGACAGTGATTTTACTACCAAAACTTCTTATAATAGCTTTGTACCAATCTGGAGCACCTTCAACCTAAAGAAGGAAAAAAAAAAAAGGGATGGTGAGCTCGGAAATAGACAAAAAAAAAACAAAGAAAAAAATATGCTTACATGTTAAATGTTAGGATTTCTCACTGCTATCTTGTATTCACTAGTCCAACACTGCTTGATATCAAGATTTTTGCTTCGGCACTATGGAAAGCGTTTCTTTCTCAGCATACAATATGCCAAATGACCTAATAAACCCTTTATTTGGAAACTTGGGAAGTGCCATATGTGCCAAATGTGCCAAAGTTTTCCATGATGACTTGGGGTTACCGTAGACATATTGGTTTCGGCGAAACCCGGCAAGAGTTCGTCTTTCAGTTGGTTCAAAATAATTTGTAATTGCTACGACATATATATAATCAGCAAGGATAAACAATGCAATTCAAAAATGGTTTAACAGATCAAAATTACCTTTTTGTGGTTCAGAATGCGTCACTGAGCTCGTGATTGCCATGGTGCAATAAAAAGAAGTTGTATGTTGGCGCTTCTCCGTGCTGCATAAATTCATTTTGGGACAAAATGAGGAATTTATTTACAAAAACAGCGCCTGTTTGATTGAGTTGGGTTCGGATGGGTATAAATGTAATTTCTGATACCTGTATGCTTATGACTTGGGCATTGTCCGTTATACGATGATACTTTTTGAATAGCTAATAGTTATCCATGATATCTAAGGTCATCGAGATAAAACTAAAGCGATGATAAGTAACTAATCCGCATTTTTTTTTTTTCAATTATAGTCAAACTAGAAAATTGCAGGTTTTTATTTCTTAAAAGGTCCCATTACCCTTGAGAGACTTTACCTTCATGTTGACCACACCATATGGTGAGATAGTTCCCAAATGATAGTAGGCATATTTGACCTTGTCTTTGATGTTACGACCACCTTATAAAGTGCTTCATGTTGATATGTAAGCCAGTCTCTATCTTCTTTTTTTCTACCACCTTTTGTTATACTAAGCTTCCTCACTTAATTGATCGAGCAGACTAGATCGTAAGTATACAAGATTCGATTATGGCGTTATTATACGAACCCTTTTTGGGATTTCCTTTTTATTTTTTCGGGGAGCTTACTGTACCGTCATTGTACCGAACAAAGTTTGTTGTATTGTCCCAATGATAAGTTGAGCGCATCAAATAGTATGCGCACTTCGTCAAACAAAGTTTTTATTCTTTTCAAATGAAAATCCACATTTCGGCTTCAAAAGCAGTTATTTAAGTTTTTTTTAAAAAAGAGCATATGCTGTTACATCACTGAACGGACTTCTAAACTTGAACACTTTTTAATGAGAGCAACCGAAAGTCGTGCCATCTGCCATAATTTGACTACTCTGTCTTCGATCACGCCTTACTATCCTACCGTTTCAATAGCTGCCCATTGACACTTGATATTATGATATATGAGCTTTATGATAATAAGATCACATCTGTGTATAGATGATAGATTATTCTTATTTATCAGGTAATACGTAATGAATATCTTTTACTCAAACCCCCTTTACCAATGTAAGTATTACTTTTGATTAATGGAAGTACATGATATGCATGTTAACTTGACCACTTATACATTATTACAATTCCAAATATGATTTTTGGAAAATGGTTTATCTTATAAATACACATTTGGTCTTCTTTATCTTTTTTTTTTAATAGTTATTGTACTTATTTTATTGTTTTTTACTACTAACATTTATATTATTTTCAAATTTTTCCTTTAGTAAAAAGATTTAATCAACTTTCGCATTATTTATCATTTTATTTCATCCCTGTTATAATTTCGTACTCTATTTATAGTAAGTTGAATAAGTTAATTCATTATCATTACACTACTGAACCAAAAAGAAAAGTATTTAAAACGAAACAAAAGCACCGGCTTTTTTAACGTCATTATATGTTGGAAAATATTATCTATGCAAAGATACAACTTTCACGGCAGGGCAGGGTATCAATGGCACGACCAAGTACAGCGGAATAAAATAAACGCAGTCATGGGGGGATGGCACGACCGCAGGATGGCACGACTTTTAGTACATGCCGTGGTTGGATAGACAGAAACAAGAAAAACTATTATTTTGAAAAGTTATGCGTGTTTTTTTAATTATTTAAGGGCAGCAACTCAATTAGTGTCTCCTTTTCATCGTCCTGCTTTTGTCTATTTATACATTACGCAATGTAATATGTTTTTATATTTATAATATAAATTACTGCTAGTTGCCATTAGCCATCTCCAAACCATTTTTCGAACTAAAATATTTAATCTAAATCTCTGTTCATATTTGTATGTAAAAGGACAAACCAACTACTATAACAATTGTTACGTTATGGAATATCTTTTTTTTTTTTTTTTTTACTTTCAAAACTAAAAGTTATTATAGATTACTTCTCTATTTTGTTTGATTCATTACAATACAATGGGTCTTCCTGCTTTGACTATATTTCTACCAAGAATAAAAAAAAAAGGACACGTCCAATCTAACCCATGAAGTACCTTATATTAATTTGGATGGAAGGATCAAGAACTTCACTACTTGGTTCGCCAGTCTGAAAATTCCAAAAAAAAAATACATCAGTTTGCAAAGAGCATATTTCATTCTGTTGAGCAGAACAGTCTTGCGAAAATCCAAGAAAGATATCAATAGGGCAAACGTTGGGGGAATATCGATAAAGACTATGAAAATAGTTGAGTTTTTATTGACAACACTCGGTTTTATATCAACATGAAGCACTTTATAAGGTGGTCGTAACATCAAAGACAAGGTCAAATATGCCTACTATCATTTGGGAACTATCTCACCATATGGTGTGGTCAACATGAAGGTAAAGTCTCTCAAGGGTAATGGGACCTTTTAAGAAATAAAAACCTGCAATTTTCTAGTTTGACTATAATTGAAAAAAAAAAATGCGGATTAGTTACTTATCATCGCTTTAGTTTTATCTCGATGACCTTAGATATCATGGATAACTATTAGCTATTCAAAAAGTATCATCGTATAACGGACAATGCCCAAGTCATAAGCATACAGGTATCAGAAATTACATTTATACCCATCCGAACCCAACTCAATCAAACAGGCGCTGTTTTTGTAAATAAATTCCTCATTTTGTCCCAAAATGAATTTATGCAGCACGGAGAAGCGCCAACATACAACTTCTTTTTATTGCACCATGGCAATCACGAGCTCAGTGACGCATTCTGAACCACAAAAAGGTAATTTTGATCTGTTAAACCATTTTTGAATTGCATTGTTTATCCTTGCTGATTATATATATGTCGTAGCAATTACAAATTATTTTGAACCAACTGAAAGACGAACTCTTGCCGGGTTTCGCCGAAACCAATATGTCTACGGTAACCCCAAGTCATCATGGAAAACTTTGGCACATTTGGCACATATGGCACTTCCCAAGTTTCCAAATAAAGGGTTTATTAGGTCATTTGGCATATTGTATGCTGAGAAAGAAACGCTTTCCATAGTGCCGAAGCAAAAATCTTGATATCAAGCAGTGTTGGACTAGTGAATACAAGATAGCAGTGAGAAATCCTAACATTTAACATGTAAGCATATTTTTTTCTTTGTTTTTTTTTTTGTCTATTTCCGAGCTCACCATCCCTTTTTTTTTTTTCCTTCTTTAGGTTGAAGGTGCTCCAGATTGGTACAAAGCTATTATAAGAAGTTTTGGTAGTAAAATCACTGTCACTAATACCCCGCCACCAAATACACCAAATACCACTGCTTCGACTTCTTCAAAACCGTTTGCTGACCAAATGAAAAAAGCCCACAAGTCTATGACTCGAAAATGGACCTTACCTTCGGGTGTAGTAGTGGAAGATAAAATGGTTGAATTTTGTATTAAGCCTGATAAAGAACAGTAAGTGATAGCTACATATGTTAAATAATGAAGGCAAACACAATGTAATCTTTACTATATAACAAATGACTAACAGAGCTATAGCGCTGGACATAGCTTTATACTTGATACTGGAGATTCGTGCTGGAAGCAAGTGTTTGATAAATATGGTTTAAATCGTCTCAAAACTTTTTCTGTTCCCACCTTCGTTCCAAGATGTTAAGGATTATTCAGCATCATTTAGTAATAAGGTAAATTTTATTTTGGTTAGCTGACTCTAGTATCATTTTGAGTAATAATAATATTAAAGTTTCTTTCTATCTCTTCGCTAATTCATAAATGTTTTACTTGGCCAACTTTTACGATAGAACTCGTACGATGAATTGATGGAACACTTGACTCGCCACTCGCCATACACCCGCGAAGAAAGTTACAACGTAACATGGCTCCGACAATCCATCATGAATTTACTAATGAACTATCAAGCAACCCTTTTCTCGAAAAATGGCAGTACTGAATTAGACATTCTTTTTCGTGTATGGTCATGTTTTCAATAATGCATTCGATAAGAGTAAAATTGATGTAAACAGGTATATACATGTTTACACTTTCTCTTCAATATTAATGGGGTACTTTTGGTGGGTATGCTAATGAATTTTTGTATAAATTTCAGTGGTGAAAAAGAAAGTAAGGCGCCAAACTGTAATAACAACTTCAACTGATCGTTTGGAAAGCGGAAGATGCATGGAACATGCGTGGATTTTAAATTTATGTATGTCGGTTCGAACTTTAAATGTGCTGAAGCAGGATGTGTTGATGAAGGTGAATCAGGAACAGAAGAAATGTTTGCTTCGGTAGTTAAAACGAGGTGGGTCTACCTCGATCTGAAATTTAATACCAAGTTAGTTAGATGGGTTATGATCAGTTAGTCCAAGTTGATCCGAGCTGGTGGTCGCGTTGTTCCAGGAGGTCGCGCTGTTTCGATTGATAGGAACTCGAGAGTCTTAAGAAATTACGTGATATGTTTGTTCAGATGCTGGAAAAATATCTCAATAAACAAGGCGAATTATCAATCTTTGGCTTTATCATGATGGGTAATTATTAGCAGTAGTTTATAGTTTTTAAAGATGTATAGTGTACTAATGTTTTATACGTATCCAGGATTTTCTGTTAGCGTATTAGTAATGGACTCGCCTGGATGCAGTATTTGTCGAATCACACGCTCCCCAAGATACAACATCATTTCAGATATTGAAGCATTTACCTATAGGTTACTTCCAATTTTTAAAAATTTCTTATCAGTAAAAAAAAGCCATGGAAATGGATAGAGTGATCAAAGCAACTATTACCAGCCATGTTTCAGCTCCATCTCTCAGTGAATCAAACAGTCCTCCTATTTCCTATTTCATATTATCGCCACAATCATCAACTTGATCGCCAATATTATTGTCATCTTCAAAAGCAACATCGTTCTTGAAGAAATGTTATCTTCAAAAATTGTGTCTATTTCGAAACCATAAAAAAAGCAACGTAACACAGCTGTATCAACCTCACTCTCATATTTTTTGTCTTGTATCAGATAAACAACTTGTGAATTCATCAATGGCTTGAATGAAACAACCACACATCGAAGGGACTCGGTATATTTGTTATAGGGCTATAAAAATCAATTAGGTTTATACTAATATTAGCTCATTATGTTTTTATAATGCCTGATAATCTTTTAAAATAAAAAATGCTCAAGTTTGAAAGTACTACATTATTATCTTTTAATAATCTTATTACATTTATTTATTACCAGCCATTATGTCCTATATAACACCTTTCCATATATAATAAAGCTATATATCATATGCACTACGTACTGTACGTATCTTCCGTTTTCAATTTGGATCGAGTTTTTGGACAGCATTTGTTTATTACAGTACAATATTTCAATCACTCTCGGGTTAATATGTACATTGATAAAGATAACTTTTCTTTGACATTTTATAATTTTGCATTAATATATCATTGTAATCAAAGTACGTAGTATTTTATTACTCACAAATATCTTGCTAACTATGATATAAAAACGACTTTCTCACCTACTACGTACGTACGTACAAAAGATTCTACACACTTACATTATCTACGTATACATATTATCAGAGATCATAGAAAATAAATGAAAATGTGAAAGTTTTATTATGTCAGTTTTTCCATTCTCTAATTTCTGTGAAAATAATGAGGATGTGAAGTTAACGAATATTAAATTAACGGGGGTCCTCTGCATAAATATTATTTGAGGCTATTTTTTTTTACAAATGAAAATTTCTCAATCTACTTTCTGGGCCACTTCTAGAATTTACACAGAAGTGTACTTACGAAGGAGAAAAGGTAGTACAATTTCACACTTTTTAATATTGATAGCATTGGATTAATTAGGAACTATAGCCAGTTTCTTTGGTACTTGTAAATACTTCAAGTTTGGAAGATGTCTTAACGCCATATAAAATATGTCATTATCATTGCAAACAAGATGGATATTATTCATGTATATTTCTTGTACGCGAGTCCATGTATTTCCAAACAATGCTGTTACAGTAAATAATGATTCCATTGGATTATTAATGTCTTTATTCTGTACTTTTTGTTGCTCGTCAGCACCGGTGGGTAAATGCGGAAAAGGTTCTACATGATTCAATATCTTCTGACGCCCATTATTATTATAACTATTGCTGTTGTTGTCAATAGTGGGAATAATAGCAATAAGAGTAATCCCAGCAAGTATCAACCGTTTAAGTTGTTTTGTATTATTTGCAAGGTGTACTATATCTACTGTCACTGTTCGTCGGTTATTTGGAGAATAGACTTCTATAACAAGTTCTTCCAAAACAGGACATTGACTTGTCATATTTGGAATAATATCTGGATTACGGGTATCTAGTAATATGTTATAAAAAACGAGTTTACGTAATCGTGGGGCATGAATTGATTGTAATAGCCGTGTCCAATTGACTAATGTTCTTGTTACTGTGGCTCCAACAGGCTGAAATGATGATGATAACAGTTCAGTAAATGGCATGGTCCCTTTAAATAACAAGAATTCTAATGTAGAAGCATTTTGTATAAGGTGAGGTTCCATTTTTTCAGGACCAAAGTTTCTCGTTTCACATCCCATAAAATAACAAAGTTGTTTTTGATGTTGCTTGTCCTTTTCAAATACTGATAATGACGGTAATAACAATTCAGGAGTATCACTATCATCATCACTCATTATTGCGGTATGTTTAAAAAGCACACTATCATTATCTGATATATTGCCCCGAAAGTATTTGAGTTTTGGACATGATGTAAAAATTTCATTTAGATCAAGATTGATAAAGTCGTAGCAAAATGTAAATACTCTATCGCCCCGTAATTCATAGGATAGATATTGAAGGTTAGGACTGTGTTCTAGTACATGTTTAATTTGCGATACTAAAGTAGTATCAGAACATCGAGATTCTACGGTAAACCGAAGTAGGTGAGGAAACAATGGGCGTTGTTGCAGTGATAATTCATGGTGCTCATAAATCGGGGGAAGAAACGGTGATTTTGGTCTGGTAATATTGGAACTTGTTGAATTTTTTTTTCTTTGGCGAAAACTACCATAGTAGGTTCGAGAGTATGAGAAGTGAATTAAATTTGGACAAGTGTTGATCAGATGAATAAAGTATAAATCGGCTGAATGTTTAGTGAATTCGAGTTTCTTTGTTGATGGTGATGCAAGTTTTTGTAATAGTCTTAAAAGTAATACCTCGTCTCGTGAATCACAATGAACAAACTCTATTACGTATATATACAATTTTAAAATACAGTATACCAATGAGTATAATATAAACGACGTGTCCTTATTAATATCTCTCTATATTAAATTTAACTCTTAGATTTTACCAATAGATTCAATTCGATTACAATGACTCTTTACCAATTTATTCATTGCAATATATAATTTTTCTTCTTCATCATCACAAAATCCATCAAATATAATATGTTTAACATGTGGTCCAATACATTCTTCCCATAGTAACAATTGTTCTTGTTGTTGATGATCTTTATATTTTTCGTGAAGTATTGTATTAGAAGTTGTAATATCAGTCGGATATAGTCGTAGTTGAGACCAAACAGATTGACTATAAGAGGGTACTTGTTGTTTCCAAGTGTGACATACTTGCATACATTTCAAACAATCATGTTGCGTTAGATATAAAACAATTTTGGTTATAATATCAAAAGGTAATATGAGTTTCTTATCATTATTGTTGTTATTATTTGCAAGTAATTGTAGAAAATGATTGATTTTCATTTTTTCTTGTTAAGAATAATATAGTTGGAAATATTAAAGATATATTATCTCGATTTTATATCTACGTTAAGAGAAAATGAAGGCAAGAAAGAATAATAAAAAAAGAAGAATTTTTTTTCCATCTGTTTAGATTGTATTTTATTTTTATGCCAATAATGTCATGACGACCAAAAAAAAGAAGGTGGGGTCAAAGCGTTGTTGTGTAACATATGTTATGAAGAGAATATAGATACTTCAGTGGGGGGGGGTTTGACGTATGTACGTAATACGTAAACAATGATGAATGATTATAATAGTGGTTATAGAAGGAACCAGGTGTTATGCATGTGTGGCTGTCATCATCAAAAAAAACTATTTTATTTCATATGTCCTATCTATAAACAAGCACTCTTGGCTAAGCTCGTGATCTATCATTCGTAGGCCAATGTGTTATTTTTTTTGTATACTGATGTGAATGACTTGGTATATGACATACGTGATAAATGATACATGGTATTAATATTGCCCTTTTCTATTGGGTTTTACATGTAAATTCGTTTCTATGATGAATGTATCTCGTTCATAACATAGAAAGAATAACTCGTTCAGATTTGTTCAAGCTTATTATCATTAGAACGTACCTAATAATAATAATAATAAAGCTGCAATATCATTATAAGTCTAATAATGTATATTTCTATACGCAAGATGAAGAGATGGATTAATCTCTGTGGTGTTTGACTCCGTTTTTCCCACAATTTTATTTTTATTTTTCACCGCTCCAACTTTATATTGATTAGACTATGTAAATCGTCGTTAAGATTTATTAATAGTAATTGTTGTCTAATAGCCATCAAGATAATAAATCTTTAATTTTATGCAAGTATATGGCATGATTTTTTTTTTTGAAAAAAAGAGCATTGATTCCAAGTACAAGTACAAACTAAATCAAATAAAATTAGTTATAATAATCTATAAAGTTTAAAAAATAAAACACGAGCTGTTTGTAATACAGAATGAAATATAGATGGTGCGTATTTGGAAAGAAAAAGAAGAGTTTTTGTAAATAAGTTGTTATCGATCTTTCTTTTTTTTTTTTTTGGTCCAGTGTATGTTTTCAAACTTGATAAAAATAAAAAGAGTCTTCATTTATTTCAATTTATATTAATAGTTTTAATAATAATAATAATAATAATAAACATCGATTGGAATAATGATCGCGCAGATTACATCCATAAACTTCAAAAATTTTACGGACACCAAGGCCGAAATATGCTTTTTTTTAATTGTGTTACAACTGAGTTTTTATTTTTTATTTTCTGTGTGTGTTATGTGTGTGTAGTGTTGTTTTACTTATAAGTTATCGTTACACCCTATCTTTTTTTCGGTCTGTCATATTCATAAGTCCCCCCCACCCTAGTCTAAGTAATTTTTTTTTTACTTTCCTTCTACCACACCCCCCACTTTTGAATATTCGTCCCTTCTTTTTTTTTTTCTTTGTTCACCTTTTACTTCTCTTTCCTCTCTCTTTCTCTCTCTCTCTTTGTCTTATCTAGGATATATCAGATAGAATGGCTCAACCGTCACCTGCTTTACTTGATACTCTTGACATGGTATTTCTTGGTACCATTGGTCTCGGTACTATTGCCTGGTTTGCACGTCGTCAAATTGCTGAAAAGATTTTTGGATCAAAAGAACAAGATACTAATGAAAAACTTAATGGAAATGGTACTGCACCTAAAAGAGAACGTAACTTTGTCAAAGTTATGCAAGAACAGGTAAAAAAAAAAAAAAAGAAAAAGAGAAAGGGAAAAGAATTACTCTTTTTTCATTTTGAATTTGATTAACTAAAGAATATATATAAAAATTGTAAAATTAGGGTCGTAAAGTGATCTTTTTTTATGGTTCTCAAACAGGTACAGCTGAAGATTACGCCTCACGTTTAGCTAAAGAATGTCAACAAAAATATGGTGTGAATTGTATGACAGCCGATATTGAATTATATGATTTACAATATTTGGATACTGTACCTGAAGATTGTTTGGTATTTTTTATTATGGCTACTTATGGTGAAGGGGAGCCTACTGACAATGCAGTTGATTTTTGGGAATTATTAATGGAAGAAGAACCTCAATTTTCTGAAAATGAAGATTTGAAAAACTTGCGTTATGTTATGTTTGGTTTGGGTAACAAAACTTATGAACATTATAATGAAGTTGCACGTAAAATGGATCAACGATTCAGTAAATTGGGTGCTCAACGTATTGGTGAAAGAGGTGAAGGGGATGATGATGCATCTCTTGAAGAAGATTTTCTTGCTTGGCAAGATAATATGTGGCCTGTATTTTGTGATGCTTTAGGTGTGGATGAAACAAATACTGCTAATGGTCCACGACAAGCTACTTTTTCAGTTGAAGAACTTGAAGGACAAGAAGATATGGATCAAGTTTATTTAGGTGAAATTGGTGAAAAACCAAAAGAAGGAGCGTAAGTATTTTTGTCATTGATAATTTCACCCCTGTTTTTTACGGCAAAGAATCAAAGATATACTGATTGAATTTTATATATATTAATTATTTTAGAAGAATTATTTATGATGCCAAACGACCTTATAATGCCCCTATTACTTCTCGCGATCTTTTCCAGAATACTGATCGTCATTGTTTACATATTGAAGTAGATGTTTCAGATTCCAATTTAACTTATCAAACAGGTGATCATATTGCAATCTGGCCTACTAATAATGAAGATGAAGTTACACGTCTCGCATCGATGCTTGGCTTATCTGATAAGCTTGATGTTCCCGTGATGGTCAAAGCTATTGATTCGACTGCTTCTAAAAAATATCCATTCCCTGTTCCCGCCACCTATCGATCCATTTTCCGTCATTATCTTGATATTTGTGCACCTACTTCTCGTCAAACTTTAATGTCTTTGGTTGAATATGCTCCTACAGAAGAAACCAAGGAAGTTTTACGTCAATTATCCAAGGATAAGGATGAATATCGTTTAAAGGTGGGAGAAGCTGTTCGTAATTTGGGTGAAGTTCTTGAATTCGTTGCTGGTAATCAAGCTAAGCCAGGCTTTTTTAATACTGTTCCATTTGATTTGATTGTGGAAAGTATTTCTCGTCTTCAACCACGTTATTATTCTATTTCATCCTCTGCCAAAGAATCCCCAAAGAAAATTGCTGTTACTGCAGTCACTCTTACTTATCAACCTGATCCCACTCCTGAACGTACTGTTTATGGTGTCTGTACTAATTATTTATGGCAATTACATGCTGCTGCTAATAAGGTAGAAGATGGTCAAAAGTATCCTACCTATGATTTGGCTGGTCCACGTAATGCTTTACAAGGTGTTAAAGTACCTGTTCATATTCGTCGATCTCAATTCAAGTTACCTCGTAATCCTAATGTCCCTGTTATCATGGTTGGACCTGGTACAGGTGTTGCTCCTTTCCGTGGATTTGTTCATGAACGTGCTGCTCAAAAGGCTGAAGGTAAACCTGTTGGACCTACTTTATTATTCTTTGGTTGTCGTAACTCGGAACAAGATTATTTATATAAAGAAGAATGGCCTGGATTATTTGAAACTCTTGGTGAAGAATCTCGTATGATTACTGCATTCTCTCGTGAAACAGATAAAAAAGTATATGTACAACATCGTTTACAAGAAAATGGAAAAGAAGTATGGGAATTATTGAAAAAGAATGGTACTATCTTTGTATGTGGTGATGCTAAAAACATGGCTCGTGATGTCAATCAAACCTTTGTTAACTTTGCCATTGAATTTGGTGGTTTAACTGAAGAAAAGGCTCATGATTATGTCAAGAACCTTAGAAACAGTGGTAGATACCAAGAAGATGTTTGGAGTTAAATATCTTCTTTTTCTTATTAATCTTAATCCTCTCTCCCTTCAAAAAGAAAGTTTACTTTTGAATTTTTTTTTCTTTTCATCCCCTTTCTTTCCTAATATTATATCAACAATTTTAAAATTATATAAAAAGAAAATTACAAATGTATAGAAACCCATCTTTTTCTTCTTCTTCCATTCTTTCGCTCTCTTTGTCTTTCTCTCCCACTCTCCATAATCGATTATCCTTTTATTTTTATTTTTATTTTCAATTTGCTTTATTATTACTATTACTATTCTTATTATTACTATTCTTATTGTTGTTATACTTTTAGATTTCAAACAAACAAATTAAAAGGGGTCACGCTTCAATCAAAACGGGACTTAATCCATTTTATATTTTACAACAGGGCCACACTCAAGTCAAAATAAAAGAAGAGATTCTTTATTATAATGCAGTAAATTGCTTATTATTATTATTATTATTATTATTATTAAGTGATTCGATATTAAGATTGATTGGATGATTGTGTCTGTAATTGTATTGTATTTATTGTTTCTTTGGTATCTCCTTGTTGATCATGATGATGGGGTATTACTACAGGTATTCTTTCTTCTGTAGTGACTGTTGTTGGTGATATAGAAGTAATTGAATTAGTTGGTGTAGTCATATTAGGATTTGGAATTGCAGTAATTATTGGGGTTGATTGTGAAGAAGAAGAAGAGCCAAGTGATGATGATGATGATCCTACATTTTGTACAGTTGTTGAAGTTGTAGTACCTGTTGTTGCTGTTGTTCCAACTATGGATGAAGCTGATGATGATGATGATCCTGTTATTGTGGTCGTTGTAGTTGGAGTACCATAAAATCGACTTGGAGAAAATTTCGTTTGAAGATTTTGTAATAATGTATGATTTTCTGGACGTTGAAATTCACGCATGAATTCGGCCCATTCACCGGTATTAAAATTATGCAGTAATTTACGACCAGATACTTGTTTACTTAATAATAAAAATCCACGTCCAAGAACAGAAGATATTTGACAAATACGTTCACCAATAGTTAATCGACGTCGAATTGCTTCCCAGTTTGTATTCACAAGTACTTTTTCAATATCAGATCGACATTGAACTAAAATAGGTCGTGTATCATCATTTTGTCGTTGTTGTTTTTCTATTTCTAAATCTCGATAGGCTAAAAATAATTGAAAATATTCATAATTAAAATAAACACCTGCGTTTCTTGGAGCGAAATCACAATCGTAATGAGCAGGTAAATTAGCAAAGGTAGCAAAACGATGTAAAGGAGAAGACATGGAAGTAGCATTAGGTTGACTTTGTATAATAAGTTTTACATCGTCGTCTACTACGTTAGCTTGATGAAATAAATCATGTTCTGGTACTTTAAGTAAATCTTGAATTATATCATTTCCTATATATATGAATGATTGATACAATAAAGAAAAGAGAAAAATTAGGTTTCTTTTTTTTTTTTATGATTCTTATATGTTGATCTTTTCTATTATAAAGTTTTCCATTTATAATTACGTCGAACAGAATATTCTTTATCGCGTGGACTCGCTTTTTTAGGTCGTTTATTTCCATCTTTATTATTATCATTCGTGTTTTTACGTTTTCCGGTACCACCAACGGCTGGAATTGCGGGTGATGTGACCGAAGCTAATGCCGCTTGTAATAATTGTCTAGGTGATGATTCTGTACCTGCTGCTGCCGCTGCTGCTGCTGCCGCAGCCGCAGCAGCAGCGGAAAGCATATCTTGGTTTGATTGTTGTTGTTGTTGTTGTTGATGATGATGATGTTGAAATTGTTGAAAAAAAGAAATTGATGGATTTAATGCTGTTGAAGATGATGAAGGTGTATTTGGTGTTGTTGATACTCCAGTACCACTTGTTGTTGTTGTTGCTGCTGAAGCAGCGGCAGCCATTTTGAATGGATCGTATTCATTATTAGTATTATTGTTGTTATTCGTAGAATGTGTAGATGGTGTAGGAATAGGGTTAGTATTGAAAAGATGATCTTGTTGTGTTGTCCCTGTTACATTAACAGCATATACTTGACTTTCTTGACGAAACATAACTTTAGACATATGTGGAACTTTAAGAAAAACAACATTATCTCCCAAAGCATGACATAAAGCAAAAAACATAGCAGCTGTTTGCATGGGTGAACGTTGAGTTTTGATATCTTTAACACATTGATAAAAACGTAATATGCGATCATCACTAAGAATATCAGCTAATGTAGGCGATAAAAATAAACAATCTTCTTGTTGTGAGTGTTGTTGTTGAGTGGATGTAGAAGGTGTAGATGATGATGATGATACATTTGTTGAATTATTATTATTATTATTATTACTATTATTATTTGTTGACATATTGACATGAAATGTACCTTGTGCCGAAGAACCTGGGTCCATTATTCTTATCTGGTGTTATTGTTGTTGTTTATGATATATATATATATATATATAAGGTGTGGATAAAAAGTTGTTTGTATATAGGTGTGTATATGTTTATAAATGTTGATTGAAATAAGGGGGGATTTTTAAAGGGACAAAAAAAAAGGATAAGAAAAAAAGAAAAAAAGTTAACTTTTTTCTTGTACTTAAAAAGAACTATTCTGTTCCCAAGACAAAATGGATATAATCGAATGGTTTCCTGAGTAAATAAATAAAGTATTTATCTTGATCAATGCGTTTTTTTTTTCACGTTTTACTTAGACCCAAAAGCAAAAAGAAAATAGTTTCCGGAATGAAAGGAAGAAGTGATTGTGCGAGCCGTAAAAACAAGTTTCCGGTTCATGAAAAATAAAAAGAAACTCCCCGTTCTTTTGAAAGATTTTTTTTTTCTTTGGAGAAAAAACAAAGTAACAGTCACCGGGTTCGGGTCCTACCTCCCACACACACACACACAGCATGTGGTCCTGCATAAACCGAAATATATCGGAAGAATCGGCTTGTTTTTATTTTTTAACTTGTTAAAAATATTTAAACGCCATAGTACGTACGTTTAGTTTAAAAGCAAAACTTACTGAATTTTATTGATTTTTATGTCACTGTTTATTTATTTTGTGTCCAAAGTATTATTTTTGTTTTTGTTTTATCTTTTTTTTTCTTTCGATACGTTTATCATATAACTTACATTATTATTGAATTATGAAAATTTATGTGATTTGACACGCTTCGGTTGAGCAGAGTTTACGAATAATTTATGAGAGAGGTACACTTGTTAGTTGGTAAAACAATAACAAACAAACCCTAATACATTGACCAACAGAATCAGGTGAAAGTAACAGCACTGTGTTTGAATTTAGTTGCAAAGAAGAAAAGATCATAACCAAATATCTTAGTGTAACCCGAGAAATCATAAAGGTACAATTAATATAATAGTTGATATTGTAGAGAAAAAAAGAAACTGTTTATTTTATGAGGTTCACAGTTGCTATTTTGGTATGTATTTTCTCTTCTTTGGCCAAGTGATCATGTTGTTATTTTCTTTATTCGTTAGTTTCTGGGCCTTCAATTAATCATTTATAATATTTTGATCAAGTTCTATTACTGATACATAATACGGTTATTGAGAATTAATATGTAATAGCCGGTAGATATAATAATAGAATGATATTAGAAATCACTTTTATTTTGACTCATGTACACTATATTTAATTTTTACAAAGTACTCACGAGGA
Organism: Circinella umbellata; assembly: GCA_025093555.1. Taxonomy (NCBI): domain Eukaryota; kingdom Fungi; phylum Mucoromycota; class Mucoromycetes; order Mucorales; family Lichtheimiaceae; genus Circinella; species Circinella umbellata. The sequence goes on along the minus strand of JAIWNF010000017.1, from coordinate 31,593 downwards.
AAAAGAAACAAGACTACTTTTAAAAGATCACGGTACATCAACAAGAAAAATTGTAATAAATTTTATAAATGTTAAGTACGTATCTCAATTGTTTAGTACTTAGCAAACTAAAAAATAACAAAAGACTCATTCATCCCCTACAAAAAGAAAAATAACTACGTACGGGGGAATAGATCAAGTTTAAAGTTTAAGTACGTAGCAGTTATGATACAATGCGGTAAGATCACAATAGATTAATAATACATACGTAAACGAAATCACAAAAAGAGAGTTCAGTTAATATGTAATGACGAGATTTTTTAATCAAAAGAAAGTATGCACCAATAACATTAATGTTTGAAGATAAACCAAATAAAGCTTTTTAGATAATTCGGATAATACGATATACTCTTCTTAGGTGATAATTACCTGTATTATCGAGCTGTAAGTAAACTATTTCGCTGTAAGTGTATCAAGGATGAATGGATCCAAGTTATTGGGATTAATTTATAAAGAGAATAAAAAATCGGCGACCTTCAATTATTGTAAAAGGGATAAAGAATAGGTTCAATCACTAAAGTCTAAACATTTATTTTATGTTATTTAAATATAATCGATTTCACTGTTATATTATATCAAGTGGTTACCATGACATTCAATTTTTTAATTGCCATAGAGATAAAGCAAAAAAATCAAAAAATTCAATTCCAGAAATAAGCTCTTTGAAGTTTTTCTTTTTTCACTTTAGTCTTTTTATCGATATTACAATACCTAATAAACATATAATAATGAATAATTTGATTGAACGACAAAGAGGGTAATTTAAAAACTTTTATTAACAAAGAGAAAAAAAAAGGGAAAAAGAAAAAGAAACAAACAAAAAGAAATATTTAATGCTTATAATGTTCTCTTTTATATATTTATTATATATATAGACTTCATGAAGAGATTGAACGTCTGGAACAAGCGATCGTAGATCAATTCATGCAAGATCCAAAAACACATCGAGACCGTTTACGTAATGAACATGTTGTTGATAAATTCTTAACACGTATTTCTGATAAGAGTATTGATTTAAATGATTTGTATGAAGATAAAGATGGGTAATGTATTTAATAATCATTTGTTGTCTCATTTTATATATTATTTTTGTTTTTTTTTTTTCAGAAAAAAGAAAAAACTAACTTTTTCTCATATTCTTTCAATGTATTTATATGTATATAAAGACTTCGACAATCTGAAATTGAAACACTATCTGCATCAACTGAGTTTAGTGAATTTTATGAACGTTTACGTGTTATTAAAGACCACCATCGTAAATACCCTAATGAACCTGTTGAACCACCAGAAATGGAATTTATTCACATGAATCAAATTCATGGCAATGGCGAGGATGGTGAAGAAGACGGTAAGCTTTTCAATTTCTACTTTTTAAAAAAAAATATAATATCTAAAGGGAGAGAGAAAATGAAAATAACTTTTTATATGCCATCTATTCAGAACTCGAAAAAAAGTTCTCTGGTGAAGAAAGTTATGGTCGGTACCTGGATATGAATTCATTACATGGAAAATATATCAATCTCAAGGATGTTAAAAAGTTGGAATATTTACAATACTTAAGCGATTTTGATGATTTTGCTAATGCTTATCCAAAATCTATGAAAACAAGTCCTGAATATAAAGAGTAAGATATTATTATTGTTATTCACATCCATTTTTATATCTTATTCTATACATGTTTATTATTCATATTACTAATGAAATATAAATGGGGGAAATATTTAGGTATTTGAATGATTTGAGTGAATATTTATATTCATTTTTCCGTCGAGCAAAACCATTATTTGATCTTGCAGAATTGGAAGAAAAAGCACGACAAGAATTAGATGAAAAATGGGAAAAAGGTCAACTTGTTGGTTGGGAGGAAATTGGAAATGAAATGTTAGATCCAGAATTATATTGTCAAGCTTGTAAGTTATAACGTATTCATTACTTTTTTACTTTAAAAGAAAAGGAGGATATTAGAAAAGAAAAAGTTCTTTTATATAAAACTAATATGGGGTGCATGTATGTTTTTTATTTGTTATGGATAGGTCAAAAACAATTTACAAAAAAAACTGTATATGATGCCCATTTGACAGGAAAAAAACATAGAAAGAATGCAGAAAAATTAAACAATGAACAATCGACAACAAATGGTGACTCTGAAAATAATACAAAACAAGATCGACGAAAAGAACTTGCATGGAAAGAATTATTAATTACAAAATATGCTGAAGGTTTATCAGATGTCAGAGAAGAAACAAAAGCAAATGTGGAACGAAAACAAGCACTTACTGATAAAGAACGTACCGTAAGTATTCTTATAAATAAAAAGAGATAGAGGTTGAGATTGAATGGGGGTGGGGATAAAGGAAGTAAAAATATTATGTTATAGATAAAAATAACACTCATTTTAAATTATGTTTTGAAAAATCATCTACTCTATATAATAGCTTGAACAAGATCTAGAAGAAATTGAACTTGCTGAACAAGATTCAGATGACGATGAAGAAGATCGTATATATAATCCACTTAAATTACCCCTCGGTTGGGATGGTAAACCAATTCCTTATTGGTTATATAAACTTCATGGCTTAGGTGTGGAATATCCTTGTGAAATTTGTGGTAACTATGTATATATGGGTCGTAAAGCTTTTGATAAACATTTCCAAGAATGGCGACACGCTCATGGTATGCGTTGTCTTGGTATTCCAAATACTCGACATTTCCATGAAATCACAAAAATTGACGATGCTTTCTCTTGTAAGTAATTATATATATAAAGGGAACGAAGATCAGATGATGATAGTTTACTAACTAATTTTATAAAAATATAGTATATGGAAAGTTAAAGAAAGAAAATGCTCAAGAAGATTTTGTTCCAGATTCAATGGAAGAATATGAAGATGATGAAGGCAATGTATTTAATAGAAAGACATATGAAGATTTACGACGACAAGGTATCATTTAAAAAAGAAACAAAAAGAAAGAAAGATGGATTGGATAAAATATAAACAAAAAAGGGTTATCATTGATATTAAATAATAATGATAAAAAAAAATTATTATTATCTATCTAAAATATATATTTACAAACCACAAAAAAAAAAAAACAAATCAAAAATAAAAATAAAAAGTACATGTACAAAACTTGATCAATCCTTCACCTCTCTTTTCTTCTATCTTTCTTTTAATTCGGTTTTTTTAAAGGAAAAAAAAAACAGAACTTTATCACTCTTCATCTAGAGATGAAACAAGACCACCTTGTTGAAGTATATCAGCCGCTTGAAGACCTTTTAATACAGCATCATTCGGACATTTATCAGGTGCGAAATGTACCACAAATGAAACATTGGGTATATATAACTTGGGTAAAGTATTAAACGTTTGGTCATCTCCATCTAACAATAACACATGATTTTGATTTTCCGGTCGATTGATCACTTCTGCCATAGCTCCTTGTTCAAATGAAGGACCTTTATTATACCACGACATTGTATCTTGAACATCACGTAAAAATTGTAAACTCCAACGTGAATTACGAATCAAAAATACACCAGCATTAATCATTTTATCTTGATGAGGTCTGGCGATCACCAAGTCATAATTATTATTATTTGTCGATTCACTGAGTTTTTCCAACAAAGCTTCAACGGAACGACCAGGGTCCATGACAACAGCATCCATATCCATCCAAAACAACCATCGATACTTTGGTAGTAATTTTTCAACAACATCGATTTTGCCCCATACAATCTTGCGATGTTTTACCAATTGTTGTTCAAATTCAGGTGCTCGAGCCACAAAAGAATATCCATGTTGAAGGGCATAGTGTCGTTTATTTTCTGCTGCCAATGTTGCAGAAGGTTCCATACAATTATCATAAATATAAGAAGAGGTTACTACGGCAATACTGGCTGGATCCCGGTCATTCGGTCGGTCGGATGAATAATAATGTCGAGCACACGTTGGAACCGGTCGTAAACTTGTCCATCTTGCCAAAGCTAGGAAATCTTTATCTTGATAAACCCGAGAAATAACATGATCTTCAATATGGACTGATTCCACATTATTTTCCCATCGGATAAATCTTTGTGTTTCGCCTAAACGATCCTCTCTTATGAATTCAGGAATTAAGCGACCTTGTTCTTCTACTGCTTCTTCAGGAACTAGAAAAGCATCCGTTTCAGCTTTTAATACGCCAGAAACAGCTCGATAATAAGTGAAGGTATTTGTTAATAAATGTTTGGAGACGGCAAATTGTTGTTGGATATGATCTCGTTTATTCATGACAAGTTGTGCTGCATCGGATCCAATAATAAAAGCCTGCCGATCATCATCGTTGCCTAAAAATGATCCCCATATTAAATTGAGTGGTTGATCCATACTGACAACATATGGCATATTAGAATATTCGCCAATGACTCCGGCATCTAATTCTCGTTTAATGGCATGGAGTTGAAGAAATGTTTCAATATCTTGAACAATTAAATAATCATACTCGATTCGTCTAGTTGCTTTTAATGTATTCTCAACCTAATACAGTTTTGGGATTTTATAATAACAAAGACAAAAAAAAAATGAGAAATTAATATTCATTGGATGTTCGATTCTTGATAGCTAAAACCTGATATTCTTAGATTAAACTATATGTATATATATAATCAAATATATTTGTTTACCCATTCTAATACGGTTTCTTGTTCAAAAGGTACATCATTAGGCATTTCAGCCATATCATTCCATTCCATTTTTTCAGTTTCATAACGTCTTCTTTCTGGCGTATTACTAGGTGGTGGACCACCATGAATCCAAAAAGTATAATAAACATCTGTATTATGTCGCATACAAGGAATGAGATTGTCGTGCAATCCGAAATAATTGGAACGGATTAAATTCCGCCGAGATTGATGTGAAGCTTCGGAGGCAATGACCACAATATAAGCATAATGAGTTGAACCATCTGTCGTTGTTTCCGCTGCAATTACTTTATCATCATCTTCATCAGAAAAGGGTGGTTTTTGTTGAATTTGATCTTGTTGTTCTGTAGTTGAAGGAGATGGTGTGATTGCGATCGGTGCAGGTGCAAGAGGACCAGGAGATATTTTATTATTAGATGATGCAGGAGAAATAGAATAAGGATCTCTTTGAGCTGATGATAAGTCTGATGGTATAAGAGGGATTGTGAGTCCAAAATCTTGATCATCATCTTCTGGAGCGTTTGAAACAAGTCGAGCATTGAATGCTAATAAAAATAAAAGACATGTCAATAATAATAATAAGGTGGCTCTTCTGGTACTTGAATTATCAATCGATGATGGTGGTGATAGTCGTTGTAATGGTGTTGATGATGATGATGGTGGTATCCATAATGCTTCGTGTTGTGATGATGTTTTTTTTGTCATTCTTTTTGTGTGGGAAAAGAGAAAGAAAAGGTTTTGGTTTTTTTTTGTTGGTTGTTGATGAATGCTTTCTTCCTTTGAGAATAGGGCAAAAAAAAAAAAAAAAAAGCTGAAAATAAACAGGGCTCAGCCTCGCATTTTTACTTAAGCATTATATACATATATATCTTTTTAATCGTTGTTTCAACTTAAGTGAGCTATTGTTATTTTCAACTGGTTTACTTTTTTTTAACACAGCCCTTTTGACTTTTACACTTTGTTATCTAGCTAACATACATTTCTATTTATTTAATAGCATTATTATTTATTATGAAGAGTTCTTGTTTTTCTTTTGTTGGTTGTTGTTGTTTTTCCGTTTATAATAAAAAGAAAAACAACAATAATAAAAAAAAATCGAGAGATAAAAATACATCATGAAAATAGAGTTATAAAGGGTCGGTTTCACAGTAGCTTTTTTTGGGGTTCAGAAAAAAAAGAAGAGGCATAAATATGTCGATCCATATAAGGTTAATATGAAAAAAAAAGGGTAAAAGTATTATTTTGAAGTCTATACTCGATTTTGTTTATTATTGTTTTTGTTATTTTAATCTTTGTTTTGTTTCGCTTTGACATTGTTGCGTTTTAATTATACGTATTAATATATTCTTTTTAACAATAATTCACACACTGGGAATCCTGTAAAATAATAAATGGTAGGTTGGATCTTGGGTAACGATCGTACAATGAATAAAAAAAAATACACACAATGGTTTTTTATTATGCAAGCCAAGCAAAAAATCTCAAAAAACAGAGTAAATAAATAAACAACAAACAAAGCCACGTCAACACGTGAGGGACTTGACCATCAATATCATTTAAACATTAGTTTATTTTCACAAGTTGATTAAGTGGGAGATAGTGAGTCTTGATATGTAATAAATCTGACTGAAGCATTGTTTAAATTGTATCAATCTGACTGAATTATATTAACAAGGGGGGATTCAAATAGAGGTATAGTTCTTGCAACATATTCAACGGTGGGAAATAAACATTGTATCATATGAAATTTCTTCATAATTTTTTTTCGGTGTCACACAATACCATACAGCTATGTTATAACTGGTTAATATGGTTACTACATACAGAGCTTATTTTATTCGCTCCATATTTGTATAGTTTGAAGCATACATAGATAATTGAAATAGGCATTAAAATCCTCTATTTAGAATTATGGAAAGAAAAAAAAAGCAGCCGTTTTTTTTTTGGCGATACAGCTTTGGAAGTTAAATTTGGCCACCCAAAATGAAAATGAGCCATGATTGTGAAAATGAGCCACTTTTTAAAATTGAGCCATTCGAACGAAATTGAGCCAGCGATCCTAAAGTTGAGCCATGCCAAGCAAATTTAGGCTACTCATTTCTAAAAATGGCATGATGAGTTTCAACCAAGATATGTCAAACATATATAACTAATTGGGCTCCATGACCATAACTCTCTTCACTTTATGTTTTCTATGCTGTGAAAGAAATGTACGAGAAAAAAGAAAATGAAAAGTGAAAACACAATATATAAGAGATTTCGACAAATAAATGTATATGTCCAAATTCCAAAATAAAGAAAGCAAAAACAACTCTTTTACTGTTACTAATACATTATACTACAAAGAAGAGTAAATGATAATAATATGCATGAAGAAGAAGAATATTATTATTACTATGCTTTATTTTAGTTATTATATTGAGATTTGATTAAATATGATATATATATATATTACAAGATCAAAATGATCTGCTTCAGGAAGAACCATAAAAAAAGGAGAAAAGAATTTATTTTGGATTTTGATTAGATAGAATAGAATATCGATAATAAGAAGAGCAATGATAGTTGAATTCAGTCATCCCATATAAACCAATATAATTGTAAACTATTATATATTATGTTTTATACAAGGTCCAATAAATCGTTTGACCCAAAATATTGATTCATGTTACCAGGAAACGCCAACTTTTTAATAATTCGCATTAAAAGACATGGCTTCTATATTGTAGTTAATACCGTAACATAAAAAAAATATTGAAATTCATTAGAAACTTTCACAAATAATATTAAATAAAATATATAAAAAATGTGTTACTTATCTCATGTTATTACTTCATTCGTTTTGTTAAAGTATTAATTGATAAAGTTCTGAAGGCCTACATTCAAATTACTCTTTTTGATGCAGCTTGCGCAACCGTTCCAAGCTATAGCCCGTAGACGAGGCAGTTCAGAGTAGGTGGGTGAATCAAGACTTATGCAAAGAGATCAACTAATACTCTAATGCTTTCTCCTTCTTATCCTTGACGTATTAATTGATAAAGTTCTGAAGGCCTACATTCAGATTACTGTTTTTGATGCAGCTTGCGCAACCATTCCAAGCTATAGCCCGTAGACGAGGCAGTTCAGAGTAGGTGGGTGAATCAAGACTGATGCAAAGAGATCAACTAACACAAAGAAGGAGAAAGCACAAAGGAAAAATTTTGTTTTTTGTTGCTTGCTATAAAGTAAATAAATAATTAGGGACGCCGTCAGAGAAAATGGAAAGCAGCCAGTTAATTTCTTTTTTAATTCCAGCTGGGGGGAAAGGATATTTTATTGGCACAGCTAAAGTGAATGAGGCAATGAAAACCAATAAAAAGAGATTATGACGTTTTGGATTTAGCCAATCAATTTTGACTATGACATGCTGCTGAGACTTAAACAGATAGCATAAAGCATAAGACAAAAAAAAGTTGAGAAGTACGTACATTATTCGCGTCAATATGGAAAAAAGGTTATTGCTGTCTTGGACTGCATCAATAGTTTCACAATGAAATATAACTCTAATAATAAAAGATGTGGAAGAAAAAACAGAAGGAAGAAACCCTAATGCCGGGAGAGAAACCATTGGAACAAAAGCATTTTCTAATGGAGAGTTCATGATTGCGTGTGGAGATAAAAATTCTACTGTTGTTAGTGATTCCAAGAACATTATTGTCGACAAACCGAACCATAAATAAGGAATCTACCATTAGTCGAACCGCTGCCATTGAATGCATCGCTGCGGAATCGAGTTTATTTGAAGTGATAAGTATGTCTTCAAAAGTGTTAACTGTAGTTTTGCAACATAATTTAGTGTTGACAGATTCAAATTCTATTATAGCACTACAAATATTTACAGATAGCAGCAGCAATAATAATCTCCTTAAAGGCGTCTGTAAAAAAAATAAAATCATGTACTATTTGTGGCACCATTTAGTGTAAAGGGAACAACAAGGAAACAAAATACATGTTCTCGAACATGACCATTTGATTACTTCGACAATTAAATGCTTAAACATCACATATACAGTACGTATAATGAATAGCTAACTATTATCATTATTTTCTTTCCATATATTAAATATAATCGTCATTTTACAATAGAATAATCTCCCTTTTGCTTCGCTACTGGGGCCATTTCCTAATTGCGAACAATTAAATTGGATATCCGTGCCGTTTTTTTATCGTTAACTTGCTTCTTCACCAACCTACCCGCTTTTTTTCCGCAGCTTTGCCTATTTTACTAAAAATGCCTGATCAAATTAAACGTAAACGGCCTACAAAAGATGGTAATAACATCGCAAAAAAGCAACAAAAACGAGATCCACGTGGGTACCCACGAAAGCCCCCTTTAAATGGTTTACCTGGTGATTATAATCTACCTCAGAAGTTACGCGTCGACTTGAATGTTCTAAATGGATTTTTAACTGTACCTGCAAAACACTGGTCAAATATTCAAGAAGTTCTTAAAAGTTACTTTTCTGAAACCACTGCTACGTTAAAGAACGGTAATGAATTCCACAACTTATTGATCTCAACTTTAAACACAATCAAGGAAGATAAAGGCCCCTCTGTTCTTGGAGAGTATGCGTCTCGAATGCATACATATTACAATGTCCATCTTATAAAAGAAGAAGTGCGACAGCTATATGATGCAAAACTTTTAATCGTCAACTTGGACAAAGAAAAACAACGAGCAATACTTGCCGGACAAAGAACTGGTGCTATTCTTTCGAGAAAGGGTGCCGAAGAACTTGCTAAGGAGGTATGGAGCATATTGAAATAAATGTAGATTGGTTGACAAACGAGAAGCAAAAGTACTAAGGTGGTGAATAATTTCAATGGTTCTATATTGATTATAGATTGAGCAAGACGTAGAACAAGATAATGAAGAGCATCAAAATAATCAAGATAAACAAGAAACAAGCAATAATGATGTTATGAGAATAGTCGATGGTGATTATAATCCGAGTGTTGAAGAAATTGAATCAACTATGGACGAAGAAGAGGAGGAGGAAGAAAAAAGAGAGGTAACTACTCAATTTTTAGAGATAACCAGTTTTTTGTTGCTAACAATTTTTATCCAGTGCATAATTTTAGACAATGGGTACCCTGCTCTTGCAACAACCAAAGCAATTGATATTGGTCCAGCACCTAAAGATATGCCAAACGATGAGAACAGCAGATTGGCCAAGGAGTTTCATAAGTACAAAGAGGCGGTTGTTAAACAAGGATTGAACAACATATTAACATATGAATCCAACACGCACGAAATCCTGTAAGTTCTATGCTTTTGCTATGCATCTTAACAATATGATGATTTACACTATTATCTCATTACTATATCATCTTTTTATAGCGCTTTGACACATATTTTATTATTGAAGCAAACCCATGTTGATTTACAATTAGGAACAATGTGTGAAGTCGTATTAAATGAAATATACAATGACTTTAAGGATAAGTTTGATGTCGAATATGATAATCAAGAGTTTAGATCGGAATTGAAGAATATAAATAAGGTACAGTTGAACCCCGTTTTTTGCACAGGTGGGATTTGGCTTGAAAGTAGTGCAAAAACCGGGGGGGGGTGCAAAAAGTGGGGTCGAAAACATAGTAAAATTATAGTGGGATTTAGGCTGAGAGGCATGCAGAAAGTGGGGGTGTGCAAAAACCGGGAGTGCAAAAAACGGGGTTCGACTGTAATAATCAACACTTCTCCATCTTTCTTTCTGTGACATTGTTTCTTCACTACTTTCTCTTTTATCTTAGACGGTTCCTACCTCATCCCCCTCATTGTTAACTATGTACTGTCGTTTTCAATACACCTTTTCCCTACATCCCTGCAGGTTTTTCAGTTCCTCTCTTTGTGAACAGACGAGAGCAATAAGCTGCAATCAGCGCGTGTTCAATTTAATTTCGTCATTAATAAAATAATAAATTTCAACGTAATAATCAACATTATTTTTTATTTTGGTAAAAAAAAGGTATCTTTGTCACTACTACTACTACTACTACTATTACTACATCCATTAACATGCGTTTTCGAGTTATTATTTGACAGAGTCTGAAACGAGCAGGCTTTAAACGGGATGAAATTGTTGAAGATTTACATGACAAGATGATGACCTACAAATTGGGATCATTCGAGTATTGCGTGTTAAGATGTTTACAGAACATGTAAGTAGTCCTTGATTAAACAAGAAACAATTTATTTAGTTCGATTTTATTCAGTAACATCATCATTTATAAAAACTTAGAGTCGAAGAATTCCCTGATCAACCTTTACAGGATATTAAGGAGCATGATTTGATTCATAACATTATTGATCCAGTGCTTCGTTCCTTTCTTAGTTCAAGCACGTGTCGTCTTCGTTGGTAAGTATTTGTTTTGACGAATATCAATAAGGACAAAGTAATTGATATACAGATACTAACTGAGTAAATAGGCCCGAAGTGAATGCCGATGTCAGAAAATATCGAACCACGAGAACACAACGACCCGATGCCATGATTTCCGAAGTTAAAGGAGTTCAATATTCAAAGTGTGTCGCATATGGTGAAGCCAAGGCAGCCAATATGGATAACCATGGAAAAGGTGTCGATTTGATACGACTAGCAGTATTTGGAAAAGACTGCATTGATGCGTACAAGTTAAATCATGTTATTACATTTCAGATTGCCGGTATGTCTAATGGATTATCCGTTTTTTAATAATACTTTTTTTTTACAACGATACGAAAATATTTACATTCTAAATTAATTTTGCTTTTTCTTCTTTCTTTTTCTTGAAGGCGAAGCTGTAACTTTTTTTGTGGAATCATTACAACCAGAAACCACGTATACATGTATTGAACTAGCACAAATTGGTTTCCCCCGTGCCATCAGCGATGTAAAGACTTTCATCGACGATGTCAGCTCTTATTACACCATCTACAAAGCATTCAGATCGATTCAACAATCATTGGATGAAGACTATTGGCAGGACAATCACAGAGAAACGTTGGATACACCACAATATACGCATGCTATCGATAAAACAAAATCAAACGGACGATTATGCTTTGTCCATTATGGACGATAAATATCTTTTTTATACCAACATTCAACAAAAAACAACGACAACAAACACCCAATGTAGATTTTACCCAATTCATCCACCAACAATCCTCCTCCAACAACAACGAAAGCAACATCTTTTTTCAACATTATATCATATCTTCGAGAATAACCGAAAAAACCAGTGTTGTATTGTAACGTATAAAAATTAAAGACATTTTTATATCATCTTGATTACCGACATTATTATTATTATTATTATTGTGTCACAAGCTGCCTCGTTACGTGATCTTATTGGCCTAAGCAATGCCACTTTTCTGGCAAAGCAAAGACACATTTGTGGCAAAGACACTTTTCTGGCAAAGCAATGCCACATTACCGGCATTGCCAATTAGTATAAATACCCCCAAATTATTTCAAATAAAATTCTTTTCTTCAGTTCTATCTTTACCTTTAAAATCTCCCAGTCTCTTAACAATTAAATTGACCTAACAATAGTTTCCTTTGAGCATAAAGTCTCTTAAACTCATTATAAGATTTCTCTTTTGTGGATTCAGACGTAATATTCCTGAATATAAGAACTCCCACAACCCATATTTCTATTCTTTATTATATAATTTATTACTCAAATACAACAACATAGTGTATTATTTCTTCTTTATTTTATATCTTTACACGAAGTACTTCAATCACACATTGAACGCTTCAGTATATCCTCCGAATATTGTAATTATACCTTCTCTAATGCAAGCAAAAATCAATGAGTGTAGTTTTGTTTCATATTGCTAGCGTCTCTCTTTCGTTAATGACAACCACAAAATACCAATCGTATAACTTTCTCAATATTGTTGTGATTATACCTTCTCCAGTGATAACAAAAGTAGCTATGCACTCGATATTTCGTATTGATTATTATCTTTCGACAACTATGAAAGAAAAATCAATGTAGATTTCATTTGATATCATTAATAATTCTTTCAAACTACCTTTTTTAAACCATTATACACATTAAATTCACGAATTCTTTCTCATGAAATAAAAATACCTTTGGTTTCTTTATATTTCTATTATTATTGTTTATATGTATGATAATGGCAGTATAGCTCGAAGCAGATATTATAAGAGTTGTCGTAGTAAAGTCTGGAAGATGTATCACAAAGTATTCGAGCTTGAAGTTTGCTATATATTTCTGTTTTTTTTTATAAAAAAAGAAAAGTTATGACATACGTAAGAGACGAGCGAGCGTTATCGTGATGCTTACACTAGTAATGACCTCTTTCTGTTTCTGGAACAGCTGGTGCAATGATTGCAAATAACACAACACCTTCTCTCCTCCTTTTTTTTACTTCTTTTTACAAACAGCAACAACGGAGACTCATTAAAATCCATAGAATTTACAGCATTAAACGAAGCAACCCAGTAACAAAGGTATAATTATCTTGCGAACTTTTACCAAGGTTAAAGAAAGTGTCGACATGACCCGAGAGTATACAATACAAGGTGTAAATATATCCTTCTTTTTATTCATTGAGGAAAAAAAATTACTTCAGTGTGTGGGAAAGCAATTTATTAAAAAAAATTGTTTCCCCAATACAAATTGCTAAGAGACTGAATTCAACTATCATTGCTCTTCTTATTATCGATATTCTATTCTATCTAATCAAAATCCAAAATAAATTCTTTTCTCCTTTTTTATGGCTCTTCCTGAAGCAGATCATTTTGATCTTGTAATGTATATATATCATATTTAATCAAATCTCAATATAATAGCTAAAATAAAGTATATGGTGCATTTCACTTGTAATCGCCAATAATTTATTTTATTTCAATTTTTCAATTTTAAAATCCGCTTCTTTATTTGGTAATTTGTGTTACAGTTATTACTTTTACATATAGTTGTTTTTGCGCCATCATAAAGTAGTGTTCTATACTAAAAATTTTGATTAGTTTTACTACTTCTTTTGTAGGCTTATGGTATGATTATGTTCTGATAAAACACTAATATGTATTTATAAATTTAAGCATATAGATACATTACATTACTCAATAGTCTTATATCATAGCTTAAAACTTAAAACTGACTCCGTCCCTATTTTAAATTTTTTTCTTGTGTTTTGTATAAACCAAAATCAAGAAACTTGTCTATGTACCTAGTATTACATTGCCTTTAGTATTTGATTCTTTGCAGAATCGATTCTGCAATTAATATTAGCACTTAGAATTTAGAACTCTCTGTTTTCTTATTTCTTTTGAAGTAATAGCAAAAATAACTACAGTACACCACATCTGTAATAAGAAGAAGCTTATACATATGAGGAATATAGTACAATCAATTTGTTTAAGCATTAATATTAAACGCAGTAAACTTTACCAAATATATATATATATATATTTTTAGTAGACTAAAAATTCTTTTCTATAGTTTCTTATCTTTATATTATGGCCTTAGATTCCAATATTGTGATACTGTGATACAGCTCATTCTAAGATTTTCACCTACTACTCATATCACGTGATTTGCTCCACCCATGCTTGAGAGCTCCGATATGTAGGTTTCATCTTTCAATTTTGTCTCTTGCCCAGCCAAAATGATCAGAAATGGGCCATGACCGACCAACTTTGACAAGCTTCAGCTTTTTTTTAAAACATTTTTACAACTTTCCAAACTTTAATAACTGTTTATAATAAGCTTAAAAATAATACTTAAAGTGTGGATTTAGAAAATACTGATTTAGTGTGAAGCTGAAGCCTCTAGAAACCAGTGGAAATTATTGGCGATTACAAGTGAAATGCACCATAGTAATAATAATATTCTTCTTCTTCATGCATATTATTATCATTTATTCTTCTTTGTAGTATAATGTATTAGTAACAGTAAAAGAGTTTTTGCTTTCTTTATTTTGAAACTTGGACATATACATTTATTTGTCGAAATCTCTTATATATTGTGTTTTCACTTTTCATTTTCTTTTTTCTCGTACATTTCTTTCACAGCATAGAAAACATAAAGTGAAGAGAGTTATGGTCATGGAGCCCAATTAGTTATATATGTTTGACATATCTTGGTTGAAACTCATGCCATTTTTAGAAATGAGTAGCCTAAATTTGTTTGGCATGGCTCAACTTTAGGATCGCTGGCTCAATTTCGTTCGAATGGCTCAATTTTGAAAAGTGGCTCATTTTCACAATCATGGCTCATTTTCATTTTGGGTGGCCAAATTTAACTTCCAAAGCTGTAAATTTATTTACGATTTCTATACGCAATACCCAAAGAATAAAAATTAAAATTATGGGCTAGCCTTATAACATCATAGTGATGGGATAATTTGCTTTCCAAAAGTTCAACAGGATCTACTTTCTTTTTATGATTATGATTATTAATCATATCAGAAAATACCATATAGCCCAAATACAAACTTCTCAATGAACGAGAAGCATAAACATTACATAAAAGTAATTTTATGACGGCAGCAGAATTAATTTCCAAAATATGTGTTGAGGCACCGGATAAATGAATTCTTTGGATATGAGGTAATTTTCCAAGAATATAAAGTGTAGAATCAGATATACAATCTCCTTGCAAACCTTTTGCTTCTAATGTTTCAATACAACTGTTCCTTTTGTGTAGCATTTCTGAAAAACGATAAAAGCCTTCTTTCGTATAATTATTAAAGGTGCCAAGAAATAATTCCTTTAATGAAGGTAAACAAGCAAATCCCAGTATCAATTCATCTGTTAATACTGGAGAGCTACCATTAAATCGGATTTTGTTGATTTTGGAGTTATTATTGGCCAATTGTTCAAAGAATTGCTGTTCCTGTGATATTATTGATGTAATGAGTGTGGAAGTTGATGTTGCATTTGTTGTGTCGACTTCTCGTTCTTCGTCATTATTGATGACGTAATCCCAAGTGAAGTCGATGTTATTCAAATCTAGACGCTTCAATTGCTTTAAACATGAAAGAACCGCAGGAAGATTTACGCACGGTTGTTTTACTCGACTACCAGTATCATGTAATATAAGTACTTCTAATGTGGGACACTGGGCCAACATCATATTAATTGAATCAAGTGAGTCACCATCATGATAATATACAATATCATCGAGAACTAATGTATGAAGTACTGGTAAAATACCAATGTTCTGCAATATTGGACCCCAATTTCCTGATGTGCGACTTTGAAAACATCGACCTAGTACAAGGAATTCCAACGTATTAGTATTTTCAAAAAAACATGTATTGTTGATTGTCTCGGGTAGATAGTATGGATCGCTTTCATAAACAATCAATGAGCGTAAACCATTATAATTATTATTCGCTGGCAAAGATATATCGGCTCTTGTAATCAGTGTCGATTTACTATTGTTGTATGATTGCTGATGATTCTGCTGTAAATGATCAATAGCCATTTTTCGATACTCTGAATATCTTAAATTATACACTTCCAAATAAATAAGATGTGGACACCAGAAAAATATCAGTTGAGGATCAATGTATGCATCCTTTGACGACGGAAGATATTCGAATGGAGATTGTTGTGCATTACCAAAAGCAAGGTATCGTAAATTGGGACATTTTTGTAAAATAGGTACAAGCCGGTTTTGCATTCGTATTGTGTTGTTATTCATGAATAAATGAGTCAAGTTTTCGAATACAAAATTGTCATTATCGATATTGATATTGATATTATTGCTTTTGTCGTTTGTAGCTGGTGATGATGATGACGATGATGCTAGTAATTCCCTTCTTCCATTGTCGGATGTTAATGGACCACGACGTGTTATTTGTGAAAATGAAAAATAGGTAAGATTTGGATATAATTTGAGAACATCAAGAAAATTTAAGTCAGCTCCATGGTTGTTGAAAACAAGTTTCTTCAAAGTTGTTTCCAACGTTTTTAATATAGATAGAAGCACGTATTGACTTGGTATCACGCATCCAGAAAATTCTAAATACATTGTACAGTGTTATCGTTATGATTATTATCACATCCTCTTATGGTTCAGCACGACAACCCCTTCTTCAATTTCATTCTTCCTCCCCTGTAGTTTAATAGTAGTACCTAATGACTCAATATGCTGGCAGTTAAATTCAAAAATGTGACTTAAAGCAAGATAAAGATTTTGTTCATTGTTGAAACCTTGAAACTCTACATGCGTTACATGTTTTCCAACACAAAGTTGCCAACGCTGATTATTTTGGGGTGGCATACGAACGGAAGAAATAGATAACTTTGTCCAAACAGTGTCTTGCGTGTATTGAGGTAATTCCTTATACCAAGATTGACAGGTTGCCATACATGTCAAGCATTCACTTTGATTGAGATGTGAGAAGATTTTGGTAACAACATCGAATGGGAATTGATTAAAAAAGAATGCATTACTAGTAAGGATCTGATTCTTTATCTTTTTTTTTATGTACATGTCTTGGGTATGTATAATATAACGCTTTGGTTGGAGGAAAATGATTGAGTCCTAAGTTGCTCATTGAATCATTGTTCACATGATGTTGTGTAACATCTTAACTATTACATTTGTTTTAGAGATGTTTGTTATCCGTTAATTGCATAGTTCATGAGGGACTATTTGATCAATGTCATGAAATACCTAACACTATTTAAACAATAACAAATATATCCAGCAATCGCTAGAATCATATGTAATGTAGCTCGGATATTCTCTTTTCCTCCCAAAAAAATCCACGCGACTTTAACCTACGTTCTTAAATAACACTTTTAATGTGTTGTTTTTATTATAGTTACATTTTTTTTTCGTGTTTTCTACCAAAACTGACTACTATTAAATTTATACAGACTATTTTAGTTCAATAACAGGCCAGAAAGGATGGTATCTAAAGATTACGTCAACCTTTTTTGAGCGATTTTTCTCGTCAGTAGACAATTTCATAATACTGATCTTATTGCCTAAATAAGTACGCTTCATTCCAAGTATTTCCTAATTACATAATCATTATTTATAGAAAGAAATAAGTATATAAGTGAATATATGTGAGCGTTTTTTTTATATTGCCTAGTCAATAATATATGTTATTACCTGATTATAAGATTCTCGACACATTTCTGACCTCGTTTGTTCTGGAGACATATTCAATAAAATTTCCATTGCTTCTTTTGCAGCAGCAAAATGGGCATCTGATAATTTTAATAAGTTATCCATATCAAGAGAGGAATTAGTATTAATCGAGTTTTCTAATGATTCAAATGTAGGTTGAGGTTGTGGTGTGGCTAAGAGTAAGAAAGGCTTAAGTCGTTGACGAAGTCGAGTGGGTGGGTCATCAAATTGCGGCTTTAATATATCCAACTGGTGTGTTTTGTGCTGGACCACCAATAGCAAATTATATATACCATTTGCCATTCGGAATTGAGCTTCATTATAATATTGTTGACTTTGTATAAATTGCAGAAAATGATCATAGGATGTAATGTCTTGTGGAACGTGTTTCTTTTTGCCTTTTTTATCTGTACTTAATGCTTGATTTTCTATTTTTTTTTTTTACAAATGATTGAGTCAGTGTAAATAATTACTATCTCAAAAATAATCTAAAACATACTTTGTAAAATCGCCTGATTTTCAATATGTTCCAATCCACGTTTTCGAGCTTTGAGTACATCTAGTAAATATCTACCATTATAACCATAATGATAATAACAATGAGATCCGTGAATGTTCTTATTTATAAACATTTCTGCTCTATTAACATAGAATCAACTTACAAGTACATTATCAGATATTCGTTGTTACTATACAATTCTAATTCGAAACCAAGTAAAACGATAGTTTCCATCATTTCAAGTTTAATCAAATAAGCCCATGACGCAAAGTAACATGGATTCGTTTCAGAGTCCTAATAATATGGGTAAAAAAAAACCTGGTTTAGAATTATAATCATATACTTCTTCCTTATTCTCTGTTTTTTATATACTTTACCACTAACTTTTGAATCTTTTGATCAATCATTGCTGCCTATATAAAGTAATAATAGTAACAATAATTTAGAGAAATGTGTCTTATATATTATGGCTGGTTATAAAAAAACAAACAAAAAAACCATAATTATGTCTACCTCATCTTCCAACATTTCCCATTCATGAACGATTTTGCATAGTATTCTACGCTGGCGAGAGCGATTATGGCATTGAATTTTGAAATAATCTATAAACGGCTATAGATAATAATACATCTTTAATAAGTCTAAATTTCATCAGAGTCTGCTTGTAATTTTTTTTTTTGTTTTTTTGGAATCTTACCAAAGCTGCTCGTTCAAGAAAGTTAGAAAGACTTTTTCGAGTATCATCTAAATGAGGAGATGACAATACATGATCAGGAGCATTAATAGTTCCAGGGAATAGAATCCATCGTGGTGGCCGTACAAGTTCATCAATAGCAAGCGATACAAAACTGATGACAGATTCAGTTCCAAATACTCGTTGATCATGAAATAATATCGTCTAGTATTATAAGAAATCTCAGTTAATGTCTCATTGATTTATATTAGACATAGCTTTTTTTTTGGTCTTACATTTAATTTTGATCGAGAAAATGGATCTGGATAAGGCTTTCTAGCACCAAAGCTTTTGAAATAGTTCTATCCGAAGATGATGGAAATAATAATGATCGTTAGAGTATGTTTCAAAAGCTAATAACTATCTAAACAGTTAAATAGCAGCTCACCAAGAGAGAAACGACTGTTGGATATTGATTTACTCCACAAATTGAAACCATTCGTTCTGTAAGTTCTTTAAAATGTGCAAAAGACTAAATATGTTCAATTAAACCAAACATGCAAAAGAAAAAAAAAGTAATCGAATAGACATTAATGCTTCATGTAGTAAAAATATATACCTCTTTATCTGAAGGTAAAGTAATAGGTCGAGGAGGTGCCTGTGCAGTCAATTTACGATTGATATTCGGATCAAAAGCTATCAATGACCCCAACGATTAAAAAAAACACATAAATTAGCTTTGTCCTGATATCCACATCGGTTGATACTCTCTCTCTCTCTATTTAAAAATATAATTTACCTCCTTCAACCACTTTTCCTTTCCCAATGGTATCTGAGATCGATAATGGATCATCTTTGACACTTAAAAGTTGTAAAATCGTTTCAAATTCTGATTTAGCATGTGGTAGATAGGCGCATTGACCATGAGATGCATAAAGTAATCCAAATAAATAAGATTTTCGCATAAACAATCGATTATATAGGGGCGCTAAATCTTCAACAGGATGTGTAGTTTGCTCTATATGTAACATTAAATCCAATAGTTTAATATTACCCAGATATGTGATTATTTTTTCCACTCGACTTTTTTTTTGTTTTGCTTGATTTACCTCCTGTGTTTCCACGATCTACTAAATTGCGTATTTCTAAAAGTGAAGCGTCAATCATATTCATTACTGTGGAATCAGTATATTGTTCATAAAGTGACAATCCAAATAAATTTGTTGTGAAATCTTCTTCCTATAGAAACCAAAAAAAAAAAAACTTAAAATCTGCTTTCTCTCTCTCTCTCTCTCTCTCTCTCTCTCTCTCTCTCTCTCTCTCTCTCTCTCTCTCTCTCTCTCTCTCAATTGAACCCAAATAAATAAAGGATAACTCTTTTTTTTTTACCTCATACACGTTACAAAGAGACATTTCGTTCCAAATATGGTGACAGCATTTAATAGTGGCGAGAACATAAGCTTTTAATGCATTTTGAATTACACCTTCCGGACTTTTTTCACATTCTTCGGACACTAACTCTTGAATATGATGAAAATAGGTGCATGTATATATCGTTTGTGCTAATGAATGCCCTGATATCCATGCCATCTATATGGTACATAATATTTTTTTTCATCATCATAAATAAGTATGAATATATATTTATGATCATCCTCTCCGCTCCTCAACTCTTCCCTCTTTTTCTCTCCTTCTTATACCTCACAGCTTAAGAGTCGATCCATGATCCACAATAGCTCACGAGGTTCAAGTACACGATTCACGTTGAACGTCATATCATCCTTATGGTTGTTTTTGTCTTCCTCTAAAAGCATTCCGGTATCCATCTTTGGATCCATAATTTCAATGGCACTCATGGCATCGAATAAAGTAAATGATTGAAGGTGAACAAGTTGCCCAACTTGGAAATCTAAAAATAACATCATTGTTGTTGTGTTGATAAATCGCATAATCAGGTTCAGTTTCTTTTAAACCCTTGTAATCCCTGTCATGTTATAATGTATTACCATTAGTTGCGTCGTCTAAGAATTGAGTGATATCTTTCCATGGTGGTGCGAGAAAGTTGTTATTGTTGGCGTTATAGTTGCCTAAACGAGCCTGGTTGTTTGTTGTAACGTCTATGTTCGAGATTACCTCTAGTTTTTTTAAAAAAAAAGTGAGTATAAATAAAAGACCCTGTTAATTGTAGGTTCAGTTTTTTTGTTCGTTTTTTTTTTTTTTAAGAAAAATAAGCACGCGATTGAAGATACCTCGTAAACTGTCCGTCATGGATTCCATGGTATGGAGGTTACAAAATCGATCGTGCCAACGGAAAAAGAACTACCAAGGGGATAAACCCGACCGATTTTTAGTTTATCATTTTCTATACTCAGTAGATATGCAAAAGTAGGTGTTTCGGTAAACAGAAAGATTTTCATCTGTCAACATATAGTATTGATGAGTACTATTTATAAAAATTTAAAAGTAGTGTATGGATTTTGATTTATAGCTTGGTAAAGTTTATTTGCCTTGTTGGTTGCGATGACAACAGCAAAAATCAAGGGGGGTAGGGATAGGACTGTCAGTTGTATCTCTTAAAAGGTATGGTACAATCATATAACGTACAGACGATTTTTGTGACATGTAATAACCGTTTTAACTGTCTTGAAGCTTCCTAATAATCATGTAATGGATATCATGTCGAAATGTCTCATATACGCTTATCCAGTAAAATACACTGTTACATCATAAAAAGAATACAAATATTTTCCTCCAGTGAAGTTCTGTGTTAAGGTAGGATATGAAGACAAGAAACATAGAGTGTTTATGATATATTAAGGGTGTTCGTAATAATGATTGGGTCTAAAGTTTGTTACCTACCTGGAAATACCTAAAGCTTGAAATGTAAAAAGTGTGTTTTCAGAAAGCTCATCTTTGATTTGAACCATATACTGTTGGATTCGAATTTAGTCCCATAAAATAACGTTATCCAACATGATATTAGCTCGTCCACCTTTAGTTCGTTTGTCACTAGTAGTACTCCTTCAATACTTCTTTCCAACATAAAATTGCCAATTTTCTCATCAATTAACAAGGTGAAATATCAATAAATCAAAAATCAAGCTAAACCAATTATTATTATATCATATTTCTATAGCACATCATTTGAATATACATTTTAGCTGTGGTATCGGATGGATAATACATACCTTCAAGTGCATAAGATGAATAAAGGTATTGATAGGACCCATGGTTGGATTCCAGAATACGTTTGATTTTTCTGTGCCGTGTTATTACCATTGACCCATTGTCGGTCATAATACGTACGTATCCCTGCAAATAGAAAAGGTGCATAAAGTTGCAAGTGTCTCTTGTTAGTCGAGTATAACCTAATACGAGTACAAATGTTAATGGTATGTTATAACAACGACTTTCACAATAACACATCTTGTTGTTCCTGATAAATTAAGCCTCTTCAAAAATTCCAATAATGTAATGACATCGCTTTTTATAGTGCTATAAAACGATCAAGTGCTTTCTTTTGTATAAATTTGCAGCATTTTTTTTAGTGAGAAACTATATTTGAAAGTATGATAAGCACGTAGTATTACTGTTATTAATTATTTATCTACAGTACATATCTACAGTTTTCAGTTTATACATCTCTATTCTTTTGCCTATTATCTCGAGTACATTTTGTATCGCAAGGAAGCGACCACATGCCCATTGGTGAAGGTCATTCTAGTCTTCCATTTAATAAATAAAAATTTTAACTAATATATCCACAATATATAACTTCTCAATAGGTTCAACCATACTAATAAAATTATGAACAAGTTTTTGCATAAATTTATTTAGTATTTGGGCTTTCTAATGTATAATGTACCAAAGTCATAAAATACCAAACTCTGGGCATGCCTCATAATACACAACTCTTTGCAGCTTTGATAAGTAATGACGAGTATCGTCCAGTGTGATCCGAAAAATAGACCATACTTCATATGCATTTTGCCTAGAGACTTTCTCCGTGGTGATACATTATTCTAGACAATTGTTGAGGTTCAAATGTTGCACGCTTTTGCAGTATTAATCACCATAGTGTCACATGTTTCTAAGGCTGCTTAAAAAAGATACGAGCTTATTTTGATAATTATATTAGTAATTAGAAATGTATGTACTATGTTATGTATTATAAAATACTCACTTTTTCATACAGCTATCCAGGCTAATGTGCTCGATCTCATTTATATGGATTAGGTGCCTTGCTCTTTTTTTTCGCTCGTTTGTGATACATATTGTATAGTAGACCATCATATAATTGTATCTCTCAACGGTTTTATGCTTTTTAGCCCACATCTATATTTTGGTATTGCAAACCAATTTATTACGTATTGAGAAGAAATTATTCATTATGAAAGAGCTATTAACGGAAATACAGTGTATGATTAAATTTCCTGCAAGTGAGCAAAGCTAAATGTTCTGCAATTAACAGTATATCAGTATGTTGTGTACTTTAGAAACTACCATGTAAAAAAGATATATGCGATATTAAGTATAATAGTATTTCAATAATATACATACTGTATATTTTAATGAAGTCATTAACAAAAATCAAGGTGGTTCAACAATAATTACGTCTCATGCGTTAAATTAAAAAAGTGATACGTATCAGTCTTGCTAATTTTATCACTGGTTATCGATTTTTGAAATGATTTCATTTTCCATTCAGTTACATGAAGAGAATAGATATCCACATGACTACTGAGAAGAAATACATTCTGCATAAGCTACATACAAAAATAGTACTGTTACATATGGTGCTCTTATCAATAAAATGTACAAAAGAACATTATAACAATCAGAGTTAATTTTGAATCGGATTTAGCTGCTATTGATAAATAGCACTAGTATCAAGTCTGTTTAATATTTGATATTTGATATTTAAATGGAGAATGTTGAATGGTAAGATTATTAATGTGTCAACAATTACTGTAGTTTATAAGTTTATTTGTAACATGTACACAAAAAAATACAGGCGTTTCACAAAAGTAAAACTCTTTCAAATCCAGCCTCATGCGAGAGACAAATAAGAATGAAGAACTGGTGTCACGCCAACAATTTCTCCATGTGGGGAGCAAGCGAATATGAGAATTTATAACGGGAGAAGGGGAGAATCGATGTATTTGTGAAAGATAAAGATTTTGATAGTCCAGAAACCGCGATGTTGAATCCTCCAACTTCATCATGATTAAATGTACTTGAATTATGGGCAGGGCATTGCGGATTGGTGCATCTTAACGCGCCATTGACAGACTTTAGCTTGTTGTTGCGTCTAAATTTTTGGTGCTTGGTGGGACTATGGCAAACCGGGCAAGTACGACTACTCCTATGTTCGTTGGTAATATATACATGATCATGTGCAGGAGCATCCAGTTGCTTGATCAATTTGGAGTTTGCACCTCGTTTGTGATTTTTAATTCGACTGTTTGTTGCCCTATACGATTCAAAGAACACAACACTTCCCAATGAGTTTTTAATTCGCCAGCTGGAACTAGCTTTTGGTGATAAATGTTGTGACAAATTTCCCGTGTCTTGTCTTTTTTTTGTCGTTATTGTTTGTCGCCATTATTTTCATGCTTTTGTTTATATCGTTCACGTCGTTTTTCATGTTTAGATGAGAAATTAGCTGCACTTTTTTGCTTGGCAGTATATTTCAGTGCATTAGGTGGTCGGATATAGTTTGTTGTTATTTGTTGTGTACCTATAGTTGTTTTTGGAACTGATGATGACGATGAAGACTCTGATGGATCAGACGTTGAATACTTCCAATAAGGTTTTATTGTTTCAAGAAGTTGAGATGCTTTTGTAATTGTTGCTGTCGCTACCACTACAATCCCTGGATCCGCACCTACAATCACCAATGGCTTCTCACTGTCAGTACTTGCGATCAGACTTTTCTGAATAGCCAACTATAAATATATATCGTCATAAGTATCTTAATCGCATGATAGCGTATATCTACATATGATATTGAATTTCATATTATTTTTTATTAATACCTGGTCTTCATCCAGTTTCGTTACTTTGTCAACATCGTTTCCCAGAAGTTTCATCTCCAAGGCATACAATTGTGATATTGCATCTGCCAGATCCCTCCGGTTCACAGCTAAATCACGTTCGATACTATTAGCACGTTGTCTAACTTCTCCTAAGTCGGAATACAATTGAGTATCCCATAGCCCGTTTGCCTTCCCTTTGCGAAAAGAACACCCTTTGTGTTATAGACTAATCCCGTCTATAATGAACTTTTAACCAGGTCAATAAATGATACAGTAGAAAAAGAGATTAATTTTTTATTTTTCCAGCCGAGCAGCCCTTTTATACTGCTGAACCGGCTTGTACAACCCATATAACCATGAGTTCGCTTTAACCGAAGTCTGTAACACTTTGTCAGCTCGTTCTTTTTCCACGCTCACTGATTCCTTGGCAAGTTTTGTAACTTTTAATTCTAAGCGCTTGACTCGATTCTGTATATCTTCTTTTTCGCACTTCAGCTTCCCTTCTGCTATAATACTGATAGGTCCACGTTTTGTGGGTGGATCCGTTTTACCTTCACTAGTTGCTGCCTTTCGCTTCTTGTGAGATTTCCCAGATTTACCCTTCCCCGCGAAACCCTTTACAGCACGCGCTTTCCCTTTTTTCTTGTCGCTAATGCTAGTTTGAGTCGCTTTTGACCCTTTATAAATTTGACTCTTCTTCTCACCAATATCAGTTTCAGCAAGTGTGGCTTCACCCTCATGTTGGCGTACACCCAGTATGCGAATTATATATCGATTAACAAAGGTCATTCAAAATTTCATTAAGCGTTTCTTTGTTTGTAAGGCCTTGAAGATGAGAGAAAGGTTAAAAAAAGCACCAAATACATCACGTCTTCTGTGAGGATGCATTGAATCACTTTTGCTTGTAATATAATCTTGGGATGATGAGTTCGATGGGATGTTGAAAGTCTGTCCGAAGAGAGTGTACAATACATCGGAGGAAAAATGGATGGAATGATTATTTGGTTCTACCTCTGGATGCACTGTCCATTCTTCTTGTTGGGGAACCACCAATGAAACCATCTTATTTGTAATATAAGCAAGCGGAGCACATTCAGATACAGACCACACCTCTTCTTCTTCGTCTTCTTCTTCTTTGCCATCATCAGCATTTTGTTCTTTAGGCTTTGGGTAATAGTAAGGCCGAATCGAGTTTACCAACGTAGCAGCAACTTCACATTCCTTATCATTGAAAGCTATTCTTGAATGCAGTGGTTTCAACATCCTGGGCATTAACATCTTTTGTCTCAGTGTTAAGCAAGCGATTAGCGATAGATACCAATGCTTTTATACGATGCTGTGGTGTTTCTTTTTCATTTGTTGTTTTTTCTTCCTGCTGCTTTTCATCCTCGTCTTCGTTACGTATCTGCTGATAACCGCAATGGATCTAGAAAACGAATATCATTCTTCAGTGTTGCTGTAGATACTAACTTTGGTAATAAGGCTGTCGATTCACTGGCCGTTCTTTGCGCATGCGGATTACACCGTTCATACTATAGTTAATTACTCAAACAGATTAGAATATGGAGATGCTTATACATTTAGAAGATGTGATGAAAATTAAAATTAACCAGGTGTACCTTGTTATAAAGACTTTCAAGTTTGTTAAACAACATATTTGTAACAGCAACATTTCTTCCTCGTGCAATTCCCTAAGCTAATTCATTTTTGGCCTGATGCAACCCTGCTTTCAAATACTTGACATCCCCTTCACCCTCCTTTTCTTCTTTCTTTTTTTCTTTGGTCGACTTGGATTTTTCCCCAGACTGCATCACCTTTTGATGATACCTTCTAACGTGATCAGGCGCCAGGTTGATTCGAAATAATGCTGTTATCAGCACACGTAAATCTCGTTCATGCCGTTTACAAGTCCGTAGGTTTTTTATGGCTGTATAGAATTCACCCAGTCCATTATTCATTGCCCTGGTAAAGGAAAAATCGTTTGCATCGTAATTCTTCCAGTGTTGTTGATCAATCCACGAACCTTTTTGAAGTTCGCTTGTTCTGTCTTTTCCCACACACTTGAACCAGCGCATCCTGTTAAATAAATAAGTTTTTAGAGCACAAATTGAAAAAAATAAATGTATACCATCAATAAAGATAAAAAAAAAGTGAGAACATACCAGAAAGAATATTTGAAACGTGAAAAGAAGAATAAACACGACTATTTGTAAGTTTTTGTCTATCATCTTCTTTTGGTATGGGTACACCATTCGTCAAAGTGGCGATATCAGTACCAAAGTCAAACCTTGGGGCCAAAGATTTAATATCTAACGTATTATGTTCAACGTTTATGTCCACAGAGGAACCGAGTTCCCCAACCATGATCAGATCAGTCAATACGGAGACAGCTGTGGACAATTCGGACAAACATCTTCCAACTTGACGTTGTTCGTTTTCTAGAACATTCAAAAAATCACTAAAATTCGTTTCTGGGCGCACAATGCTTTGTAAAGAAAACATCATCATTTCAATGACATTTTTACCACCACCTTCCTCTTCCTCCTTTTCTTCTTCTTCTATATTATTGTCATCGTCGTCACTATTGTTGTTATCATCATCATCATCATCATTCGACTGAACACCGCACACTTGTTCCAACGTAGACACCTCCAAACGACCACGTACTTTAACTATACATTTACGTCCAGCTTCCTTGAAAATTTTTAATCTGTCATACGTAGTCTTTGTAACCCTTTAAACGATCTGCCAACCATGTTCTGGATAGATTAGCATTAGGGTTACTGAGCATAAGGGTTTCTTGAATAGGTAGGAGGAAATTATGTGGTAAAGTACGACGTTGATCGAGGGAGTTTTCATACTTTCGTATATCCTTGGTTGCTTTTGTATGACTCGACGACTTTTTCAAGATCTTCATGATTTTATCATGGTGATAATTTGAAACACCAGCTTCATATGTGTCAATTATAGTGGCTCAATTAATACCAGTCAATCGATGTTGCTCTTCATCTTCTTCTTTTTTGGTCGCAGCCGCTCATGGTAACGGTGTGGGTCTTATACGTTCATACTTGTAAGGCTTTGGTGGCTGTTAATGAAAGCATATATTATAATTAGTAAATGATCTGTTATAAAATACATGTATATATTTTTACATATAACCATCCCATATATATACAGTCCAAAGTATAACATACTTTGTATTTCATGACATCCTTTAAGTCAAACCATTGCGCTTCTAAGTTTAAGTAAGAATCTACGCAATGGAGCACTTCAATGACCACCTTTCCCGATGGATTGATGATTTGAGCATACCTTCTTGTCGAAAAATAATATACACAAAGATCGTGTAAGCACGAATACCCCACAAGTACAAGGAGCCTTTTTACTACTATTGATACTGTAGAAGAAATGAGGACGACTTCTTTATTGTTTTCATTCAGTCTTTCAGCAATAGTTGTTTCTATTGGCTTTTGTTGTCCCTTTAATTCTTCTTTTTGGTGCTTTGATATTTCTTGTTTTGGGTCTTGGTTTGGTTCTAATCCATGACGTTTTAGAAGTTTCAAAAACTTTTGTAAATTTTCTTTACCAGGTACAAAAGAGTGAAGTTGCTTACACGCCTTATCAAGTCTTTCTGGTGAACAAACAGGAACATTATCCCATTTTATATCGCTTTTGCTTTCAAAAATAATATTTCCAATCTCGGTACGCATTTTTTATGTAGGTTTAAATGGTTGATATCTGTTTAAAAAAATCAAAAGACATTAGAAAGATTAATATTCACTTTGATGGATATTTGACTTGGCGTGTATATATTAAACTGTAAAAAAATTCCAGTGATAAGCTAATACGTACGAATATATATATATATATATATATAATATATGTATGTCCAAAGTATTTTTTTTATATTATGAGAAAAACGATGTTTTTTAAAGTGAAAAGATAAAATAAGAGTATAAGCAGAATGGAAGGATTTATGTGAAAAAAAATTAGGTTTTTTGACGTGAAGAAGATCATTCAAAAAAGAAAAAAAAAGTGAGAGAAAAAGAGGTGTATGTTGGTCAAAATGAGTTCATGTCAGATTTAAATGATGGACAATGTTTTATCAATAAAGACTTGATCATACGACAAGAGAGTTTCTTATTGGATCGCCCGATAAACATCAAGACAAACAGAAAGTAAAATATAGATATTCATGCACCGAATCTAACAATAAAGTCTAACGCTATCTGATAATTATGCAAAATGTTTAATTGGTTGATATTAAACCATGTTTGTTAATGATCACTATGTGTTATTCTATCAATATCAATTGTTTGTATACTACGTACTACACCTTATAATAACATTAGTAATATTTAATAATGCGTTCAGATTTTTTATTGTTGTAACAATAGCCATTTTTATATCATAAACTTCGTGAGTTTTGTACTCATGTTTTTTGTTTCAAGAATAAACAGTTTATATGAATAGTAATATCCAGAAATAGAATATTTGACGTAGAATAATGGATGTTTCGCCAGCAAAGGTAGACCCAAAAGGTTTGTTATTATTTCTGATATCATACAATAAACCATCTAAAAAAGAAAGACGCAGTGATGTTACTTTAAAAAGAAATGTTACTGATTTTATTCATGTAACTATTGAAAGCGTGGCATGATCTACGGAAAAATGATTCATAACAACAATAGCTTTTTAACGTGAATCGATCAACTTCTCTTATCACATCCTACCTCTCAAGTTAATTCTTCACTGAACTCTTTCTAATTAAATTTATTTTATATTATATTACCATTATCTTCTCCTATGTATCCGCTCTCTATCCATACCCCATATCATATCTTATCTCAAAAACCTTCTTTTCACCCATTCACTGAACATCATAGTGCTTACGTAGAACAATTAAATAAAAATATTAAGTTTGAACCAGACAGGTCAGACGAATCCGTTATAAAACGCCTAAAAAGGAGATCTGATGATTTGAAGGCAAGACGGAATTTTTTTCTCATCACATAACCTCCGTTCATTAGAATTTATTGATTAGCCTTCAATCCTAGCTTCTTGTTTCGGTGCCTATTTAACTACTGCACCAGATGTATACAATTTCATCAGTTGGATTGATAATAGTAAGAATTATAACCACTTCAAATCTTGAGTTTATTTATGTAAATTAAACATAGAAGAATTATTCGTTCACTGTCAATTATAATAAAAAACAGTCGAATTAATTAGCAACAAAAAGGAGTTAATTATTGTCATATTTTGCATATAGTTTATACTTTATAAGAAACCACGTGGAGCTGAAAGGATAAATTCACACCAGCCGATTCACAAACAAAAAGGGCCGATTTATTTATTTACTTTTGTTACATGTGAAATTTTAACTTTATAAATGCGCTTAACGCTATTCAACTCATTTTTATTTATTCTTTCTTTTGTTTGACTCACATTTTATTTTTTGTCTCATGGCTACTCAAGTTGCAGGCTACACTGTACTTCAAGTAAATATTTTTTCTCTTTTTCCTATTCATAAATATAATACTATTATGTTTGCTAATAAAAACAACACACACATATATACATAGACTACCAATTTGAATTTTAGTGTCGATGAAGCTATAACTCAAGCAACACACTCTGCCACTTTTCTTTCTGAAATGTTGCAAATGCTCGAACCTAACCAAGCCAATTCGAATGAAACTGCTCATGTAAACTTTCTCATTCACCAACTTCATTTCAAAGAATACCTAAAATAAAAAAAGAAATAACACATTTTTATATATGTTCTTATATGAAAAATAGGATACTTACAATGAGTGTATCAAATTAAAAGATTTTATCTCAGAAAAGCTATGGGCTGTTTCTGATAATGAACGGATTACACTGATGCAAGGAGCTGTAGATTCACTTCAGCATGTATGTAACCAATATGAGTTACTGGTGAAGAGTGTCGATCAAGAAGCAGGAGACTGGTAAGTGATATTATGAATAAAAAGAAAAATAGGAAGAGCGAAATGAAGCAAACGATAATAACCATTTCTATTTTTTTTCTTATTGAATTATTAGGGAGATTGTCGATATTGCAAATGTATATAAACCTTAATAAAGTGTTTTGCATTTAAAAATATAAAATTTGAGGGAACCAAATATAATTTTTGATTCTGTCAATGAAAATCTTCTTCCATTAGTAAAATTCTTGGAAGATCAGTGTAAATTTTGTTGAATGAGTATAATTTTCCATCATCCAGTATAATAATCAAGAACTCGTTCCAAAAAAAAAGAAAGAATATCAAATCATGATAAAATAATTATCTTTTGCTCTTATACTGGAGTAGACCTGAAATTAACATTTTTTGTTACAAAACCTCATTGGGCCCATATTTGTCACCGATTTCCCCGGACTGATGTTATGTCCAAAATAGTTCTACAGGGTGTGTCTTTCAACAAGTGTATTTTGAACATTGAAAAGTCGAGAACAGAAGAAAATAATCATGGTCGTAGCATTTATGTA